>VDFB02075321.1:194606957-195206957 GCA_007258455.2 Sequoia sempervirens
TAAAAGAAAATAATCATGGTATTAATTGCAAAGTTTGTTTTATGAGTCGACTGATTAAATTAGAAATAAGCTTTTTTTTTTAATTAAGTTGAATGATTTTTTTTGGGTAAATCAACTATTTATATTTCTTGAAAAAATTGTACAAGGAGAAATGTTAAATTGTGTTTGTTGAATTGTTGAACACTTGTGTATGTAATTGTTTAACTTTTCAATTATTGTTGAGCCAATTGTTGTTTTCACTTGATTGGGTTATGGTTATGTGAGAAAACCCTTGAGTTAGTTTATCCTCCTGTTGGAGCTTAAGTTGCTTAGGGACTTCCAGAGGCATGGGGAAATGATGTTTTATATATGATATTTTAATTTGATACTTGTCCCTATTTTGACTATAGTTGTGGTCTTGAGTTTACATCTGGGTTGTACCATTTTTATGGGTGTTAATTCATATGACTTTTGGTGAGATGGTTTTGCCTCGTGGTTGTTTTATTTTGTGATTCAGTGTTCTTGTTGGTACAACCCATTGGAATTTGATGTTATGTTTTTGGTTTCTAGGGAGAGTGGCTCTACGTGGGCACTAACACATAAAGGGGTTGTTAGGATAACCTACATTAGAGTTAGAGTAATAAGTGAGAACCTAATTAATTAATTAGGATGTGGGTAGTAAAAAATTAACAAGATTAATATGGATGCATCGTCCATCTGTTAGGGCTTTCATAGACTAAAGGTCGGCTAAGAAAGTCGTGGTTGGAAAGATCGTTGCCTCATCTCCACAAGAGGTTAATGGTTCCGCATGAGTCACCCTATGGGGCCGACACCTAGAGAGGCTGTCAAGATAACCATAGATGAGGGTCGACACCTAGAGAAAGGGAGTTAGAATAAACCATGTAGGACTGTGTGATGACTCTCTCCTCTTGCATTCCCTTGAGTTTTTTTGTTGCAAGCCTCTAGAAATGGTCTATTGATGATATTTTTTGTGATTTATTGTTTCTATGTTTAGAAAGTGGTCTATTGATGATATGTTTTGTGATTTATTGTTGTTATGTTTATCTTGTGTGTTCTTTTACTTTTCATTTTTGGAGTTTAGTCTTGTGTTTCTATTTGGATGTTCTTGGTCGAGGATCCTTCCTTATTTACTCCTAGCATGGGGGTGGTTGGGTGGAACATGCTACGCACCCCATTGGGTCCCCTGTTATGCAGATGTACCATTTAGTACAGATTTTGTAGATGCAGCTTGATCCAAAGTTCACATGTTACCAGATGTATATTTGTACTCCAGTTGTATTTTATGTACTGATGTATTACTTCCACGTGTGATGGGAAGACTTATGATGTAATTTTGTATATGTATTCAATGAGATGTACTAGAAGACTAATGTAATGCATAATCAAACTATGTAATTCATCCTTGAACTATGATTGTAAATACTATTAATGTTGTGTTGTATGTATGGAAATATGTAATTTATATTTCCATGTTAATTTATTGTAAATGCATGTATGGTTCTCTTGTGGATTATTCTTGTCACATTGTTTATTATTAATGAATGTTTAAATTAAGAAATATGAATGCATGGGTTACGATAATGGAATGTGATATTACATTTATCAACTTTGTTATGGGATAGATTGCGTAATGTCACCTCGTGTACCCTAAGGGACTTAAGTGTTTAACTTGTAATCTTTAACTATGTTAATTACATTGAAAAACATAGTGTACATTCTTTATGTTTTAAAAAAAAATTGTTGTATTTTTAGTTATCCCTTTGGGGTTTGCACGATAGGGTATTACAACTTGGTATCAAAGCCAAGGTTGCTAATGTTGGGTTCTCTGGGTAGTTTGAGTCCATTAGGAAACCTTTGCATTAACTCTTAACTCATACATACCCTAATTGTTGTGCAGGATCATGCCTTGAGGTAGAGGTCATGGCCGAGGAAGAGTTTGAGATGGTGGCCGTGGGGCCAACCGCCAAAGTCCATCACCTCTGAGTTCCCACAATTCAGAGCGTGAGGAATGACAAAACTCCCAAAACAATCCAATATGTGGTGGTCAGAATCTGAAACAACTAGGTTTAGATGGACAGTTGCAGCATATACTGGAGGAGATACTGTGTCATTTAGGCCCTAGGAAAGTGGAAGAACATAGTTTGGAAAGGGAAAGGGAGAGGTCACCTAGATGTGAGGAAATAACAACTGATTAGGATGCAGTAGTGGTGGGTCACATGAGAGACCTATTGAGAGCACAACCTCCCACATTTGATGATTCTGGTGGTGGTCTTGAGGTAGAGACATGGCTGATTATCCCTATGGCAATAATACCAAGGCTAGGTATGCCATCATGCACCTCAGAGGCTTCATGTCCACTTGGTGGCGGCTAGAGGAACAAAAATTACATATTGATGTCAGTATGGTGACTTGGGAATTGTTTATGGAGAGGTTCAGGGCTCGTTTCCTTTCTGATCACTAGAGGTAGCACAAAGCAGATGAATACCATGAGTTAAGACAAATGGAAATGTTCGTGGAGCAATATGAGTGTCATTTTAACAAGCTCAAGCAGTATGTAGGGATTGGTAATGATGAGGCAATGCTTGTGCAACACTATGTCAGGGGCTTAAATGCTTGAATCAGTGGTGGAGTTAGAGTCTTTGAGCTGAAGAAAATGGAAGTAGCTGTTGAGAAGGCTCGTCTGGTAGAAGAAAATTTGGAAATGGCATTGGGAGGTCACATAGGAGTTCAGATTGGCAGTGCCTCGACATCAAGTATTGGTTCTAGAGGTGGACAAACTCAAGTTGCAGGGTCATCCAGGAATTTTTTTGCACCCTCTAAGGGTGGTCCGCAGTAGTAGCAACAGTCACAGCCCAAATAGAACAAATCACAGCCTCAACAGGGAGATAGATCTTAGAGCAGGAAGAACCAAAGCTGGCAACAAATTAGATAAGATTGTTTTGAGCAGCCTGCATAGAGCACACATTCGACACCTTCTCGAAGTAGCTTTCAGTAGTCGAGTGCACCGTTTGGTGTTAGAGGATTTGGATGAGGCAAATGATGTTTCTCTTGTGGGAAATAGGGACATATTACAATACAGTTTCCACAGAGGAGCACTACAGGTTTTAGTTAGAGACCAGCGACTTTTGAGCAAATAGTGGGTGATGCAGGTAGAGCACATCAGGTATTTGCAACAGTGGACAATCATTAAGCAGAACATCAGGTGTGTTGCATGGCACAAGTATTTCCATTATGTTTGATTCTGGAGCATTTGATTCATTCATTTCCCCTTCAATAGTAGAGTGTTGTAGACTAGTGGTAGCAAGGAAATGTAATAAGTGGCAGGTCAAATTGGCCTCTGGGGCAAAGGTAGCAGTTGAGTCACTAGTTCAACGTTGCAAATTGCAAATTGGGTCACTCTTGACTATGGTGGATCTCTGAACCCTACCTCTTGGTTCATATGATGTGGTTCTAGGTATGGATTGGTTGAGTTCCCACCATGCCATAATTGATTGTCGATGCAAGGTTGTGCATGGTGTTGATGATTTGGGCAATGAGGTTGAGATCATTGGTATTCAGAGACCTATCTCACTACGTTTGATCTCATCCATGCAATTAAAAAGGTGTTTTAGATAGGGTTGTTAATTGTTTTTCATGTCTATTAATGACTTAGACTTGAAAGAGAGTTAAGGAATTTCATTGGATGACTACCCTCTTCTTAAGGAATATTCTGATGTTTTTCCAAGTAAAATTCTAGGGATTCCACCAAAGCGTGACATTGACTTCAAAATTGACCTTGTACCTAGAGCTAAGCCTATATCTTTAGCTCCATACCAAATGACAACACAAGAATTGCAAGACCTTCATTTGCAGATGGAGGAACTTCTAGAAAAAGGATTCATCCATCCTAGTGTTTCACCTTGGGGAGCACCGGTTATATTCATGAAAAAGAAGGATGGTTCAATAAGATTATGTATTGATTACAGACAACTTAACAAAGTTACGATCAAGAATCGGTATCCTTTTCCAAGAATTGATGACTTGTTCAATCAGATAAAAAGAGCTCAGGTTTTCTCCAAGATTTATCTTAAATCTGGTTATCATCAATTGCGAATAACTAAATCTAATATTCATAAAACTACATTTTGCACTCATTACGAGCATTATGAATTCATTATTATGTCGTTCGAGTTGACGAATGCACCATCAGTCTTCATGAGCCTGATGAATGGAGTCTTTTGAACCCATCGATAGGCTACGTCGTACCGTGTTTCCCCTGACGACATCTGGTTTACCTAAACCAGCCTGGAGGTTGAGGAAGACGACAAGTATTACAACGCTTGAGGGACAACTGTACCGTCGGCATCGTATATATGCAAAGGTGTTCTACAAAATATGAAGACGCCATCCTGTTGGGCCACGCAATGCCAATGGATCTAACAAAGATCGAAAGCACACAAGCGGATTGGCCATCAACGGTAAGAAAATGTTCGTGCGATTTAGCAGCTCTGTGTTAGTGGGGCTATGAAGTATAGGTTTGTAGTAGGGCTGCAAGGATCGACATCCCATTACTCCGCAGGTGAAAGTGGTAGCGAAGTTCATCGGTTGACGAAGCGCAGCCAACGCTTGAGACCCCGCGATAGTTGACTAGTGCACCGGTATTATGTTCCTTGATCCTACTAGGACGGTGCGCATGCTTCCTTGAGCGGTTCTGGGAGCCGCTTTACGGCAGCATGCAACAAGCCAAGAATCCCGCAAGCTCAAGGATCATGAGCTAAATTACCCCACGCATGACTTAGAGTTAGCCGCAGTGGTTCATGCCCTTGTTAGATGGAGACATTTCTTATTGGGTCATAGGTTTGAGCTTCATAGTGATCATTATAGTTTGTAATACATTTTTACATAGCCAAACCTGAATGCCAGGAAAAAGAGATGGATGGAATTCCTCTGTGAATATGATTTTGAGGTCACGTATCTACAAGGAAAGGAAAATGTAGTGGTGGATGCTTTGACTTGATGAAGACATGAGATTTCTATAGTAGCTCTCGAGGTTGATTTGAGGAGTCAGGTCCTCGCAGCACTTCCCATAGATAGTTGGTATCAGGAAGTGAAGTTAGAAATTGAATCTGGTAGAGCTTTGCAAGGAAAATTTACAGGGTACTCATTGGAGTCAGATGGTATTTTGAGGTATTTGGGTCATATGTACATTCCTTCTGCTGAGGGTCTTCAGACTCTAATTATGACTGAGGCACATCGAGCTCCTTACTCTGCTCACCTGGGAGTTAAGAAGATGTATGTAGATCTTCGCAAAATTATACTTTTAAGAAAAAGCTTTTAAGAGGATATTATGGTGGATTTGTGGTTGATGTTTGAATCTCAAAGTCTGGTCACGCAAGAACACAACATGCAGCCCTCAAAATGCAGCATCCATTTAGAATGCGAAGGACATAATTAGTAGTAGATTCTGGGTCAGATTTATGACTTCTCAATGTCAGCGATGCTATCAGCACGTGGCCACAGGATTGACTGCTGCAGCACTTCCCCATCTCTATCATCTCGGGCACAAATACCTTCCCTAGCCACAGATTCATGGGAAGATAATGTTTGCTCATATGGTATTTCCATGAGAACTGGTTTCAGTTGAGATCCGTTCACATCTGCATTAGGGAAGACCGTAGAGTGTATGCCTAGAAACCTCAAGGAATTTAGGTCTTCTCACCATCCCAAACCCATGGCCTTGATAGAGAGAGT
This sequence comes from Sequoia sempervirens, assembly GCA_007258455.2. NCBI lineage: Eukaryota > Viridiplantae > Streptophyta > Pinopsida > Cupressales > Cupressaceae > Sequoia > Sequoia sempervirens. The sequence goes on from VDFB02075321.1 coordinate 194,612,688, forward strand.
TAATCAAGTTCTTGAGGACAATCTTCATATGTACGTGATGGATCAACAGTCGCATTGGGAGGAATATTTGCATCTAGTGGAGTTTTCCTACAACAATGGATATCATAGCTCGATTGGTATGGCTCCCTTTCAGGCACTATATGGTCATCCCTGCAAGACCCTCAGCTGTTGGAACCGTGTTGCGGATAGAGCATCTTAGGGTCCCAAAATGCCTGCACATGGAGAGCAGCTCGTAGATCAGAGAGCATCTTGTGGCAGCACAGGATAGACAAAAGAAATATGTTGATGCACATAGAGTTGACTGTCAGTTCTCTATTGGTGATTGAGTCTTTCTGAGAGTGTGACCGCAAAAGAGCCCAATCCATTATGGAAAGGGTTCCAAACTCGCGCCTCAATTTGTCAGACCATTTGAAGTTCTAGAGAGGATTGGCCCCATTTCTTATCGCCTAGCATTGTCACCCAGTCTATCATGGGTTCACGATGTTTTCATGTTTTAATTCTTAGGCCATATTATCCAAATGTTTCTCATGTACTTGATTGGAATGCTCTACATGTCGAGGACAGACAACTAGCACTCGAGCCTATGGTTGTGCTACAATATCAAAGAATCGCTCTCAGGGGTAGATATATTGAACAGGTGCAGGTTTAGTGGGACCTAAATGATGAGACTTCAACAACATGGGAGGATGCATCCCATATTAGAGAGGCTTACCCATATTTATTTAGTGGCTTCTAGGAGTAAGCCATGATATAGGGGGGAGGATGTAATACCCCTCATGTTGTTGATACTCTTTGATACTCTTATGTGCTGGTTTTGTACTTGGTTTGTGATGGTGACTAGTTCACTGGATGGATTATGTGTGGATTCATAGTCTGGTTGGTTTGCTGCACTAGATATTACTTATGATGTTTAATGATACATTATGTGGTGATTATATTATTTGGTTATTCTATGGTTTTCTTAAATAATATATGTGGTGATGTTGTGATTCTATGTTGCTATGGTTTCTGATGTGTTTGCTAGTGATTCTTCGTGAAAGGACGGAGTAGCATCACTCACTCGCGAGTGCCCTACTACCCCGCGATTACCTTTCACGGTGTGTCTATAATGGAGATTTTCATGCTACTTGACATTTGTTTCTATGCAGGATGCAAGTACTAGACACCGACTCCACCTTCTTTCCAGGTCCGAGTGTGTCCCATAAACCCAAGGGGTATTATGTTGAAAAGGGAGTTGATAAGAAAGTGTCCCTGTCCCAAGTTCGTCCCCTCATTGTGAGTCTTACGGTGTTGTTGTGTTGACCTTGTCTTTGTTTCAGTATTGGTTGATGTTGATTATTTATTTTATTTGTGAATAGTTGTTATTTAATTAATCTTTATGTTATATGTGATTAATTAATGTTATTTTTTTGGAATGATTATAGTAGGTAATTTTAATTAAGTTTAATGTTATAGATTTAAAACGTTGTAAATTAAAACTTATTTTAGTAATTAAAAGGGATAAATTAATTAAGAAATAATGTCTTGATAATTTAGATTATCTTTTTTAATATTAATATTATAAAATTTAATGATAATATCATGTGAGGATAAATGTGAAAATAAATGAATTTTTAATTAAATTTGTGGGATAAATGTGAGCTTTAAAATCAAGAAAAAAGGACCAATGCATGTGGTATATTTTTGAAAAGGAAGAGCTTTATTTATTTTTCTTTATTTTTATTATTAGGAAAAAAATAAGAAGGTTTTCTTGATGAGAGAGTTTTGGTTTTTGGTTTTTGGGGAGAAGAAGTAACAACAGTTTGAAAAAATATATGTGTGCTTCGAGCTGTTAATTTGTCTAAAAAGAAAATAAGATAGATTGTATTAGAAGTTAGCTTGGTAGGAGTTGGAGACGAAATTGTTGAGGAAGACTAATTTTTATAAAGGAAGAAGGCTACCATGCCAGTGGATTCAACATCAAACGAAGGAATCCAGGTTCCTCTTTGTTTCATTTAAATTCCTTTGTTCTGTTAGTTTCCATTGGAAAAATAAATATCTTGCATGTGTGTTTGAATTAGATAATTTTATTTTTTTTAAAGTAGATTTTGTTTTGAAATTTTGTTTTGGTGAAAACTTTTTAACCTTCTATAGAAAAAACTATAGAAAACTCTCTAGTTCATCTTCAATAAATTTAGTTGTGAAAAAACTCGCTTGAAAAAAATAAAATAAATTATGTTGGGGCTAAAGTTGCATGCCCACATTTATATTGTGTCTCTAAGAAAACTAGACTATTATCTAATTTATTTTTAATTATAATTGTGTGTGTGTGTGTGTGTGTGTGTGTATATACTATTCTATTCTTTAAAAAAAAAAAAATTGTTGCTAAAAAGGATTGATGCAACATAATGATACTTTTTCCGGTCGTTTTTTTTTTTCAAATTTTATATTAAAAAGCGACGGCTTTTTGTGTTTGAAAAAAAATTATATATGAAAATTTTATTTAAAAATAATATTTAAAACAAAAATTTGGTGGGAGGGGGGAGGCAATGTTGCTTTCAGCCAGACCCTTGCCCCTAAGCAGCCACACGAACTCTGGAGCCACTAAAGGTCACCCAGCCGCTGTGCATGCCTGGTGGGGATGTTGGTTAGAGGTAGCTGCACCTGGTTCAAGGCCCAGCCTTGGCCGGTGGCCCCTGCATGGGAGCCCCCAGCCTAAATATATTAAAAATTTTGTTTATATTTTATAAATTTAGTTAAATTTAATTTGGCTTATATATATATATATATATTTATTATATATATATAATATATATATGTATATATTTGTGTATGTATATATATATGCATATATATATATATGTATATATATATATGTATATATACATGTATATATATATACATGCATATATATATGTATATATATGTATGTGTATGTACTCAATGGAAATAAAAGAAAATACTCATGGTATTAATTGTAAAGTTCATTTTATGAGTCGACTGATTAAATTAGAAATAATTATTTTTAAATTAAGTAGAATGATTTTTTTTGGGTAAATTGACTATTTATATTTCTTGACAAAATTTTGCAAGGAGAAATGTTAAATTGTGTTTGTTGAATTGTTGAACACTTGTGTAGGTAATTGTCTAAGTTTTGAATTATTGTTGTGCCAATTGTTGTTTTCGCTTGGTTGGGTTATGGTTATGTGAGAAAACCCTTGAGTTAGTTTATCCTTCTGTTGGAGCTTAAGTTGCTTAGGGATTTCTAGAAGCATGGGGAAACGATGTTTTATATATGATCTTTAAATTTGATACTTGTCCCTATTTTGACTATAGTTGTGATCTTGATTTTACATCTGGGTTGTACCAGTTTTATGGGTCTTGATTCATATGACTTTTGGCAAGATGGTTTTTCCTCACCATTGTTTTATTTTGTGGTTTAGTGTTTCTGTTGGTACAACCCATTAGAATTTGATGTTATGTTTTGGGTTTCTAGGGAGAGTGGCTCTACATGGGCACTAGTGCACAAAGGGGCTGTCAAGATAACCCATGTTAGGAAGGTTAGAGAAGTGATAACCTAATTAATTAATTAGGGGTGGGTAGTAAAACATTAACAAGACGGCATATGCCGTCCACTCTGTTAGGCCACGGATTAAGGTGCTTGAGAAGCAGCCGGCATGGTGTCAATTGCCTCGCTCTGACAAGAGGTTACATAACGGTTCCACAACGAGTCACTTCCAGTAATCACACTGAGAAAGCCGCCGGATAAATCGATAGATGGGGCCACGCTAGTGGTAAGCGCAATGACAACCCAGCGGACTCGCGATACTCTCTACCCTTTGAGCGCCTGGTTGCGTCGGTGCGTCTGCTGATGATATGCTTGCATGATTTATTAAGGGTTGTGTCGGAAAGCGGTCTATTGATTACGCGTTTTGTGATTTATTGTTGTTATGTTTAGAAAGTGGACTTTTGATATTATGTTTATCTTGTGTGTTCTTTTACTTTTCATGTTTGGAGTTTACTCTTGTGTTTTTGTTTGGATGTTCTTGGTCGGTGATCCTTCCTTATTTACTCCTAGCACGGGGGTGGTCGGGTGGAGCGTGTTATCCACCCCGTTGGGTCCCCTGTTATGTAGATGTACCATTTAGTGCAGAGTTTGCAGATGCAACTTGATCCAGAGTTCACATGTTACCAGATGTATATTTGTACTCCAGTTGTATTTTATGTACTGATGTATTACTTCCACATGTGATGGGAAAACTTATGATGTAATTTTGTATATGTATTCAATGATATGTATTATAAGACTAATGTAATGCATAATCACACTATGTAATTCATCCTTGAACTATGATTGTAAATACTGTTAATGTTGTGTTGTATCTGTGGAAATATGTAATTTATATTTCCATGTTAATTTATTGTAAATGCATGCATTCTCTTATGGATTATTCTTGTCACATTGTTTATTATTAATGAATGTTTAAATTAAGAAATATGAATGGATGGGTTACGATAATGGAATTTGATATTACATTTATCAAATTTGTTATGGGATAGATTGTGTAATGTCACCTCATGTACCCCAAGGGACTTAGGTGTTTAACTTGTAATCTTTAACTATGTTAGTTGCATTGGAAAACATAGTGTACATTGTTTATGTTTAAAAAAAAAAATTGTTGCATTTTTAGTTGTCCTTTTGGGGTTTGCACGACAGGGCGTTACATCACCCTTCAAATGATAGAGTTACTATTGCATTCATCTTGAACAACTACCTTGGCTTACCAGAAACTTTTGAAGCCATTTTTAAAGCAACTATTCAAATTGTAAAAACTGTCTTTTTGTTATCCTGCTTGCCCTTTACTGGTTAATGGGAAAGAATGCAAAATAAAATGCACATGCCCCCATGATGATGTCTGGTTTTGTGATTGCTTCCAAATAGAAATCAAGGAATACAACTATCACTACCTTTTGCAGTTAAAGCTACAAGACCATTCAACTAGCCTTTGGTGTATTGATTTTGATGAAGCTACCACTAGTTTACTACAAATTCTAGCAAAAGACCTCTACATGTTCCAGGATAGCTCTGAGTCTACATCAGATCCTACTGTTGTTATTAAGGGCCTTGTTTGTAAACCTCATATCTTTACTGCCTTGATCAGAACAAACACTTACGGGTATGTGCAAGATCATCATGAAAAAAAAGGCCCTTAAGTGGCAAAAAAATTAGAAAAATCAAAGTTAGGCAACTTGATATAAAAATTTGAATAAGTTATCTATATTATTTGAAAATATGTAAGAATAGAATCTATAGAAAATTGAATGTAGTTTTGCAACTACTATGGTCTGCTTAAAAAATCTATTTATGAAAATTTGAAATTTCTAATGTAGCAAGACTTACATTTCGTGGAAAATAAGAAGTAGGTGTCCACCGACCACCCTAACCACAATAAAATGATAATATTTTTTTATAAGATTTTAGATATAAGTAGAGGACTCTACAACTTGATGTGATGCAGGTTTTTTTGTAATTTTTCCAAGTAAAACAATTAATTATGAATTTTTATTACAAATTTAAAAATATAAAAAAACTCGTGATGTCCCACCATCTAATCAATTTGGTAAAACTTGAAATTCAGTTTTTTATTTTTTAATCCTATAGTATGAAGCATAGAATGTGATGCATGTTTTGGATTCAAAAAATTTGATACACCGCTTTCTGAAAGCTATAGATGTTTTTCAATCAGTCTATCAATCAAGCATTCTTTAGTCGTAATTTGAATAGAAAATAAATAATAATTACTTATTAAATTCAAAGTAAAACATAATTTATATTGGTGGAAAGCTGAGAATCTCCTTTAAAAACCCTTTTCATTTCATCAATTTTGGGTAAAAAAAAGTCGTCAGCCACATACCCATCATATTGCCACTTTTTGGCCCACCATGATCGTGCACATACCCTTACAATTCTAAGGACTGGCTTAAAACAATGATTTTGAAAGCAACAAAACTTGATTTCCAAGCAGAGTGTAAATTGTTTCTTTTAGATATATTAAAGATATATGCCCTTGTTTCAGAAAAAAGGTTGCACTAGCAAGCCTACCCTTTGACTATTCTCTTGCACTTTTCAACATTTATCCTTGTCTTTCCTTTTTAATGCTCACTATGGGATGCTAAGACTTGTGTTTTTCAAATATGAACGTAATTTATTCCTATGTTTGCATATATATATTCACACATTCATTGAGATCCCATGATTTTGATTTTAATATGGTGTCCACATTGTTTTTATCCTACATTGTCACTATGATTCTTAATTCTTGTTATATGTTGAAATTTTTAGTTCTTCCATGCGTATTCTAAATTAACTTCTTCCCTTCATAATCATTAGATAGCAATATTATCTCCAATGGAAAACATGTAACAATAGTCAAATAGTGAAAATGGTTAATAGAGAAATCTATAGAATACTTGTATATATATTTTTTATATATTCCAATGTTTAAACCATGTTATTCCTCTTGTGATCATCCATAGATATACATTTATATACACATGGATATATATATATATATATATATATATATATATATATTTTATATGTTTATGTGTAATTACTTTGACCATCATAACTAATATTCAAATAAAAATTAATCAAAATAAATAACATCAAAGTAATAAATTATCTACTGCCACATAAGCATTGGAAAAAATATGCCATATCTAAAGTTATGGACTGAATTTCTTTTAAGAATACTTTTTTATTGAATATTAGTAATTAAAGGAATGAATAGTAATTCTTTAAAAGAGTAGAATCCTTTAATGTTCCATACTTTTCATAAATATTAGTTAATCCACAACTTCAAGTCTACCATGTATTTCTATGCATATGTATCTTAAGATAATTAAATAATAATCTATCTATTGATTGATTAACCTAGACAAAAAGGTCAAACATAGATGTGCATCTAGGTCTAATAAATAAAAAACTAAGAGATAAAATTATATCGTACTTGAAGCAATCTGTATAATAGTTGGCTTGTAAATTCAAAATTCAAGCTACATTATTTGGCACAATCATATGTAAATGGTAGATGATAAGAAAACCACATTAAATAGAACTTAAAAAATATCAAGAATAGAAGAGGTGAAAAAATTACAAACCCTAACCATATTTTTTTATGAAAGAAATAAGATTTAACTGCAATTGCTCATATGGTAATGCATATAACGTCAAAGATGCACAGAGATAACTACAAACAATAAACAGAGAGTGAAAAGTGTATGTGTATGTATGTGTATATGTATATATATATATATATGTATATTTAGGGTATGTGTAGGATCATCATGGAAAAAACAAACCCTTAAGTGGCAAAAAATTTAAAAAAATGAGAGTTAGGCAACTTGACGTAAAAATTTGAATAAGTTATCTATATTATCTCAAAAATAAGTATCTTGAATAGAATATGTAGAAAATTGAATGTGAAGCTGCAAACTACTGGGTTTGTTTAAAGAAAACGGCTCAGGAAAATTTGAAATTTTAATGCAAAGAGTACTAAATTTCAAGGAAAGTAGGTGTCTCATTCGACCACCCTAACCAAGGCTAACTTAATGATAATATTTTTATAGATTTATAAGCAGAGGACTCATGTCCGACGTTGATGCATATATATTTTTCCGTAATTTTTTCTTCCAAGTAACACCAAGACTATGATTTTTTTACACAATTTTAAAAACATAAAACTGGTGATGTCCGTCAATCACCTTAACTTGGTCAAAACTTTATGAAATTAATTTCTTTTTAACTCACGAGTATGTTACTAGAATGTGACACATGTTTTGATTCAAATGATATCGCTTTGAACGCTTATAGATGTTTTCAATCAACCTATCAATCAAGACGTGAATATAATTCAAATAGGAAAATAACACACTACTTATTAAATCTAAAGTAAAGCATAATTTATTAGTGGAAAGTTGAGAATGTCCTTATGAACCTTTCGCCTCTATCAATTTTAAGCAGCAAGTCGCCAACCACATAATACCCATCATATTGCCACTTTCGCCCATCATGATCCCCGCATATACCCGGCGAGTATGCAGGCGTATGCGTATGCGCATATGTATATGTATATATATATATATATGTGTGTATGTGTATGTGTATGTGTATGTGTATGTATATGTATATGTATATGCATATGTATATGTATATGCATATGTATATGTATATGTATATGTATAATGTTGATCTACAAAATTCTCTTTTGAGCATTTCACTATTTTTCTCTTCTTGTATATTACTTTCAAAAATATACTCTTTTGTACATTGGATTTTTTCCTAATATATGATAACACTCTATGCAATTTGCGAGGGCTTGCCTAGGCCTATTCACAATGACGGTAGAGTTTGTTGACCACATGGGTTGGCGATGGTGGAGTTGGTTGCCTTGCTCAACGGGTATAGAATGGTAAAATCCTACCATCCACCCCTATTAGCTAGCAGATTGGATGGTTTAACCAGTATTACATGCTCTACAATCTGCAGTGTCTCTCCCCTTGTTGTTGTTGTAAGTTGTTTTCTAGTGTCTTTTTGTCGTTCCATACACATCTAAGTAGAGACATATATTTTGATAGATTCAAATAAAATATTTCTTTGTAGTGATATCATGTTGGGCTCAATCAAATCATAGATGGACAAGGAGATATGAATCCCATTTGTGGAACAATTGGTACCTAAAAGATGACCATAGTTGTAACCATAAACAAGGTTTGTTTTACAAATTTATATTTGACTAAGTTATACATTCAACCCTTGTCTTCTTGCATGGCTAGATACATTCCAGTACATACCAAAACTAGGTATGTTTATATAGTTATTTGTATGCATTCTATGCTTTGAAGAAATACCTTTTCCATTTCTTTTATGTCTTCCTTTTAACAATATCTTTGTATTTCATCCACAAAATTGGTTTTTCTTTGAAACAAGATCTTCCATATATTCTTCTTTTCCTATATTTATCAACATTACAGACAAGTTCCATCTTGCCCAATTCTTTATCAGCATTCTCTTTTTTTGAAGTTATTGCAGAAAAAAAAACACTAAAAAAAGGAAATCATATATGAGAACACACAATTTTTTTGCAACTTCGTCATTGTGTAATATATGTTGAAACTCCTTGAAATTTCTCATTGGTGTTTCATACTTTACTTGCTCAACAATTTGGCAAGAGCCCACGAGGCTTCATGATGCTAATGTGGTGGAGAGGAGAACAACTATGGGTTTTGTGCTTTTTCCTTTCACCATCATATATCTTTTTGCTACATATATACATGCATGCATGAATTCTTACATGCACTTGACTACAATAAACATAGCCTATTGTACACATTACATTTTTCCATGTTTCTATAGTTATCTTTTTAACCTATGGAAAAAATTATCTGTAAGTAGCTCTTTATCAACATGCCCATCTTTTTAAAGTTGTTACACCAAAAAAAATACCACAATATAAGAAATCATATATGAAAACACCCAAATTTCCCCTACTTCACCATTGTCTGATATATGATATGACTCCATTAAATTTATGATGGGTCTTCCATACTTTTCTTACTCAGGGGTTTGGCTAGAGCCCATGAGGCTTCATGATGCCAATAGGGAAAGGAGGACAATGAGCATGGGTTTTGTGGTTTTTTCTTGCACCATCATATATTGACTACTACAAATACAAACATACTGTATTCTATCAGCTACATTTCTCGATGCTAATACAACTATCTTTTCAACTTTCCAAATCAATTATTTAAACCTAGCTCTTTATGATGATACCTATTTTCTTTAGCTTCTGACAACAATTATATGATGCAATAATCTGTGCAAAATGCGTATAAAGCCACTGAATTAATTCAAAATTTGAGCTGCATTGCTTGGCATTAAACATTATAGACAAATCATTTATGCAAAATACCCATGTAAAATGACTTACAAATTCTGGAGCACAAGAGTTTTAAAACCATCAAATCTGCTATAAAATGGACCTGAGGGTGACGATTCTTACAATAGTCTATTACCAAACCAACACCACAATGGCCCTTTTGACAATGTAACTTAATCAATATATTTTCTCAACATACAAATAAAATAATGACAAAAATTAGCAGTTTGTTATAAGGAGCTTCAAATAGATGAGGAAAAAAGAATATCATGAAACATATTGGTACAAGACAAGTAGTCTATGTAATAGTTGTAAGAGGTATTAGGATAACAGTTAAGAATCAGACGTAGATGATAGATCAATGGAAACCTTTGGCATGCTTTCATTTTTTTCGTCTATGTATGTTTTCATGCCTCTCTTAAAGTTATATTTAATGTGGGTTTCCGATCATTTGTGATTTAGCTATGATTCTTAAGTGTTTTCCTAACAACTCTTCTACAATTCCTCAAATGATAGATGATCAAAAAAATATTTTAAATAGAACTTTAACATATGGAGAATAGAAGGTGTAAACTATAGATATGAATAGTTTGTTATATAGAGCTTGTGTTATACATAATGTGTATAGCATCAAATATGCACAAAGATAACAAGAAACAATAACCAGAGGCTGAAAAGCATACATAGACCAAAAGAAATTGAAAGCAGTCCTAATGTACATGTCAATGTTATGTTTGTAGTTTACATCAATGTACAAAATTTCAAAATTTTGAAAGTTAAAATAATTCTTGTCACAAGGAAAAATAGAATAAGATACTCCTATAGTGTCATGTGAAGCAAAAAAAATACATGAGTGCACAATCTCTAATCAAATGCATAAAAAATATTACCTAGGTTAACATATCAAGAATACAAGAGCTAGACTACAACAATGAATAGCTTGTTATAGGGAGCTTCAAACATATGAGAACAAGAGAATATCATGAAACATATTGATACAACACAACTAATCTATGTAATAATTGGAATTTACCTATTGTGTTTTTGTTTCAAATCTCCATCAGGTTTTTTGTCAGCCCAGTTGTGAATAGAATTTCTCAGCACTGGAAATTTAAAACTACTAGTGGCTGCCAACAATTTTCCTAGGGTTGTTTATGGCGACATGGAGTTTGCTAATTACGTGGGTTAGCAGTGGAGGACTTGATTTCCTCGAAACACAGACGAAAAATGGTAAGTGTTTGCTCACGTGAGGGTTAATGCATCTTGGTGTTGTGGTACGATGGCATAGGAGGAAGTAAATGCAATATTCAATGTTGCAGTGTGGGAATGTATACTCCAAAATATGCAAGAAAATATATTGATTCAATTGCATTGTGAAAAGAGTGATTGTGGCACTATGAACATGTTACACATATTCCACCATTAAATGCTCTATTATTAACAACATCTCAATGCTATATCATTGAATGTTATGGTTCTATCGTAGTGATTTTCTCACAACATAAATAATACTTATATATGCTATTTTAAACTCTTTTCTAAATCACAATCTACATAAATACAAATAAAGATAGTATACACATCTATTTAGATAGGCATATGTATATATAAATTGATGTTGCATTGTCAAATGAGCCATAGTGGTCTTCATCTATATATATGGATATATACATCTGCCTGTATGTATATTTCTATATATGGATTAGGGAATTCAATACATATATATATTCGTATATGTATCTATCTATATTTTGGGGAATTCAATATAATTTCACTTTTTGTCTATAATATTTAGTACCAAATAAGTGTTATTCTAACACCTCTTATACAATTTCTCTATTTTTCTTCAATATCTACTACCAAAGAATGTGGCTTTCAAATCTTATATCAATATGTTTCATGATATTCTTTTTTTCTCGTCTATTTCAAGCTCCCTGCAACAAACTACCTGGGGCTACTTATGACAATAGTAAGGCTTGCTACCTGTATGCGCTGGCGATGGTGGAGTTGGTTGCCCCGATACGTGGAAGCAGAATGGTAAGTATTTACCCATGTGGGAAATTTTGAATTGACATGCCAACTCTTACATAGACCGCTTGTCTTGTATCAATATGTTTAATGTGGGTTTTCGATCATCTGTCATTTACCTATGATTCTTAAAGTGTTTTTCTAATAGTTCTTTTGCAATTTCTCTATTTTGTCTATTGGCTTTAATTTTGAATTGACAAGTCAACTATTACATAGATTTCTTGTGTTGTATCAATATCTTTTATGATATTATTTTTTCCAATTCCCCAAAGAAAATTGTGTATTATGTAACAGTTGGCTTGTCAATTTGATGACCATTTTTACTATATGCTTCCTTAGATTGCAATTGTATTTTTAATATAGGTACATTTAAACTCCCATTGTGAAGTTAGATGTACCTTTTTGGTTATTGTACACTGTTCTATATATTTCATCTATCCATCTTCCTCCAGCCATCTTCAAACCCCATTATGCTAATTCTTTATCAGGATACCTATTTTTGTCAACTTGTCATCCAAAAAAGAAAGAAAACAATATTAGAGAACTTGTTTGGAAACACCCACTTTCCCCCAACATTGTTATTGTCTGTGTATCTAAGGGTTATTTTTCAGGATTGATTAAAGGTTAGCAAATCAATATAAATCACAAAACCCAAAGTAATTACAAAACACAATGGAAGTAAACAAAGGAACAATTATACCTGTTAATCACCGAGACCTCCATGATTCACTTTTGTAACACCTTCTAGCTTGCTGGCTGATGCATTGCCATCAGATTTGACGTGCGAGCAATCGGGAAATACAAGTCTAAGTCCTACACCAAGCTTTGAAGGATTTCAACAAAGTCTAAATTCCTAATGCCTATGACAATTATGAGTGAAATTCCTATGCCTAAATATGCTAGAATAATAATGTAATTCATGAACGTGCAATATCTCTGTGTAATCAAAAAATGAGAGGAAAATGACATTTTATAGAAAATGCCATTTTGAATGGACGGATGAGATTGAGAGATTGAGAAAATGCCCTAGAATCAATGGTTAAGATTTAAAATGGCAACTCTCAATTAGGGTTAGGGAAAAATGCCCAAATGTGTGAATAAGATTTAATTAAATCAATAATAAATGTGATAGTTGAGATGAAATTAGCAAAAATTAGAAGATAAGAAGATGGGATTTTATAAAATCAGTAATTTTAGCAATTACTTGATTTGTAGAAGAATATTTCCATTTTGAATTAAATTAATTCAAAATATGGATTTTGTGAGATAATGAGTAATTGATTTTTGAAATTAATTACTAAAAGAAGAATCAGTTAACTATGTGAGACATTTTTAAATAAATTGTTTTATTTAAAAATAAAGAAGTGTCACATACAACAATTAAATAATTAAAAATAATTATTTAATTTAGAAGAAGTGGTTAATTAATTAAATAAATTAGCAAATATTTTTAATTAAAGGAGAGGATTTAAGAATTAGTGACATATTGAATAAATATATTAAAATATATTTATTTGATAATCAGGAGGACATTAATGACAAAGATTAATTAAATAAAATGAGAACTTTATTTAATTATAAGTTGACTTTAGATAATTAGTGATGCATTAAATAAATATGATTTTATTTAATAATCAAGAAGAATAGAAGACCCTGAATTAATTAAATAATTGTGAATTATTTAATTAATAGTTGAAGATGGGTTAGGAACATAATTAAAGTGTCATAATTATGCTAGGACAAAAAGTGGTAAAATAGTGCTCGTAGGCCTAGGTCATTTTTAGGTGTCTACAATGTGATATATGATAAGAGTCCATGAGATTTTCCATGAACCTTACCTACATTTCTTGCTCAGGGGTTTGGCTAGAGCCCGCGAGGCTTCATGATGCCAATATGGTAGAGAGGAGAATGAGTGTGGGTGTAGTGCTTTTAACTTCCTTCATCATATATTTCTTGTTGGTTATATACATGGACACAAAAGTTCTCCCATGGGTATGTGTAGGATCGTTATGGAAAAAACAGGCCCTTAAGTGGCAAAAAATTTAGAAAAATCAGAGTTTAGGCAACTTGACGTAAAAATTTGAATAAGTTATCTATATTATTTCAAAAATATGTAAGAATAGAATCTGTAGCAAATTGAATGTAGTTTCTAAACTACTAGTTTTTTTTTTTAAATCTATTTGGTGAAATTTTGAAATTTCAATGCATTAGTACTTAAATTTCAAGGAAAAAATAAGTAGGTGTCTATCTGACCACCCTAACCACAATAAAATGATAATATTTTTTATAGGACTTTAGATATAAGTAGAGGACTCATGTCCCTATGTGATGCATATGTTTTGTAATTCTCTTCCAAGTAAATAATTAATTATGAATTTTTTTATTACAACTTTTAAAAAATATAAAAACTCGTATGTCTGACCACCTTAACTTGGTCAAAACTTTATGAAATTCATTTTTGTTAAAATCTTATAGTATGCAAAGTATAGAATGTGATGCATGTTTCAAATTCAAAAAATGTGATACCATTTGAAAGTTATAGATGTTTTTCAATCAACCTATCAATCAAGACTTTAGTCGTAATTCAAATAGAAAATGAATAATAATAATTTATTAAATTAAAAGTAAAACATAATTTATATTAGTGGAAATCTAAGAATTTCCTTTAAAAACCTTTTTTGTTTCATCAATTTTGGGTAGAAAAAAAGTCATCAGCCACATACCCTACACATACCCATCATATCACCACTTTTTGGCCCATCATGATCCTGCACATACCCCCATGCACTTGTCTACCAAAATCATACTCTATTATATCCATTGCATTTGTCATTCCTTCCACAACTCTCTTTTCAACTTCCCCAATAGATTACTTATTGAAAATTGTTTACCAAGATGCCATGTATTCAAAATTTTCCATTTTATCTCTTTCTATTTACAATAGATAGTACTAACCTCTTTTATTGTATATCTATATTATTTCATTTATAATGTTGCACAAATACAATAGACATTCAACAAAATTAGTGTATTGTAAATTGTCTATTTCAAATTCTTTCATGGTCCAACAACTCGATCCAATGCAACTCACCCTTGTTAAACACCATCAATAGTGCATGTAAGTACAACAATTTTCCATTGTAAATACATAGATTTTGTTAACCAATTGTAAAAATTATTAATTAATTTTTGCTTCACATTCTCTATATTAATTTTACCCATATACTTACTCGCTTTTTATGCTTATTTTTTTTATTTTTCTTGCCTCTCCACTAACATACCCCTGTATTTTATTTGTAGGAACTAGGCTAAAGCATGCAAAAGCATTCGAAAATTAGGATACCTATTTTTTAAAAAGTTACCACAGTAAAGAAAACACAACAATATGAGAGATTATGTATGAAAACACTAGATTTTCCCCAACTTTTTTATTGTGTGATGTATGATGAAACTCCATGAAATTTCATGTGGGTATTTCATACTTTTCTTGCTTGGGGGTTTGGCTAGAGTCCATGAGGCTTCATGATGCCAATATAGTAGGGAGGATAACGAGTGTGGGTTTTTTGGTTTTACTTTTAATGTCATATATTTGTTGTTACATAGATACATGTGTGCACAAATCCTTGTATACAGTTGGCTTTGATAAACATACTCTATAATAACATATTTCTCATGTCATAGCAAGTGGTAGGGAAGCAAAACATGTTTCTCATGTCACCTCTAAACAAGTCGTACCTTCTAATTCAATTATTCTAACATTGCAAAATATGTGTATTGTGTCATCACATTCTTCTTTTAACCCATAAATCACATGCACAATAATGGTTTTATTTCTAAAATTATGGACTAAATACTACTTATAAGATCTTTCTTTTTGAAAAAGTCATTAGTGATGAGCATCATAACTAATATTCAAATAAAAAATAATCAAAATAAATAACATCAAAGTAATAAATTATCTACTACCACATAAGCATTGAAAAAAATATGCCATACCTAAAGTAATGGATTGACTTTTTTTTTTAAATACTTTTTTTATGGAATATTAGTAATTTTAAAGGCATGACTAATAACTCTTTAAAAAAGAAGAATCCTTTAATGTTCCATACTTTTCATAAATATTATTTAATCCAGAACATCAAATTTTCCATGTATTTGTATGCATATTTATCTTAAGATAATTAAATAATAATCTATCAATTGATTGATTAACCTACACAAAAAGGTCAAATATAGATGTACATCTAGGTCTAGTAAATATAAAACTAATATAGAGCTAAAATTATATCATACCTAAAATTTTGGAGACATTATTATTATTAAAATAATTAATTACTTAAAAATTTAAATGTTATTTAATTTTTCAATTCTATTTTTTTTAAATTTTTTTTATTAAAATCTCGTATTCGTTGAGAATTATTTTACTATGGATTCCTAAAAATTTATATTTATCTTGTGATACCTTAAATTATTAATTAAAGTGAATTTTAAATAACTATTGTAACTAAAATTATCAAATATTACATATTAATAAAAATAAAGTTATTGATACCGATCAAAAAAAAGAAAAAGTTATTGATGATTAATTACTTAAAATTAAAATTATTGGATACATTGCAAATAATAAGATTCGTTCAACATGACCTACAGTTTTATTTTACATTTTCACAACCAAGTTTCAACTAATAAATTTTGATGTCGAAACACAAAGACCAATTTTCCATTTTAGGCAAATGGTTATTAATCCTGCATCATAAGAATAGACAAGTGGACTATAACATCAGGTTTATAGTGCTTTACAATGCTCAAATTAAATGAAGACATATAAAATAATCTTTGTGTCAAAATTAAGTGATTTATAATATGTTTAGGTTAGGCTATTCAAATTTTACTTTAATACATATGGATACATTGCAAAAATATACATTGATTTTCCAACATCTCCCTTCATTATGATCTACTCCACCTACTTTATCCTACATAAAGTCCAAAATAATAAGATTCGCCTCCTACTATAAACTAACCTCACGTTATTTCATATTGCATTATTAGCACGCTTTCCCTTCCTCGCACCAATCAGACAATTTCAAATAGTACTTCCTAGTGAATAGCCATTTGCGGTGTAGCCTATCAGCTAATCATTGCATGCATGTGCATGTGACTACTAGTTTAAATAGTATAAATATCTTAGGTATATCTAAAAATATGTTGAGAGATTTTAATTTGGAGTTATTTTATTCATTAAAAAGTTATTTTATTTTAATTTAGATTTATTTTATTTAAGTTAATATATGTAGTCATAAATTTTGTGTTATTTATTTCAAAAATATTAAATATCAATATTTTGATATGTAAACAATTGTCAAATTTAAGGAGAAAGTGAGATTTTTTAATATGCTTATACCATGACATTCCATCTAGTTGTTGTCATTGTAAAATGCTTCTAACATTAATTATTTAACATATTTTTGTAATTATTCACATAGAAGAAATCCAATAGATGTATAATATTTTTAAATGTAAATTTCTAATATTGCAAAATGGTTAAACTATGAATATGCTACAACAATGAGGTCAACTATTAGAGTTTAGAAAATGTTACTCATCCAATAAGTGGGTTTTGTTTGTCATAGGCTTCTTACTCCATACCCATCTAAAGATGGGATAGTCTTGTAAAAGGAAACATTTTATTCATTAGGGTGTAGTTGTAAATATTTTGTAAAGAGAATGAACTTCCTATGTGAATGGACTTGATTGATGGTTTTTTTAATCATTTTTTATTTGTGAATCTATTAATTTATTTGTCATAAATAGTACTACCTTTAACAGGGCTATTAATAATTTTTCCTTCATTTGATGATGAAATTCTATGATTTTTCTTTTGGAATTGATATATTGTAGGTGGAATATTTGGAATGTTGGAATTACAAGAATGATAATTAGATTAAATTTTAGTACCTACACTTTTAGGTCCACGTTTCATATGAAAACATCAACTTAAAGAAATAATAGCAATATAGTTTGAGAATGGTAGGCAACCTAATTATTAAGAATCAAGTATCTTGTATGAAAGACAATTGTAAGCATATATGACAATAAGGTAGAAAATAATATTGTATATTGTATATGTTTTGTTAAATTCTTTAAAAGAGAATATTTGGTCTTAATAAGGCATCAAATACAAAATGCTAGTCTACAAAGTAGTAGAAATTAGGGAAGAAAATTAAGTCATACAATATAATTGTATCAATGTCAAATATGTTGATATGTTCATGAAAATTCAATTTGATTAGAGGATTGAAATTGTTATTCTTAAGAACAAAATTAATGGATTTATTTTTTGTGGCATAGGATTCTATGATTTAATTTATAAGATTTATGAGAACAATTTCCTTTTAAAAACTTGATTAAATTTATTCTCTTATTGAATTTGTTAATAAAAAATATTTATTTTTTATGTTAGAAGTTAAAGTATGAGAACAAAGTAAAATGTTGTTTTATCAATCTTACTAATAATGTTGATTTCATTTGTTCAATTTGTAAACTTAGTAATTATATCAATGAATTGATAACATTTAAATGATATTTCTTTCATCTTATTTAAATATGTAATTAAATTACTTGTTAATTATTATATTCAAATTTCTTTATTATTTTCATTCAATTTTTGTTAAAATATTTTAAATAAGATATAAAAACCAAATCCATTATTTTATATTAATGATGCCTTTGGTTTAATTTATGGGTTATGCCCTCATTGTATCTACAACCTAACATAACTATAATAATTGTATTTGTGGCACCCTACCTTTAAATCATCAATGAGTAATAAGGATATCTTAATTTAAATATAAGTGAACAAGAAATATTCCTTGACTAAATAAACTTATAATTGTGTATGATATAAATAAACAAAGTAACAATAGTTATGTGCTAAGTAAATCATTATCATTAAAATCTTTAAAAAACATTTACTCAATTATGAGTATGCACTTAACATAGAAATAGGATTATTTCTAAATGACTAGGAACTTAATAAAACAATGCTTCCTTTAGATGGCAGAAATCAATAGGAACTATCTAGGGAAAAGGGACCATAGAAAGGGCTATGTACCAACTCCTAATAGTTCACATAAAAAAATAGATAAATAAATAATTATATATATTATACATTGATATAAAAACATGTATTTAGTTAGTATAGATAAATAAATTGAGGTTCCAAATATCTAATATTTAAAATAACATATAATTTTTTAAAGGATTAGATATACCAACTTGTAGAAAAAAATTAAATAAATCAATTAAATAGTTAATTAAATAACTTAATTAAATTTTATTTTTTGATAGAAGGCCAAAGGCTTAAATAGTTTATATTAATCTTAAAGTTGGAATACATTCTTATATGATTAGAACATCTATGTCAGGGGAGACTGTTTATCCCACTAGAATGAAAGTTTAGCTTAAAATTCAAAACAGGATAAAGTGAACAAAATGGATAAGACATTTAATACATTGATTACTATCACTCTGGGTACTATGAGGAGGGCTATATTTGGTACACTAAATGGTTTGGCCAAAGTCAGGAAAGGTCGTAGGAAGATGAAATCCTCTTAGGAAGCGGAGATGCAAAAAGAAGACAGATCCACCAAGGAGATAGAGCAATGCAACAAGGAGCTGGAGCAGTTGATTAAGGAATGGGACTTGATCTGCAATCTCAGAAAATAGTTTGTGTTGTTTGTTTATTTAGTTTCTAACTTTTGTACCTTGGTACCTTTTGGGTCTACATGCCCTTTCATTCATTTTGGTTTCGGTTCTGTACCTTTTTGCTCTTTTGCTCCCCCGGTCTTGGTGGTTCCTTGGCTATTTGGCCTTGTGTTGTTTTGTGCTTGGTAGGGTTGTTGTTTTTGTGTGGAGTGTTAGTCTGTAATTCTGGTTTTGTTGTTTTGTGGTGGTAGTTTTGTTGGCTATCTAACCTATTAGTTGTTCTCTATTTGGGTTCAAGGGCCCTTTCCCCTAGTTTTGTAATAAAAAAAAATCAAACAGGTCAAGATAGATGTACATATTAACTGCAACCATACAATAAATAGTGTGTTTGTGTATTCTTAGTGTCATGATGCCCTTGGCTTTTCTTTTGTATTTGCTTCCCTCTGTCCAATGATTCTCTCCCTCCTCATCGAGGAGGAGGAAAACTATCTTCTACATCCACCTCAATAAGCCAAGGAGATAGTCTAATGAATTATATCATTAAAACATAATTAAATCATTCTTTAATATCTCATGATAGTAAATTTCACATTTATGTCAATTAAAAACAATATCAAACCGACGTAAATATTAATCATCTTCATAATATAATTGTTCATAAAACAAATTTTGAATTCAGATGGCTCAAAATGGGATGTGACACATCCTATTTAAGTGCTATGTTTTTACTTTGGAAAATGATTGAAAAATCGGCTAGTGGCCTCTTCTCTTTGCAGCGGTGAGTGGGGGAAGTCTGTCGTCAGCCCCACTATATGGACTATAGTGGGTATTGTTTTGTTTTATAACGTTCGATATCCATCAGTGGCATTTCCTTGCATTTCATTATTGACCAAGGCATTTTAAATTACAACTTCTGACAAAAATCTGATTTCTGTTAATTGTTGATGGATCTCCATACCTTGTTTGAAAGCTCCAAGCTTGGCACAAGCTGGGAGGATGCTAGCAAAGGTTAAAGTGTCTGGATTTAAATCTGCCAATTGTATTTGCTTAAAAGTTTCTAAGGCAATTCAACAGACACAATTGTATTTTGTTTTACGTTGCCATATCTTGGGAAAATCTATGATATAAGTAGGGGTACTTCTCGAACTATGGGGGGAGAGGGATGTGAATCGATCTTCTGACCTTGGACCAAAGTCCTTTGAGGGTGACATCTCTCTTCGACTTACAGGCTTAATCTATAGCTCCTTACATGAGTGGGCAATGGAGGGGTCGATTGAGTCCTTGATCTCCCGCCTCTTCTTCCTCACGCTTACTAACTTGGTTCTTCTCTATCATCCTTGATATTTAGCTACCGAGGTTTATTCAATCTCAAGCTACCACAGAGAATTGGTCAGCCTATATATGGATGGGGCCCGCCCTGGGCCATAGTTGAGCCAGCATTAATATGGCTCACTATTATCCAAACATATTCTATGGTCGCATCATATAAAAACACTGCTCTACCAGTTCAGTTGTAGATCGCATCATATGAAAACCCACTCTACCAGTTCAGTTGTAGACAAAATAAAATCGAGGATTTTGTCTGCGAATTGTATTGGCTTAAAAGAATTGTGTAGCCATTATAACAGATCCACTAAATATTGGCTCCTATTGCGTTATACTACGAGACCCTATTTATTTGAAACATTGTTACAAATGTTTCACATGCCTTATGCGCCCTATCAAAGATTAAAACATGCCTTACATTAAATGAATCCTACGAGAACAGATCATTCTTTCCTATATGATTTATATAGGAACGTAGAGCTTCTTGAGCAATATAGATTTTCTCTTTTAAGGACAAACAAAATGATAGTATCTATATCGATCTGGATGAACATATGCTCACCTCAAGATTTTAGGAGAAGAATCATCTTTATCGATATGTAGGAGGTATTTTTCAGTGTGACAAATTATGATATTGTTATCAAGATTCAACCGTATAATTTTTCGAGTTAAATTCATGAAATTTGGGTCAATAAATTTAACTCGATAAATTACACGATTAAATCTTGATAGCAATATCATAATCACCTTTTATCTTCAATGGAATGTGAGACCTTCATTTTCATATTAATTGTATTATGGCTTTCTGCTCACTGCCAAATGGGACATCTTGCCGTTTCAAGATTGCAAATCTCTCTCGAGAATGGTATTGTTGTCACCAAAAAGATATGTAAAGTATCTTCTTCGTACGGTTTCCACAACAATTGAGGAAGATGAATTGCTACTAGAGTAATTGAAAAATGTGATGAACTAGATGATGTATTGCACTTCATATCAGCTCTTTTGAAGTACACTAAAATGAGACAAATAATGATCATCATGTATTGCTGAATTAATTTCCAAAATGGTCTAGACTTCATTCAGTAGAACGACACATCGTAACTGCTAGAAATAAATGCATTCTTTAAGATACAGGAACGAATGGATTGACTCATCTTAGAAAGAAATTAAGCTAACTTGAATAGGTGGAACTTGGCCATCCAACGTAGATTTGGATACAAGAGAATTCTTCATTGTACTATTTTGTATAGTAATTTAAGTCCAAATATTTTTGTTCTTAAACAGACAGGATCGAATAACTCCTACCAAAAGGTGTATTACATCCGGGACATGAAGATCACAAGAAAGAGCTTTGTAATAAATTATAATGATCCTTAATTTCGTGGAAAAATGTTACATAAAGTTCTTTACAATTGGGTGCATTCAGAATGAAGAATATACTAATTATTGAATTAGTATAAATATCTTAAATATATTTATTTAAACAGTATAAATATTTTATAAATATCTAAAAATATGTTGAGAGATTAATTTGGAGTTGTTTTATTTATTCAAAAGTTATTTTATTTTAATTTTAATTTATTTTATTAAAGTTAACATATGTAGATATAATTTTTGTGTTTATTTTAAAAATATCAAATGTTAATATTTTGATGTGTAAACAGTCGTCAAATTTAAGGAGAAAGTGAGATTTTTTTAGTATGTTTGTCCCATGACACTCCATCCACTTGTTGTCATTGTAAAATGCTTCTAATATTAATTATTGAACATATTTTTGTAATTATTAAATAGAAATCCAATAAATGTATAATATTTTTAAATGTAGATAAGAGGTCCACTATTAAAATGATACAATAAATGAGGTCCACTATTAGAATTTAGAAAATGTTACTCATTGAATAAGAGGGTTATGTTTGTCATAGGCTTCTTACTTCATACCCATTAAAGATAGGACAATCTTCTAAAACTAAGCATTTTATTAATTAGGGTTTAGTTGTAAATATTTTGTAAAAAGAATGAACTTCCTATGTGAATGGACTTGATTGATGCTAGTTTTAATCATTTTTTATTTTTGAATCTATTAATTTATTTTTCTTAAATAGTCACTACCTGTAACGAGGCTAGTACTACTTTTTGCTTCATTTGATGATGAAATTCTATGATTTATCTTTTGGAATTAATATTACGTAGGTGGAATTTTTGGATTCTTGGAATTACAAGAATGATAATTAGACTAAATTTTAGTGCCTACACGTTTATGTCCGCGTTTCATATGAAATTACCAATTTAAAGTAATAATAGCAATATAGCTTGAGAATGGTAGGCAACCTGATAATTAAGAATTAAGTATCTTGTATGAATGATAATATGAAGCATATATGACAATAAGGCAGAAAATGATTTTTAATATCACATAGATTTTGTTAAATTGTTTAAAAGAGAATATTAGGTCTTAATGAGGCATCGAATAAGGAATGCTAGTCTAAAAAGTAGTATAAATTAGGGAAGAAAACTAAGTTCTACAATATAATTGTATCAATGTCAAATATGTTTTTGATAATATAAGCAGCATTTATAGGGTGTTGTGCCCTTTACACAAGGAGCCCAGAGGGCCAAAAAGTATCAACAAAAAATTAGCCAAAAAGATTACAGAAACAATAAACTATATACGCAGACACAACTAAGTAATAGCATAGACACAACACAGAGAAAACCCTAAAGCTAATTGTCTAAACCCTCCCATTTCTCGACCAAGAGGTTTAACACATCCTCCCCAATCTAGTTGGGCCCTTCGTCCATGATATTCTTGTTTAGTTCCTCCTTAATCACATCCGAGAGAGTGAGAGTCGACTTGTGAATCAACTTGGTAGCGAATTGAGCCAAACAATTAACCTTACAGTTCAACATAGTCACCTGCTCCTATATCCCTTTGAGCACATCTGCTTTGTCTTCCTTTCTCTAGATATCTGTATTAGCACCAACCCTAGTGTCTAAGGAGTTAGTAGAGTCCTCGTGAACCATTTGGTTTAAGTCAGAAAAGTGACTAGGATCTTCTATGTGACCAGTGTCCTTCCTCTTTTCAATAGCTTTGATTCCTTCAACCCTACCGCTAGACTTAACCGAGTCACTAGAGATAGTGTCAACAAGGGCCTCTTTCTTGTTTTGTGCCAATCTGTGACATCTTCTCACACTCAATTGCTCCGCCCCTAAATCATAGCTAGCCCCCACCATAGTATCACCCTTATAATCTTTTTCCTCATCACATTTACCTTCCTTAGAGACTAAAAGAACCCTCGGGAGAAGGGACACATTTTTTCCTTTCTTTTTAGTAATAGGATTGCTAACCTTGTTACCTTTCAGCTCATACAGCCCAACTGCCACACTCACCTGGGTCAACCCAACCCCAATTTTTTTCTTTCTTTTCGGGGGAGGAGTGGAAAAGTTCTTTGTACCAAGAACATCCTCAGGGATGGAGGATTTTTTCTTGGAGCCTGCCGAAGCAACATGGGAAGGGTTATTAGGGTTAAATTCAGGTGAAACAAGTTCTTCCACCCTCATAGCTGAGATGGGTTTGAGCGGGAAAAAATTTGAATGGAAATGATAGAGTATGTGGATCAGACCTTGGTGCAACAGTAAAGGAGGAGAAGAATCAAGGTTGTTAATGGCAATTTCCTAGGATTCTTTGATGGAACTTTCCAAAGAAGAAAGCAAAAAGAAGTAAAAACTAAGCAACATCCTATGCCTCAAGTGGTTCAATAGAGGTAAGTGGTAAAAATAATATACCTTGAAGAAACCCTCGAGAGTGACAGACTTCATAATGGCAAGGCAGACCTTATCCCAAGGTTGAGGAAACACTTCCTGATCAAATCTAGATTGATTTTTCACTGACTTCTCATTCCCCTTAAAAAATGTAGTCAGATTCACCAAATCCTATGATTTAGTGTGCTTTTTATACTTTACGCCTTCACAAGAGAGGCTAGTAGCCCTACCAATAACCTCTTCATTAACTTTGAAAGAAATATCACCCAGGGTGACCCACCGATCCTTCCAAGAGCTACTAAACTAGGCCAACTTTATCTCAGGGTGGCCCACAATATTTTTCATGAGCAATGCTAGCCCACCTTTCCAAAAAATATGCCAAGCTAGGGGATCTTGACGAAACTCCTTACAGCTATCCAACTCAGTTTGAACACATTCACCACCCATCGTGAGCCACAACACATAGTAGAAGAAAAAGAAAAACCAGACAACAAAATGGACACCAAAAATAATACCCTTGCAAATAACTTTACAGCCCCCATCAAGGTGAAGAGGCGTAATAAAGGTAGGGTGACGTTCACACATTCCAATAGTGTTTTTTGATGATAATCGCCACATAGGACCATCATCATCATCGGGCCACCCAAAAATTAACCAAATAAAATTAATAATAACCTTTGAAATTAAAACCATATATCTCATCAACTTGCATAAATTACACAATTTTCAAAACCATTTAAATGTGGGGGGTAGATTAGAAATATTCAAGTACATTTGATAAAATCTAAGGTGTAAAAGATGCCTTAATTTGAAATTATGAAATGAAAAGGTGATGTAAAACCTTATACACAACCTCCATGAGATTTGAAGAGATATGTTGTACCATTGAAAAGATAGCCTGCAAGTGTTAGGGGCCCCACCAATAGTGACCAAGAGAAGAAAAAACCATGTGGCAACCCACATGATCATGGACACCTCATCCAACCTGGACTAAACCAGCTAATGACTCATCGAGGAATGCCACCTATTCCTAAAAAAGAAAGATTGATTAATCATTAATATTAGGTTGATTCCTCCACTTGAAGAGGATTATCCTTTGAATAGACTTCAGAAGAACTTCAATCTTTCTCCAACACTTTGCAAATCTACTAGGTGGATCCCATGTTTGTGAAGCCATCAACCACCTGATTACCTTCCTGAAAAGTATGAGATAGGAGATACCTATCAAATCTAGCAGTTAAAAAATTAATATCTAGAAGAGTTTCCCATAAGTTCCAACCAAGTTGGCAGCCCAAATTAATCGAGTCAATCACATTTTTAGAATCCCCCTCAATCTCTAGGAACCTAATGCCTAGAGTGACAACAATCTCAACACCCTTTAGTAGTGCACGAGCCTCCGCCACCATAGAAGTTTTGATACCAATACCCCCAACAAACCCAACGACCAAGCTTCCCCAACAATCCCTTATAACTCCACGTATGCTTCCCAGACCAGGGTTCCCCTTGGCCACACCATCAAAGTTCAGTTTAAACCAACCCTCAGATGGCAGTTTCCAAACAGTGTTTTTCCTAGCAATAGATTTGGAGTTGTCAAAGGATTCTACCCCAAGATGAAATTTCCAAGCTTTAGTCATTTTGATCTCCCAATCAGTTAGTGTTGTGTCTGGTCGCTTCCACTTAAGTAAGGAGAGACTTTTAGAGATTAGTCTAGTATTGCAACCAAACACTTCCTTCGGGCTCTTCTCAATATCCTAGAACACTCTATTGTTCCTTTCCTTCCAAATACACCAACCGATAATAGTCAAATATGTTGATATGTTCATGAAAATTCAATTTGATTATAGGATTGAAATTGTTTTTTTCTTAAGAACAAAATTAATCAATTTACTTTTTGTGGATAGGAGTCTATGATTTAACTTATAAGATGTTTTATACAAATAATTTCCTTTTGAAAACTTGATGAAATTATTATCTTTTTTTTTTTTTTAATATAAGATATTTATTTTTGATGTAAGAATTTAAAGTATGGGAATAAAGTAAAATGTTGTTTTATCAATTTTTATTTTTATTTTATTGATCTTACTAATAACATTGATTTAACTTTGTTCAATTTGTAAACTTAGTAATTATATCAACAAGTTGATACCATTTAAATGATATTTATTTCATATTATTTAAATATGAAATTAAATTAGTTGTTAATTATTATATTCAAAATTCTTTATTATTTTCATTCAAGTTTTGTTAATTTAAAAAAGAAACGAAAACCAAACCCACTATTTTATATTAATGATTCCTTTGGTTTAATTAATGGGTTATGCCCTCATTGTATCTACAACCTAACACAACTATAATAATTGTATTTTTGGTATCCTTCCTTTAAATCACCAATGATTAATAAGGATAATTTAATTCAAATCTAAGTGAACAAGAAATTTTCCTTGAATTTAAATAAAATTATAATTATGTTATATATTAATAAACAAAGTAGCAATAGTTATGTGCTAAGTAAATCATTATCATTAAAATTCTAAAGAAAGCTTTACTCAATTATGAGTATGCACTTAAAATAGAAATAAGATTATGTCTACATGACAAAGAACTTAATAGAAGAGTGCTTCCTTTAGGTGGTAAAAATTAGATATTAACTATCTAGGAAAAATGGTCCTTAGAATGGACTATGTACCCACTCCTAATAGTTCACCTAAGAACTTAGATAGATAAATAATTATATGTATTATACATTGATATAGATATATGTATTTAGTTAGTCTAGATAAATGGATGAGGTTACAAAAAACTAAAATTTAAAAAACCTTATAACTTTTTAAAGGATTAGATATATCAACTTGTGCCAAAAAATTAAATAAATCAATTAAAATAGTTAATTAAATTACTTAAAACAATTTCTTTTTATATAAAAGGCCAATGGCCTAAATAGTTTATATTAATCTTAACGATGAAATACATTCTTATATGGTCAGAGCATATGTACTAGGGGAGAATGTTTATTCCATTGGACTTAAAGTTTAACTTGAAATTCAAAAAAAAAAATTGCAACCATGACCCATCGAGTGCAAAAATTAGAGAAAACCTATAAAATTGCTCCTCCTCCCCAACGTGTAGTCTGAAGCAACTGCTCAAAATGCATGGTGCTCAAGCATCCATCCAAACTCCCAACTGCCCAGAAGTATCTTCAAAATATTTCTATCAAATGAAATCACCATCTATATATACCAAAACATTGTACACATATGGATGAAAAGAATAAAATGTAGATCTTGTAGGTTGAACTCGACTATAAATTACCAATTGTTGAATACATAAGACAAATGAGAGGGGGAGGTGAATTAGTTGGACCTTAAAATTTTAAAACTATTATTAATATTCAAATCCACACTCATGCATTAAACCCTACAATATATTATAATGAACTAGCATGAAAAAAATAACATAAAATTAAGCAACTCAACACCATACACAAGATAACACCAGATTTATGTGGAAAACCTAAGAAGGGAAAAACCACGATGAGGATTAGCTCACTATACATGTAATATCAACACCGAATATAGTAGGGCTCACTACCCAAAGAAGAAAGGCTCACTACCAGAATAGAAAATAAGATAGAGAAGGAATGTTACATAGATAAAATCATCTCAATGCAACAAAGATTCCACCACAATGGCATCAACACCTTCGTATTCTGATTCAAGAATTGTAGCCACCTACTAACCACATCTCGTAAACTAACACTTGAAAGCTCAAACTACACAACTTAATTTTAATACACACTACACTTCACATCATTCACATCTCACACATCTACCTTTCATCTATCTTGTCCTACTTCAACAACTTAACTCATACTTATACCATCCTCAACCTTAAAACCCTCTCCAAGGTCAGTCATGCACCTGAAATGTGTAAATTTAAATTAGGTCAATGCCAAAACACTTTTGTGGTAGATATAAGTGAATGTGGACCACATCAAAACTTAATTGGGACCAAAATCAACATCGCTCAACTACACGCTACCACAAGCAATATTTATCCTTCGCATGTAGTGTAAACACTAGTTGAGTTGTTACCCATGCAAAAACCATTAAACTTTGAAGTACACACTTCCTCAAACCCAAGGATGACTTGTAAACCACATAACACATTAAAAATGATCTATAATATTCTTCAAACACCCTAAAACCTAGGAAACTCCTTTACAAAAACTTCCACTTGAAGAATGTACTAATGTGTACACTCAAACAAGTCTATTATACACTATTACTTGGAAAACCTTCATCTTCCAAATCACCAAACCTTAAATCCTCTTGAATGAGATAAACTACCAACACTAGATCAATACACCTTAAAAATTGCAAGACCTGAAACATAACTGTGGAGAAATGTGGAGAAAAAACATTTCTCCTAGACACTTGCAATGCATAGTCATACACTAGTAAACACAACTTCATTTGTATGTCTATCCAATACACCAAATATTGAATATAACACCTATGTACACTTCTCACCAACATATTAGAATCATAAAGGAAGATCTTCAACCTAGAAGAAATATAGAGCAAAACTAGAACACAACTTTGTTACCTAGAACACCACTACAACACACTGTTTCCTCTTTTCATCAATATTTTTCAAGAGAACTTGGAAACCAAGCACTAGAGACACATCCTCATCATCTCTATTACATTGAAAACTATATATAGAAGCTTATCAAATCAAAAATCTCAACACAATTGCAATCCATCTAGTGTTTCTTTACTATTGACAACATAATGCAACTAATCAAAGCATCAACTATTGACACTCTTGCAACAAACTCAATAGAAATCAAGGAAAACATAGACTCATTGACATAAATGACAAAACCAAATACTCATACTTGCTACAATATCCCCCTTTTTCATTGATGGAAGCACATGATGTAAAAAAAAATCAAAGACATAATAGCTCTATATCATACCAATTTCCTTTTCTCTTTTCTCCCCCTTTGTAACTTTCCTTCTTTACTTGTTTCTTTCTCCCCTTTATTACTTATTCTTCTTCACATGTTTCTTTTGTTTATAATTTTTTCACATGATTCTCTCTCCCCCTTTAACATCAATGGAAAAGGAGATATTATTTGTACTATTTATTATTTTTCTTTGTCAACAAACAACCTACAAGTACAACTGCTTTGCAACACCTTTCCTTTACTGCTTCGAATACCCCCCCTTAGGATCACACACCAATATGTAACAATCAGTAATGGCACTACCTACTACCCTAAGAGATAGCTACCAACACTAGTCCAAAAAAAGAATGAATCTTGAGATCCACTAGACAAATACATCTCCTTATGCATCTAGTTCAAATAATGAGGGACAATAACCCCCAATTTCTCTTAGAGATACTCAAAAGTATCCTTAAGAAGAAACTTAGTGAATATATTAGCAACCTAATCCTTTGTAGGCACATAATCAAGCTGCACTTCATTCTTCACAACCGTCTCTCTTAGAAAGTGATATCTGATTGAAATATGTTTTATCCTTGAATGCATCACTAGAATATTTGAAATTCTAATTGTACTTGTATTGTCAAAACAAATAGAAATAGGCTCATCATAAACCACTTTGATATCCTTAAATTTTTTCCTCATCCATAACACTTGTGTGCAACAAGATGTTGTAGCAATATACTCAACCTCTATAGTAGATAAAGAAACTAAATCTTGTTTCTTACTTAGCCATGATACCAACCTACATCTAAGAAAGAATGAGCCACTACTTGTACTTTTTATGTCATCAACATAGCAATCCCAATATGCATATATGTAAGCAATAAATGTGAAATTAATATCCTTTTGATACCACAAGCCGTGATCCAAAGTGCCCTTTAAGTATATGAATATCCTCTTCATTGAGTTGCAACATGTGACTCTCTAGGATCTTCTTGAAATCTAGCCACAAGATAAACTACATGCGTGATATCTAATCTATTATTAATTAGATATAACAATCCACCATTCACTTGTTTGTACTTGCTTTGATCAGCCTTAGGGGATACATCATTCTTTCTCAACTTGCAACTAGTAACCATAGGAGTACATAACGGTTTGGAGTCTCCCATTCCAAAATTCTACAACATCTCTTTGACATACTTTGATTGTGAAATGAATAAAAAATTGTTTTTTTGATTGATTTATAGCCCAAGGAAGAAATTCATCCCCCCAAACACAGACATCTCAAACTTTTTCTACATCTCTTCTACAAATTTCTTGCACATAGCTTCATTGCCTCCAAAAATTAGGTCATCAACATACACAACTACAATCAATATTTGATCTTTATCAACTTTAAAATAAATATTACTATATGTGTTACCTTTATTGAATCATTGTTGTATCAAATACTTATCCAACCTAATTTGTCAAAAAATGTTGCTCTATGCTTGGGAGATAGATCAACACTTTTCACCAAATATCATTGAAGGAAACCCTAGAGATGTCAATCCAAGGATAGAATGGGGGAAATAAATTTTCATTATGGATGTCCTATGGTGTGATTAAATACAAAAAGAGGGTTCATCACCAAGAAAGGGATTGGAAAGACAAGAATGTAAATGACATGCAAAGTATTATGCAAAACCTAACTAAATGACCTAGGAAATGAAACTGAAATGTGAAATAAAAGATTGAGAAAGTACTGAGCTGGACCTAGGAGAGTGATGAGGTCAAAACAAGCTCCAAAACCCTAAAATCCTATTGTTTGATGCCCACTCGGACTCATATGCCAATCTAGGTGATTTAGTCCCAGACTAAGGTTTTTGTGCCAAAACTGGAATCTCACAGTGGTTGATCTGAGTTCACTAAAGTTTGGAAAATGTGTTGAATTGGGACTCATACACCACAAGTGGTGTATTAGTCCCAATTTTCTTTTTCGAAGGGTCAAGACTTGAATCTACTCTCCTATCTCATCTCTTCCTTCCAAGCTTTGTTTCTGGGTTAGAAACCCTGATTTGCAACCTGTAGGTGACTTTATGTGAAGATAGCAACCTTGTGACCACTTGACAACTTTCCTCAATCTTGAAAGGTTCATCAAGCCTCAAAGAATCTAGATCTATAATCACACATGTAGAGAGAAGGAAAAACTTGTTGATTGTTAGAGAATAAGGGCTTTCCTTGGTCAAACCTCGTTTAGGTAATTAAACCTTATGATGAAATCATGAAATATGAACATGAAACATGAAATATGAAACATGAAAAATGATACCTTGAATGATGTATTGAGATGTAAATCAACAATCTAACATGAAGTGGCAATGTTGAGTGTAGATCTTGATCTTGAAAATGGATGTGAAATTATGCTTGCAAGTGGATCTCCAATGCTACATCACAAAATTAGCTCAACAACATGCTTGATGCATGATGATCTTGACATGATGATGGATCTTAAATTTCTACAAAAATGATGAAGAAATTTTCCCTTGAATGCCTTAGAAATGCTCTTGTAAACTCTCTTGACACTCTTATGAAGTCTTGGAATGCTTAACTCTTGATAACTTATGTTGATATCATGAAGGCTTAGGTGAAATAATGATTTGAAACCCTTTTTATATAGGAAATCCATCCAACTTACCCTTTATTAGATCCCATAAGCCTACATTCATGAAATTTGAATTCAAAACCTTAATTTCTCACTCAAAACCCTAAAAGGGATCAAATGGGACCCATATGCCACTTGTGGCATATAGGTCCCATCTAGATGGGACTTATATGCCCAAGGTGGTGTATAGGTCCCACCAATCCTTTTGAGGTGGAGGAAATGTTGGGGAGTTGGAAAATTAAGTGTATTTGAAGTCTATGTTAGGATTCTGGTTGAAATAAGCCTCAAGATTCACAATAAAGGGTATTAGGAGCCTATTAATGATGATATCAAGGTCATAAATGCAAGAGGGCCCAAAAATCAATGTGAAAGTGTAAATAAATACACATTAAAACATTAAATTAAGGGAAAATTAGGTCTATTTAGCTTAAAAGGACCCTAAACCTAATGTGAATGCATAAAACACAGTACACTAGATCAAGGTGGCTCTAGGTCCATTTTAATTTTAATCATTCCCAAATTAAGTGTGAAAATATAGAGGGATACATTTTTCTACACTACATTTAGCCACCACTTTAGTGAGAGGAGGAAATTGGTTCAAACTCACACTAAATTAAACATTCAAGAGGAGTCCCCGTGTATTGACGTGGATAGTCTAAGATGACAAAGATGAAGGGGGTAGTCAAGCCCCCAGGATCTAAGGTCCTAAATAAAACCAACATAAACACAAAGGGACATCCACACAAGGTGTATGATATGCAACATCAAGATACACAAACATGCAATTTCAATAACTAAACGAAAAAAATAAATAAATTAAAAATTAAAAAAAAGAGGTGGATAGAGCCTCGATTGTTTGTCCTACATGCTATGGATCAGATCTGAGTCATTTTTTCAAAAAATCATGCTCATTCTGAGGCAATGAAACTTCAGGATGTCTTTATGTTGGTTATTTTATAAGAACCAAGCTGATCTTCACCTATGGACTTTTCCATTTCCAATAATTATCAATCTACAGGGATCGGCCAACGAACAACTAAAAGCTACAAAAAATTTACTCCTACACTTTGGGCTCTATGAAACCTGGGAGGGTGATCCCAAAATGTATATTCAAGAACTTGTGTGATTTATATTTATATAGATTGTAAACAATAGATAATTCTCATATATCCACTCAAAAATATATTGTATCAAAAGAGTTGGCAGTTCTCTTAAATAATACCTTATACTTGGAGCATGAGAAAAGTGAAATTCATTGTAGCATGACTACAATGGTAGCTCATCTGAAAGATTTGTAAATAAAGAGTGATTTGCTGATAAACTAACCTAGTAACTAAATTTTGAGTAATTTACTAAAATCAATGCCTTATCCTAAACATGGAGTCAATCTTAAACTATGCAACCTGATAAAAATTCAACAATAGCAACATATAGCTTAAGAAACATTGCATTATAGTAGTTCCCCATAACATTCTCGACCACTACTTCTTGAAGATATCTTAGCACATAGTTCATATGACTCAACAATCTCATTCAACCACTTACACTAATTCATTGAATTAATAAGCAAGAAAGAAATCACACATCCACTAGAAAGAAATGGAGACAAACACAATGCTTGATTATATTCATTCATAACTCATAGAAAAATTACAGAGGAGAGACGATTGCCATGAAATTTACATCATTATGTATTAAATTCATTATTCTATTATAAAAATTACATACATAGCTATAGACTTAGAACTTAAGACAAAACTTAAAATATGCTTTGTATTCCCTTTAAAATTCACTATGTCAATTCCATTCCAATGAACGCATACTTTTGTCCCTAAATTCTTGCTTATAGAAACGAAAGAGGGTATGTGCAAGATCATGATAGGCCAAAAAGTGGCAATATGATGGGTATCTGTAGGGTATGTGGCTATCGAATTTTTTTTTACCCAAAATTGATGAAATGAAAAGGGTTTTTAAAGGAGATTCTCAACTTTCTACCAATATAAATTATGGTTTACTTTGAATTTAATAAATAATTATTATTCATTTTCTACTTGAATTACGACTAAAGTGTTGATTGATAGGCTGATTGAAAAAAATATATAGCTTTCAAATGGTATCACATTTTTTGAATCCAAAACATGCATCACATTCTATGCTTCACATATTATAGGATTAAAAAAAGAAATAATGAATTTCATGAAGTTTTGACTAATTTAAGGTGGACAGACATAGAAGTTTTTTATATTTTTTAAAAGTTGTAATAAAAAATTCATAATTAATTATTTACTTGGAAAAAAATTACAAAAAAATATGCATCACATTTGGACATGAGTCCTCTACTTATTTCTAAAATCTTATAAAAAAATATTATCATTTTATTGAGGTTAGGGTCGTCAGATAGACACCTACTTCTTATTTTTTCCCTAAAATTTAAGTACTACTGCATTGAAATTTCAAAATTTCATGAAATAGATTTTTATTTTTTTTAAATAAACCTAGTAGTTTAGAAACTACATTCAATTTTCTATAGATTCTATTCTTACATATTTTTGAAACAATATAGATAACTTATTCAAATTTTTATGTCAAGTTTCCTAACTTTGATTTTTCTAAATTTTTTGCCACTTAAGGGCCTATTTTTCCCATGATGATCTTGCACATACCCAAGAGAAAAACAAGCTTTAGGCCAAAAAGCACACATGTCAAAACCCTATTGGATTGGTATAACAAATATTCCCTTTTTAGTTACACTCGAGCTCTCAGATGATGGAAATAAACATGAGGCAAAAAAAACCTTCATTCGTTTCTATGATCTGGTCCCACCTTTAAAAGGTATCATTTGTTTGTTACAACAACTTCAAAATATCCTCCATGCACTCAAAAAGTGTCCACCATGGGAAAACGTAGTCAGCAAGATTTAAAAAGCATGAAAAGAAAATAAATAAACAAAACTGATTTATCCACATCAACATTTTATGCGACCAATTTTCAAGTTGAGGAGAGAACAATACTTTTGCAATACTTTATCAAAAGCATAATTTGTACTATTTTTGGGTTGTGTTGTTTCTCTCCTATCTGTTATTCATCATATCAATATTCATCCCCTTACAAGCTTATTTTTTATATTTTACCAACTAGCTAGTGTACTCTTCTTCAATAGGCCACTTCGCGTCTAATAAAATTTGCACCTTTGCACTATGTTGAGTGTATTTAGCATCAATTAATGCTTTGGCCTCTTAGAAAAAAGTATCCATTCTTGTTTCAATCTCCATCAACATATCAAAACTTGGATTCAACATGGTGTATTCAACCACGGTCAATGGCATCTTAGTTGATGTGAGTAGCTCTCCCAATTAATCCCTCCATTTATCAAATTGATGTAACTCACCTTTGTGATTCAATATTATAGGCATACCATACTTCTCTATTTCTTTGAATACTTTAAACTTGTTTTGGAGTTGAGTACCTAGTTTTCCATGAAAATTCGTTATCTCATTTACCAAGTCCATAGCTTATAATATTTCAGGGATATTTGTAGATGCCTTAGGATCCTCCTTCATTTTAGGAATCATTTCTTTTAAAGCACCTATCCTAGTACTCCATTTGCTCTCATCTTGTTTATCTCACTGATAGTATCCTCACTGACTAGCCAGCCTGAAAAATGGCTCTAATCTTGCTTATCTCACCCAAGGCCTTATTATACTCCACCAAATAATCATACTTCTAAGAAATTTGTGTTGTGCCCACACTAAGCATTGCAACATGAGTAGTTAACTTAGTTGCTTGGATAAGTGTTATATTTGTGGCTCTCTTCACCACCAAGGAACCCATAACCTCTTCAATAGGCCTAGCAACCTCATACTTTTTAGTATTAGGTTCCATAGACCATGATGGGTCTAGTTTATGGTCTAATTTTGTGTAGAATTTATGATTTATTTGCTAAAGCTATCATGTACCTTGATGTTATGTGTTGATATTTCCTCAAAACTATAGACATTGGACCTAATCTTATTTATACAAATCTTTAATGAAATTAGCATGTTATATGGACTATCTATATTAATTTTGCATGTGGTTAATGAATTTTCTTTAAGATGGTTACAAATATGCAATTACTATGCGTACTAACATTGCCATGTAGATATAATTTGAGGATACTAAATTGAGAAAGACACTACCAGCTAGGCATGCACCATAATGTCTAACAAGGAAATCATTCAAAGGTCAAAGGAGGTCGACGATAGGAGATTCACCATGCAAATAAAATGTAACCACGTTGTAATGGTGTTACTACTATTCTAAATTTGCGGGCATGTCTGACTAGATTCCATGCGCACGGAACTGCCTCTCCAATTTCTCTACTTTCCCTAAAGTGGCATCCTCCTAGTTTGTGGAGTTGACTACCTTTTTAGTTGGTAGTATGAATAAGGATCAGATGGTCCCTCTCAGGAGGTTGCACAATCTGATATTGTACTTTCATTCTTAGTTTTTAGCGATATAGTCACACTGCTCTATTATACTCATGTTTTTTGATGAATTAAATGAAGTTATAAGTTTGTGCATCTAAGTTTTCATTAGTTTTAGAGGATACTTATCCAAGGGGGCCCACTTGGTGAGTATTCCATTCTTTAGTTCAGTATTAGTTTAGTTATTACTATTTTTTTAGTAATTAGATAAAAATCTGGCACCGACTATTCCTGCAGCCAAAGTATAGACAGAGTAGTTTCCTATTTGTTGTTCAGATTTTCATCCCTGTCATGCATTTTAGCTTAGGGTAGTTGTTGGTTGATTATCAACATTTTTTTTATTCCTTTCCAAGCAATTTACTTTTCAGCATTATGTCTTTCTTAGCTGTAGAATGAAAATGACTACTTTGGGTTCCTAATGCACATACTGTGTTGACCCATTTCAATTTCATGTCCCTGGGTTGACAAGTTAAATGCACCTTCATGATGATTGAAATAGCTATTCAGCTTAGATGTCTAGTCTCTAAATCATGGCTGTAAAGGCCTAGTTAAATCATTGTAGTAGGCCAACATTTTTGGCATCGTTCTCGAGGATGGTGTCAAACTAGGAAGTTCTTTGGAGTCATTGATAGTTTTCTTGTTGAGGTATTTCTAAAAGTTGTTCTTAGCATACCCCTCATTTAGAAAGTAATGACCCCCTTATTCTTTACCAATTCTTTGTGTGAGTTGGCTGATAGTGAGTTGATACCGTATGCACAGAGGAAGGAGAAGAGATACTTATGGAAGATTCCTTCCTAACAATCTTGATCCATTCTAGCTAGAAGAGCTTCCAAATTTTCCAAGAGAAGAAGAAGAAGAACCAAACCCCTTTGTTGATGCAATTCTTGATTTGACCAATTATGAAGCTTCCTCTGAAGACCAAAATCAGTTTGAGAGTCCCTTTGCTTTGGAAATCCATCACTTCACTTCATTCCACTCCACCTCATTCCACCTCATTTTTATTAATTGCTCAACTTATTTCCTAAAAAGGAAAACATTATTTTCTCCACAATCTTTGCAACGAATCCTCCAAACATTTAGGTATGTGCACATTAATTGCTATATCTTAATTGTCTTTAGTGCATTCATTTAATTATTGTACTTTAATATGGGCATTCACCATAGCATGCCATTATTCCCTACCCCTATCAAATCATCATATCGCATGTGAGGACACATGCCAAAATTTAGTTTGGGGGGAGGAAAAAGATGTGAATATTTTTCCCACATGTTAGTCCATGTTAGTCTACGTCAGCAAAATTAAAATTGAGCCAATTTGAAATCTAAGTGAGAGGATGGCTTGCATGTGTGAGGTGACACCAACTTCTGCTACCATTTCTCTCCATCATAGCTTTCTTTTATTACTCCTTCCTTTCCATTATTAACCCTGTCATACTCTCAAGTTGTAAATAAAAGGTAAAGTAGAAAAGGAAAATTTAGTCGACATTGGCATTGGAAATTTTAAAAGTGTTGTAGGAAGGTGAATTTGGTTTTTAGAAAAGAATTTTAGCAAGGAAACTACAGAGTGATTTTTTGATTGCAAACAATGGGAGGTGGGTTAATCAAGAATGAACCCAGGGTTCATGATGTATTACTATAGGATGCACATTCACAAGCCGAATTTAGAAACTGTATCCTGAAGTTGAATGGTTTTAATGAAGACATTGCATTAGAATTTTCCTAGACATTGTCTGAAGGAAAATCCACAATAAAAGGGCTAAAAGTATTGGCTACTAAAGAAAGAAATGAAAAAGTTAACCCTAATGGGGAAAATTACCCTACTTCTAGAGATGCCAAATTAGTTAGGGCTGGATTTATAGAACCTAGTGACCCTCCATTGAGCATGGAAAAAAAAGGTGCAAAAATAACCTCTCTACCCAAGCCATGGAAGTAGATAGTTGTTCATGTTATAAAATATATCACCTATGAAGGACACGAGTCGAATCAGCATTTCGTGCACTTCAAGCTCTTGAATCACATGAGGCACAGGAGGAGGATGAATGTGTCAAACGTGTTATGCAACCTTCTTTCAATCATGGTGGTCGAGACTCAAAAAGGTAGGGACAATTTTGTTTCCCACCATTGTCTAATTAAATAGTTAGTTGAGAAGTCTTTGCATAATATGCCTGGAATGACTTGGGCATAATTTATAAAAATTGATCAAATTAGACCTGAGCACTTGTGACCTAGGGTTTTATGTCAACCTCATAGGTCTAGCAAGAGATTGAGCATGGATAAAACCACTCTTGGTGCTTCAACCTCTGGTGCAGGCCCTAGTGTAAACCCTCCTGCAACAAAAGAAACCATAGAAATTAGCTCTTCTGGGAAAGAGCACTCGGACAAAGAAAGTTCCCCTCCAAATTTTGATGATGATGTTCCTCTTGGCACACCAATGAAAAATAGGGAAAACAAGAGAGAGACATAAATGAGAAAAGGAAAAGCTAAAAAGTAGCTAACAAAAAAAAAGAAATACCAAGCTCTCAGAAGCAGAAGGATGACACTATTCATCCTACAGCCAAAGAAAAACACGAGAGCCCTCCCAAAAAATCAAGACCAGTTGGGCCAACCTTTGGTATGCCTCTATAAGAAATCCCCAAGTCTATAGAAATATCACAAGGGGATGCAGAAGCTCCAATGGGGCAAGTGAATGTCGAGGAAGAGGATATATTTAAGATGACAACAAACATAACATTGGAAAATCTTGTTGATATTGCAGAACAAGTGGAGAACCAAGAGTATGAGGAAAATCAGGATTTCCTAGAGAAAGAGATCCTACAGCATGAGCAAGAACAAGAACAATAACTATAGTTCCTATAGCAACAACAAGAATTGGTTGAATAATCAGTGCCCTTGTAGCCAAAATTGACGAGACAGCCTAAATCCTTGTAGTTAGTACTATATGGAGAGCAAGCATCAGTGCCAAGAAAAATGCTGGTAGGAATTCTTAACCCCTTTGATTTTTCAATGCTCATATTAGCTATGCATTTTTGGAAAGAGATTCAAAGAAGGGAAGAAGAATGGAAGGAGGAGAAATGTAGGTTGAAGAAGGAAATTCAAAAGAAAGATGAGGAGATTGAAGACAACGATGCATAAATTGTTATCTTACAGAAGAAGGTGGATGATATGACAACCTTGGTATCCCAAATTTTGGAGTGCAGGAACCCTCCAAGGGTCTATTCTCTACACTTGAAGGAGAAATATATTTCTTTTAAGTTGGCAAGGATTGTCTCAAGTTAGAACCCTTCCATTGAGACTCCTATGGAATTTTTCAACCCTTATCGGATTGCTTCCCCTAAAATGAAGAATTTATTGTGTGAGTTTTATTTACATAATTATGTTGTGACTCAAGATAATGATTGGAATCCACTGTTGTATGTTGGGGATGTCCAATTAAGGGCATTCATGTCCTGGGTAAAAAATGAGATCAGTTGGGGACAACAATACGGGGCTTATAAGCAAGTGGAATCCAATATCCCTATACCCATCAGGGTTGAATCAAGGAATTTGAGGAACATTTATAGGGAATGGCACATAATGCTTCTCATACCTAGCTATGGTAATAGGATTATGCCTTGCATAGAAGCAGTCGACAATGAGTATGAGTTGAAGGCATAAGGAAAAGAGGAAATTGTGAAGAGATACCTCTCACAAAGATGGAACAACCTAACTGATGAGATAAAGTAGGTTGAGCCTCATTCCATCCAGAACTATGCTTTAGTTCTTAAAATAATTGACATATATATTCAAATTGGAAGGACAAAAGGACGATTTTGGCTTCCCCTAATTTTTCAACCACCCATCCTAATGTGGCCCATGCCAAACTTCAGGCTTTACCACTATGATATTGTTGTAGAGAGACATAGATGGAGTAGATTGGATAGATTGGGAGGATTCTATTGAGACCCTGATTCACGCACAACAAAAACTGATGTAGGACAGTTGTCAGTTGCAAATTTCAGAGCATTGACCAAGCAGAAGAACAATCCTTCCCCTGCTGGAGGACCAGCAAAACCTTAGGTTTGGGGGGAGTGATGATTCTAGTTTATGGTCTAATTTTGGGTACAATTTATGATTTATTTGTTGAAGTTATCATGGACCTTGATGTTAAGTGTTGATATTTCCTCAAAAGTATAGACATTGGGCCTAATCTTATTTCTGCAAATCTTTAATGACATTGGCATGTTATATGGACTATTTATATTAATTTTGCATGTGGTTAATGAATGTTCTTTAAGGTGGTTATAGATATGCAATTATTGTGTGTACTAACATTGCCATGTAGATATAATTTGAGGATACTAAATTGAGAAAGACACCGCCAACTAGGCATGCACCATAATGTCCAACAAAGGAATCATTCAAAGGTCAAACGAGGTCGACAGTAGGAGATTCCCCGTGCAAATCAAATGCAACCACCTTGTAATGGTCTTTATTGTTGTTGAGAAAATATAGGTGTTACTTTTGTGCTAGTTTTTTGGGCACGTCTAACCAGATTCCATGCACACATGACCGCCTCTCCACTTTCTCTACTTTCCCTAAAGTGGTGTCCTAGTTCATGGATTTGACCACCTTGCTTAATTGGTAGTATAAATAAGGATCAGATGCTCCTTCTTAGGAGTTTGCACGATCTAATATTGTACTTGCATTCTTAGTTTTCAATTATATAGTTACACTGCTCTATTGTACTCATGTTTTCTGATGAATAAAATAAAGTTATAAGTTTGGGCATCTGATTTTTCATTAGTTTTAGAGGATACTTATCCAAGGGGGCACACTTGGTGAGTATTCCATTTTTTAGTCTAGTATTAGTTTATTTACTACTTTCTATTTAATAATTAGATAAAAATTTGGCACTGATTGTTCCTGCAGCCACTAGAATTCCATTATGTGACTGTTCTTGCAGCCAGAGAGTAGTTTCTTGTTTGTTGTTCATATTTTCATTCCCTTCATGCATTTCAACTTAGGGTAGTTTTTGGTTGATGATCAACATTTCTATTATTCCTTTCCAAGCAATTTACGTTTCAGCATTGTGTCTTTCTTAGCTGTAGAATAAAAATGGCTACTTTGGGTTCCTAGTACACATTGTGTTGACCCATTTCAAGTTCATGTCCCTAGGTTGACAAATTAAATGCACCTTCATGATGATTGAAATAGCTATTCAGGTTAGATGTCCAGTCTCTGAATCATAGCTATAAAGGCCTAACTATTAAATCATTGTAGGAGGCCAACATACTAGATTGTAAGAGTATGCAACTTCAGACTATACCTAGATCCAAACACCTTATCTTCAAATTGTTCCTCAAATATTGAATCCTGAGGGTCTCTTCTTACTGCATCATATGTAATAGTTGAGGTGATAGTGCATCTTGTTAACAACATGATTCCACTATGTGTGAAAAATTTCATAGCCTCATCAAGAGTGATAGTTGCAATCTCAACCATGATCTTTTCTTCCTTTTCCTTCTCTACCTCTTCCTACTGAGAAGGTTCAACACAAGCCTTTGTTTTCTCAAACTTTTCTTTTATCTCTTTTCTCCTCTATTGAACCATAAATTCCTTGAATTTGTTAGACTGTAAAAGCTTCTCATCTGCAAGGAATTCATCACAATCCTTAATCCTAGGATCATCATCATTCTTTTCATCATATTACCATTGAACAATTCTATCTAGGGGAACCTCTGAATTAAGAGTTTCTTCAATATTAGGGGGAGGTAATTTTTTCTCCACCTCCTCATCATCGGGCACATGTTCTACCAATTTTTCCTCCCTAACTCCTTGGACATCTGCAGGCTACTCTAGAACATCCATAGCCTAAGGTTGTTGTTCTAGGAGAGATTTTTCTCTCTCAGCGGCCTCTTTCACCTTTACCTTGAAATCACCATTTTGATAATCCCTTAGCTTTGCAAAATCTCTTTCAAAAGGATCTTCAATTACATCATAGGGGCTCTCATAGAAAGCATTCCTCCTCATGATGCTCTCTTCAATGTCCATTATGGAGGTACATTCTTTCTTTCTAGATCTCACAACCTCATCACTTGTCAAGTTTCTCGATATATCATCTATGTACAAAAACTAGTGATATATTCTTGATAAGTTTTTCTCCCATCTCTTTGCATGCACAAATATTTCAAGGTCAAAACTCCTAATCTCATTAAAAGGTAACATGAGGTTATTTGCCATGATTCCAAATTTCTCATACCCTTCAGGGGTAGTAACCTTAAAGTAAGAAAAGGAACATTGGGGACTCACCACAATACCTTTCCTAGGATTTCTAAACATTTCATAATCCATAAAATCAACCTGCCACATTAACTCCATGAATGCCAATCTTTTAGATACATACAGGAGAGAACAGTGTGGTGCTACCTTAGATCCATAATCCCTAATCAAAGCATACTCTGAGTGCAGAAATCAATCTACCTAGTTATGCTTTGTAGTTGATCCCACTATATCCTTTACGTGCATGATATTT
Organism: Sequoia sempervirens; assembly: GCA_007258455.2. Taxonomy (NCBI): domain Eukaryota; kingdom Viridiplantae; phylum Streptophyta; class Pinopsida; order Cupressales; family Cupressaceae; genus Sequoia; species Sequoia sempervirens. Next base: position 194,656,006 of record VDFB02075321.1, read on the forward strand.
TTGATTGCATGATATTAGAAAACATGAAATAGTTGGAATTGGGGAAATCCTGATCCAAAATATGTGCCCACAATTGGATAGGCAAAACATTGTACCCATTGTTCCTCAATCTCAATTTCAGCTTTCTTTTCTAGCTATAATCACCCTCATATAGAAGCATATGCATTAATAGAGAATAATGTGGGAAATGTAGAGGGAGAACCTCTTTCTTCATATTAATGAAATCCTAGTGCATTTGTTCAACAACATAGGTGGCATAATCAAAACCAATGTTCTGGTTATGAGCTTGTATATCCATTGTCATCACCAATAGGTTAGTGGCTATCCTTGCCGCAAAATTTAGAGCCAAAACCTGATTCAAGAAATAATAAGTGTTCTTAAAATAATCAACAAATTGTTCACATTCAAAGGGAACAATATATTTGGGGAGAAATATTTCCATTCTCTTTCTATACTAAAAAGCAGTCTATTCTTGTATGCAAATTTGTTATGTTCATATTCACCATATAGACTTGAACACTTAATTTTTACAATATAATTAGGATTCAACCCAAATATCTCCACAACCCTATCCCTTGTCACCTCAAGGATTACACCTTCGTTTTCACTCTTGATTATTCTGTCAATGGGATTATAGTGCCTAGCCAACTCCATCATCACATCCACTTCCACAAACACATTGGGTACCACCAACTTCTTGAGGTTGAGCCCCCATAAATAACATGTTGGATTCTTAGAATTCTTCCCATTAAAATAATATAGGAATAATTGCCATCCACTTTTAGGTTGGGCCAATTTTCCAATTTCACCAGCATTTCCAATTAGTCTAGTCATCATGGCAACCTAACCTATAGGTCTCTTGCCAATTCGTGACCCTCCCTCCTTTACTTCTCTAGAGGCCCTCTCCATGAACCTCTCTTGTTCTTTCTTTGCACTTCTGGAACTAGTAGACGCTACAAGGGTATTTGGTGTAGGGTTAGATGTTGCAAGTGGTTTTGGCTTAACCATACATGAAACATCCTAGGTTTTAAGCCTTTTAAACCTTTTTTTCTTTGGTTTCCTCTTCGATATAATGCTAGATTCACTAGGTTCTGGCTCACTCATATTTCCAAAGTGGTATGACAAGGGTTTACAATTGTCTCAATTGAAAAGACCTGCCTAGGTATAAAACTCAAGACACAACTTTCAGAAAAAAGTATTCCCAGACTTTACACAATATTCATCACCCTAATTGAAGATACTCAAATGAATAAATAGTAAGCAAGTTACCTCCAAAATTCCCTACTACCCTTTTAGAACAGCATAAATTAGTATTTGGACAGGAAGAGAAACAAAAAATTTCTTACCTAGGTGAACGACTGATATAATTGCTATTGTAATTGCTTGTTGGAGCTTTCCACACTACTTCTTCAACTTCTAGATTTATTCTCTACTCTTGAGCAGTTCCAAATGTGTGAAAAACACGCTATATTCCTTCTTTATGGCTAAGAAATGGAACATATCACAAATAATGTTTGATAGAAAGCTTTAATGAGAAAATTGACATTTAGCTATTTATATTCAAACCCTGGCTATTGATTATTTCATTTAAAACCGCATCAGCGGTTCCCCTTTCAACTTGCTACTTTTGTTCTTTATTTAAACGATGTCCTTAGGATGCTACTATGTTGTCCTTTATTCTATAGCCATCTCTCATCATTGATACATTTCACCTTTCACAAGTCCTATCAATGACACTAGCATCTACGTGATGAGATCTCATCCTTTGAATTTAGGGCCCATCCTTGATCACGTTCATCATCCATCATATATCACTAATCCATGCTTCGAACACTAGTTCACATCAGCGATGGGAGATAAGGTGATAAACAAAGATCAAGACACGAGCACCTACATGAAAATCAAAGGGACAAAATACATTTCTCACAAGAGCAATTTAAATCATTCAAAGAAAGTTTGAACAAATGACTCTATCGTTCATCACTATTTTGGAACTCAAATCTCTAAACAAATCCATGATGAGCGATAGGATAAAATATAATAAGCACAAAGGGTCATCTCACATTACTAAATCCCATCATAAAAATTTCAAGCAATTAGTGATGAGAGGGAAGCCAACGATAACACATAGAACACTTGCATCGTGTATCGCTAATACAAAACCCAACATTCAAAACCCATCCATGATATGCAAAAAAAGAGAGAATACTACTCATCACTCATCGCTAATTTAAACAAGAGGATCAGATATCCATCCACGATGAGTGATGAAAAAAAATTCCTAGAGGTCATCACTAATCGCTAATTCAATACTCAAAATTCAAGAGCAATTAATGATAGCCAAAACTTTCAATGATATAAAGAGAAACTAGAATATTGCACATCACTGATACAAATCAAAAGTTCTCAAAGCCATGCACGATGTGGGAAACCAAAGAAACACCACTCATTTCTCATTGCCAATTTAAATTTACATTTCAAAAGCTATCTACGATGAGCGATAAAGGGAAGTGGTGGATGGGACTTAAGTGAAGATAATTCAGTAGGTGCCCGCAAGTTGTTTTAGGAAGAGGACTGCATAGGACACCATATAAAAAGTCCTCAAAGGACTTAGAACATATTATTTCAAAGGATTTAAAGGAAAAATAAGGTCAATCAATCAACTTTATAAAATATAAGAACATCGGATGGAGGCATGAGGGACCGGTTACTCCATGAGTTCTAATGACACTAGATGCTTTAGCATGATTGAAAATGGGTAGTAGAACAATGAATTAGAACCTTGGAAAAAATGTGAGTTTGAGGGTTATTTAGGAAGGATCTCAAGTAAGAAAAAACCCTACAATAGTGATGATAAACAAAACCCTAAACCCCTAGGATAGAACTTAGCAAAATTCTGCAAGATGATAAATGGAACCAAAATAAAATTCAGGGGCTCCATCAGTGGCTCTAACTAGGGATGCATGTATCTCACAAGCATGGTGTGATCTTAGAATATTGGGTTGAAGCAAACCAACCAAACATAGTGAATCAAAAACCCAGGAGCTACCAAGACTAGGTAGTAGGACCAAACCAGACACAACCAAAGCAAACACACCTATATACAAAATGTACAAAACCTACAATCTACATGGAGAAAAACATACTTAGGAGAAGTATGGATTTAAGAATTTTCCATGTACTGGTAGTTCAAAAATTTCACCTATCAAGCTTTGGAGGAAATATGAATCCTCCCCATGTGTATTGTCTATCAGATATGGGCCTAACCGTAATGCTTCAAACTTTCCATGCTTACCCTTATCCTGAGCCCTTTCATTCCAGGCTAGTACCATACTATTCACTTCAAATTTTCTAGGAGAATCTCTCTTGTCATGCAAGTTCTTGAATTGCAGCTACATTTTTGCATTTTTGGCATGATCTTCTCTTCTAGTTTCATATAATTGCACTCGATTATCAATTATGTGTTGCATATCATCACATATATCCCCATTATACTCTTTCAAAAATTTATGCATCTTTAGCAAGTTATTTTCTGGTAGCCTAGCATCCAAACCATACACAAAACCAAATGATGAATAACTAGTGGCCTTGTTCACAATAACCCTATCCGCCTAGAGTGCCAGCATCACCTTTGAGTCCCAAGCTTTCTTGTTCTTCTCTATAACTCTTTTGATGATTTTCATTAAGCTCTTATTACTAGATTCAGCCTGACCATTTCCTTGAGGATGGTAAGGTGAAGAATAAGAAATCTGTATGCTATGTATATCACAAAAATCCTTGAATTCCTCTGATATGAAACACATAACACTATCTAAAATGATCTTCTCTGGAATTCCAAACCTAATCAAAATATTATTCAATAGGAAGTCCACCACCACTTTTCTTGTTACCTTTCTTATGGGTATTGCTTCTACCCATTTTGTGAAATAGTCAATGGCAATAAGGATCAATGAGTTCCCTCCACTAGAATTTTCTAGTATTTCGCCAATGAAGTCAATCCCCCATTGTTGGAAAGGATCTTGAACAAAAATAGGCCTAAGTGGTAAATTTCCTAAAAACTTTAGTTTTCCCACAAACCTCTAACAAGCATCACAACTCTTAAAAAACTTGTGGGCATCCATAAAAATAGTAGGCCACCAAAATCCTACCCTCAAGATCTTATTAGTAGTGTCCTTTTCCATGTAATGGCCACCACATACTCCATTGTGCATTTCCTGCAAGAGTTCTAATGCCTATTTTACATCCACATATTTAAGTAGTACACAATCCTAGATTCTCCACCATAGTTCATTGTCAATAATCACATACTTTATGGCATGCAACTTTAATTTTCTCTTGTCATTATCATCCATATCGATAGGACATTGCAATTTCTGCAAGTATTGGACAATCCTTATGTACTAGCCACATGTTTTCATATCATAGATAGGTGCAACACCAACAATCTCCATCTGATTTATCTACTTAGCTTCCAAATTATTTTGTCATTAGTTTTCCTAGGCCCTACCCTCTTCCTAACTTGGTAATATGGACATCAATGTTGAATTCTCGGATCCTGTTGATCCATCTACACCTTCTTCCTATAGTTTCTTGCTAAGTAAAGATATCTTTCATAGTAGCACTTGGCACAAAAGCTATAATAGTAGCCCCTACTAAGTAAGTCCTAAAATTATTCATAGCCTTGACCATAGCATATGCTTGTTTTTCAATCATATCATACTTAAGCTCTGCATCCTGTAAAGATTTTCTAAAGAATGCAATGGGTTGTTCATAGCCCTCCTCATTTTTCTATAGTAAGACAACAACAATAGTATGGAAAGAAGTGAAAGGAAAAATGTGCATTGGCCTAGAGAGATCTGAAGACTTTAAAACTAGAGCTTCCTTAATAGCTTGTTTAATTTTTTTGAATTTCTAACTAGGCTCCTCACTCCAAACCACCTTTTCTCCCTTCTTCAACATCTTGGAGATGGGTCTTGCGATTTCTACAAAGTTGGTCACAAATCTCCTCAAGAAGTTGATCTGTCCAAATAATGACTGAATTCCTTTGACATTCTTTGGCTGAGGGATCTTATCTATGGATTCCACCCTTTCAGGGTCAATCCTCACTCCTTATTTGGACACAATGTGCCCCAATAGTTTACCTTCAGTGACCCCAAAGGCACATTTCTTCAAATTCAATGATATCCCATACTCTAAAGCTTTGATAAATACCTTCTCCAAGTGTGTGAATGTAGTCTTGTACTGCTCAAACTCCTTTACTTTCACTTGGTTATAACCATAAAATCCATCCATCATTGATAGCAGCTCATAGCCAGTTACCTTCTATAACATGGCTTTCATGCTTGGAAATGGATAGTTGTCCTTCAATGAGGATATATTTACATTCCTAAAGTCCATGCACAACCTTATATCACAATTATTTTTTCTAACTGGCACCAAATTGGACACCCACAAGGAATGTCTAATGGGATTTATGATGCCAACATCTCTTAACTTTTCTAGCTCCTCTTACATTTTGGGAGTTGAAGTAGGATTAATTGGTCCTTGCTTCTACCTGAAAGGCTTAGTATTTTCCGTTACAAGAATTTCATGCTGAAATAACTCTTCCATATATGCTTTTTGGTCATTGTATGACCAAGAAAAGACATTTCTATATTTTCTCATTAAGCAAATTAACATTTCCTTAACCTTAGGTTTCATTTTCCTTCATACATACACTTTCTTAGAGGCATTTTAAGTCCCCAAATTTACTTCCTCTAGGCCCTTTGGATGAGCAGTAGTTTTCTTAATCTTTCTTTTATCTTGACTGTCAACTTAGACCCTTTCAAGTGCTACAAGGCCTTTGGGGATTTTATTTTTCTTCAACTGGATGACCTCATTCTTGAATACTATGTCCTTTCCATCTATATTTTCAACAAATCCACCAAATTCAATCTCCTAACCTTCATATTCATGAACACATTTCAAAAATTTAAGAATATCCTCATCATCATTAATCTACCAGTTGTGTACATTGTCAGGAATGGAAGGCCTTGATTGTATATCCACCTTAGAGATACTTACAAAAGTTGTGCCATCTAGTCTTAACACAATGTTGGCAAGTAAGTTAGCCACTTTGTTCTATCCTCTTTCCATCTAGTCAATTCCAAAAGAATCAAACTACTAAATTGAATCGCATACAACATTTTTGTACTGTTTTAGTCTCTCTTTTTTGCAAGCATATTTTGCTCTTACTTGGGATATCACAAGCTTAGAATCACCAATTACCATCAACATTTTTATCCCATGCTTTTCAATGAATCTTAATCCCAGTAATAATGCTTCATATTCTACAACATTATTCATGCAAACAAAAGATAAAGTGAAAGAGAATTTGTATGTATTGCCACTAGGTGATACAAGCAATATCCCTACACCCGATCCTTCCTTGGAGCTTGCACCATCAAAGTACATTTTCAAAGTCCATCCTTGTCAGATAACATTATAAATTCATTATTTATAGGTGGAAGATTCCTATTAGTTTCTCTTGGTACTTCTTCCACCTTAAAATCATTGATGTTAGTGTCTATGAAAAGGATTGTATCATCTTCAAGAGCATGTTCCAATATATGTGGCACCTTTGGCTCTCGTACCACTTGAACATCCTTACCATCTATAGGGAAAGTGGCATAGGACATGTCACACTGCATAATACCTCCCATGGATGCACTCCACTTCCTAGATAGCAACATTCCATAATTTGGTGGGATATCAACTACCACCACAGTCATCTTAAACTCCTTTTCTGGATATGTTGCTAATTTGTAAGGAAGCTCATTGATTACACTAGTAACATGGACTTCCCTTGAATCCATAGCATAGCACTTACCATGAGTGTTGTCAAATTTTAGTCCTAATGCATCTATGATCTTTGATTGCATTATATTGTTAGATGCTCCATACTCAATAATATAATTCTTCAAAAAAATTCCCTCAACAATTAGTGTGAGGAAAAATGGGTCTATCTTTCCAAGACAAATAGTTACTAAATTTCCTAGAAATATATGAGGGATCTCAGTGATTACTCCCTCATCCTCTTTATCTTTCTTATCGTTCTCACTCACTTTGGGTTGAGTGGGCACCACTAAATCATTACAGGCTATAGTAGCACCATTGATAAGGGCTAGTGCCTTTTGCCTATGTTCATCTATTCTCATCATTTCAAGAAGGGGAAGAAAGACCTTTACTTGAATAAGTAATTGAAACATATAAATAGGGTTGTACTTAGGAAATTCAATTTTGGGACCATACCCTACTCTTTGTCACTCTCCTTCTATTGATTTTTGGATGTCTCAGCTCTAGGCTTGAGATCTCTTCTCACAACTTCACGATTCTACCTCTTTATCTTTTTCTTAACAACAGGGGATTTTAGATCTACCTTTGTCTTTGGTTCATCTACCTTCTTGGCCCAAATCTTATCTCCCTTGTTTTCCTTAGCTTTAACTACTTCTACTTTTCCATCAGATTTGTGCTCTTTATTTTTGGCATTCTGCTCCGTAATGAAAAGACCAATAGGACTACCTTGTTCACCACTAACTATTCTATTCCTTAGATGATATGATCTTCTAGCTTGGGAAGCCAAAGCCATAGTATGTCTTGCAATCTCTTCATCTAAAGGTGTTCTCAGGGATACACCATCTTCAATTTCTTTCAAATTGTATACTGGAGCATTACTATCAACATCCTCATCTAAGAATACTTGCTAGTGATACGTAGTGGAAATTATTCTTTGGTCATCAATATCCATTTCATGAAACTCCATATTAGAAGAGCACTCACTATCAGCCAATTCAGAACCATCCATAATCATGTTTATATCAATATCCTCCTCATTTTCCTGATCACATTCTTTAGGTCCATCTTCTTTAACTTCAACCATTTGTGGACTTACACATTAATGAGGAGAGTGCAACATTTGGGATACCATGCACCAAGGGGTGTCATTAGTAAAATTCCCTGAGTTCTTCTGCAAAGGATTCAAAGGAACTTTACTCTGAGCATTTCTTTGATTATTGGGGATAGTCTTCCCATTGTGCCATTTTGTATTATAGGGATGATCTTGCAACCAAGGAGGTCTTTCATTCTTATGATAATTGTTTGACTAAACCTTGTCTTTCCTTTCAATCCTATCATTCATGATTTTCATGAAGTTATCAATCTTTTCCTCAAGACTGCCTCCTTTAACACCAGAAGTTTTATCATCCTTTTTTAGATTTCTAAGAATCTTTTGTAAGGAAAGCAGAGGTGCAAAAACACTTTCCTAACGTCAAAACCACAAGGAAGAATGCAGACAGTACTTTTAATTTTCTAATTACAATCCAATTAAGATACACATGAAAGATTTACATAAATAAAAATAATACTCAAAGACAATGAACAACAGATTTACGTGGAAAAACCCTTCCGGGGAAAAACCCACCACACCAAGGTGAATCTCTTTGTATTATAGTAACAAACAATTACATACAATGTAGAGATACAACTCTCTGGTATCAATTCACAGTAGCTTCATTCATTGTTCAATCTCTTACAGAGATACTCTAAAGAATCCGATCATCCATCTCTTCAAACTCAGAATGCTCTCCTTTAAATCTTATCACATCATGATTTTTCTCCTATGTTCATCCTTATCCACCATTACCCATTGTAGAAAGTTTCCATCCCATTGCAGATTTTTCCTTGCATACAATTCAGCTCCAGCGTCGCAGCTATTGCAAAAATCTAACTGCCAACCATTTGAAATTTGCTTCCTCTTATTGGTCCATGAGACACCACATAGGAAATTCAAACGATCAAGGGCGTTCAACCTATGTTGGCATGTTGGTGAGACACTAACCATGTCTCCCTGATGCCAACACAGCCAGCATTCGATATCGGCATAGGTTCCACCAATCGGCAAGATGATATAGTGAACGCCATGAGTCATACCAAATCCACCGATAACCATTTAATTCCTATTGGCAAGAGTTTTCCTCATCGGCAAGACTCATACCGATGCTCATGAGTCACATCGATTTCAACTTTTCCATCGGCAAGACTTTACCATTCGCCAAGAGGTCTCACCAAGTCTCCTCAAGTTTCACCGAAGCACCTGACAGTCGGCAAGACATTCGTCTTTCGCCAAGACTTCACTCCGAGCAAACTATGTCATACCAAGTCGACAAGACTTTTGTCTTTCGCTGAGACCTCACATCGAGCACCCATGTCTTACCGAGTTGGCAAGAATTTTGTCTTTCGCCGAGACCTCACATCGAACAAATATGACATACCGAGGACTATTAGCGAGACTCTCCAAGTCGCCAAGACTTCACACCGAAGTCTTTTGTCACCACGAAGGCACCAAGTGTATACTCATCCAAAAGACTTTACATAGTCACTGAGAGGTCTTCCCGAGACCTTTGTGTTACCCCGATGACCATATGCAATCGGTGTCGCTGAGACATTTCATATCGGCAGGACTACATATTGACAACCCAAGTCTCCCCGATAACTGCGAGTGAATAACAATCAGTGAGAGAAACAATAGTCGGCGAGAGATCTTGTTGAGTCTCCATGTCATAGCGATAGTTCTATTTGGCAAGATCGAAACCAAGTCACAGCGACTAGGGAATTTCAACAAGATTCAAAACAGCTTGTTGGTCAGACATCAACAATGTCACAGTGACTTTGCCCTTCAAGAGTTATATGCTAGTAAGGATTGAGGCACCTATTCCAACAATCTCCCACTTGATGAAGATCTGACTGACACCTCCAGAGCATAATAAAACTTACTAAAATTCATTGGCCAAGAGGCCCATCGAACTGGCACACCACCTGTATTTGTCTGTGCTCACAGGCTTCGTCAAGGCATCTGCAACATTCTCCAGAGTATCCACTTTCTCCAAAGAGACCTTCCCATCCTCCACCATATCCCATACAAAATGATACTGTACATCTATATGTTTCATCCTGGCATGGAAAGTAGGACTTTTCGCCAAACATATAGCACTCTGACTGTCACAGTAAATAGTAATTTTTCCTGCATCAAAACCAATGCTAGAACACAAATGTTTTAACCAGATTGCTTCTTTACAGGAATGTGTAGCTGCCATGTATTCTACCTCTATAGTGGACAAAGCGACTATAGCCTATCGCTTGCTCATCCAACTCACTGCACCACCATTCATCATGAAAATATATCCACTAGTGGATCTTCTGCTATTAATGTCCCCTGCCTAATTAGAATCCACATAACCTTGAATGCTGAGAGTCCTTTGTGATTCAACCAAGTTTCCATGGTAACACAAAGCATAGTCTGAAGTGCCCTTCAGATACCTAAACACTCTCTTCACAACATCCCAATGTGTCATTCTAGGATTAGCCATAAACCGACTAAGAACTCCCACTGCTTGGGAAATATTTGGCCTTGTACAAACCATTGCATACATAGGGCTACCAACCGCACTAGCATAAGGTAAACTGGTCATGTCCTCCATCTCAGTAGGAGATTTTGGACAATCCTCAACAGATAGCTTCGTTCCCTGCATAACTGGAACAACTAGCTGCTTGCATTCAGTCATACAAAATCTCTCTAGAACAGTCATGATATACTTACTTTGACTAAGCCAAAGCTTTCTATTCTTTCTGTCCCTAGTTATTTCCATTCCCAGAATATACCCTGCTGCACCGAGATCTTTCATTTCAAACTTTGTAGACAACTGAGACTTAAGATCAGAAATAATTAGCTTACTATTTCCTATGAACAGCATATCATCAACATAGAGAGCAATAATAAGGACTCGATCACTTTCAGCTTTGTAATATACACAATGATCACATTTTGATCTTACAAATCCCAATGACAAAAAAAACGTGTCAAAATTTTGGTACCACATTCTAGGAGACTGTTTTAACCCATACAGAGATTTCTTCAACTTGCAAACCAGTCTTTCTTTACCTTTTTCCACAAAGTGCTCTGGCTGGGACATATAAATTTCTTCTTCAAGATCACCATGAAGAAACATTGTCTTCACATCCATCTGTTCAATCTCTAAGTCATATGTTGCTGCAAGTGACAAAAGAAATCTAATAGATGTCAGCTTAGCTACAGGAGAAAATATTTCTCCATAATCAATTCCCTCTACCTGGGAATAACCTTTTGCAACCAATCTTGCTTTATATTTCTCAACACTCCCATCCAGACCAACTTTCCTTTTAAATACCCATTTGCAGCCCATAGCTTTTCTTCCTTTAGGCAATGGCACAAAACTCCAGGTATCATTCTTTTCTAATTATGCCATTTCTTCATTCATGGCTTTCACCCAAGAGTTTGAATCAAACATTTTAAATGCCTCTTTCACAGTCCTAGGTTCATCAGTGCTAGAAATTAAAGGATAGGCATAAGTAGACTCTATCAAAGAAAACCCATACCTATTAGGTTGCTTTCTTTCATGAGTTGACCTCCTCACAGGCTGAGGCTGAGGTGGTTCTTCATCTTCTTCAAAACTTTCAGAACTACTTGCGCTCTCCTCAGTATCAGGTACATTTTGATTTTTCAATTCCTCTTTATCTAGTGTCGGAGGAATTTCTGCTACATCCTTTTCATCTCCTGATTTCTTTTCTGACTGCAGATCCAATGTAGAATGTTTCAGCTCATGAAAGATAACGCTTCTACTGTACAAAACCTTCTCAGTCTTAGGATTCCAAAGCTTGTATCCTTTTATGCCAGCACTATAGCCAATAAAAATACACTTTACAACTTTGTTTTCTGACTTAAATCTTTTTTCAAATGACAAATATGCATATGCCTCACGGCCAAAGACATGAATATGTCTCAGAGAGGGCTTCTTTCTAGACCATGCTTCCAAAGGTGTCTTCTCAACAAGTGTAGAGTTAGGAGAATGATTTACCAAGTAACATGTTGTAGAGACTGCTTCAGCCAGAACTTCTCCTCCAAGCTATCACTGTTCAGCATACTTCATGCTCTTTCCATTATTGTCCTATTGAACCTTTCAGCAACTCCATTTTGTTGTGGAGTATAAGGTGTATTCTTATGTCTTTTAATCCCATGATCTTTACAGTACCTTTCAAATTGATCTGAACAAAACTCACTGCCATTGTCAGTCCTTACACATTTTATTTTTCTACCAGTCTAATTTTCAACAAGGTTTTTAAATTCCTTAAATTGACTGAACACTTATGATTTACTTTTCAGAAAATATACAAATTCTCTTCTTGAATAATCATCAATAAACGACACAGTATCTTGATTTAGACAAAGAAGGAATTGTCACTGGACCAAAAACATCATAATGAATATAATCAAGCAAACCAGAAGATTTGTGAGGACTGGAATAAAATGAAACACGGTGTTACTTTCCATATATGCAATGTTCACAAATTTTGAATACAAGGTTACAATCTTCAAGCCCTTCTACCAAGTTTTTACTTTTCAAGGTTTTAAAACCTTTCTCATCAATGTGGCCTAGCCTATGATGCCAGAGCATAGTCTTCTCTGCTGGAAGTTTAACCTCCATGGAGCTTACACCATCAGGAATTTTTTCCTTCTTTTCTCCATGAGTAGCTTTTAGTGACTTTGTAGAGACACTATTGCATTGAATATCATGTGCATCCAGCTTGTACAAGGTACCAATTCAAGCACCCCTAGCCAGAACCATAGAGCCTCTAGTCATCTTGCAACCATTTCTAGATAACGTGACCTACACTCTAATATCATTCAACTTACTTACAGAAAGTAAATTACAAGCCAGACCTGGTATGTGCATTACATCATTGATTCCCTTCACTCTTCCATCAGGGAATTGAATTCTGACTCTTCCATGACCAACAATTTCCAAAGATGAATCACTTGCCATGTACACCTTTCCACCATTGTATTCTTCATACTTCATGAACCAGTCTCTATGAGATGTCATGTGGAAAGATGCTCTAGAATCAATTAGCCAGACATCATCTGATGCCCGAGTAGCCAAAGTTGCAATGAAGGCGTCTGCATCACTCTGAGAAGAATCATTTCCAGAAGAGTTCTTCTTCTTCTTTTTCTCCTCCTTGCAACCCTTTCGGACATGACTAGGTTTCCCACAATTCAAGAACTTCACCTTGGACTTCTTGCCAAGAGACTTTGATCTCCCTTCCGATTTCGATTTCGATTTCTTGTCCTTCTTCTTTCCTTTCTCCTTTGATCTACCTCTGACAGCTAGAGCCTCCTTTGCCATCTCAGAAGATTTTCTTCTCATTTCTTCTGATAACAGAGAAGCAACAACATCTTCCATCTTGAATGTGGATGTTATACTCCTAATAGCCATCACTAGATGATCCCAAGAATCAGGCAAAGAACATAACAGCAACATGCAGCGATCTTCATCTTCAATCTTCACACCAACATATGCTAACTGAGTAATCATCATGTTGAATGCATTCAAATGATCAGCAACAGATCCTCCCTCCTGCATTCTCAAAGAGTACAGCTTCTTCCTCAAGAAAATTTTGTTTACCAAGGACTTTCCCTGATAAATAGATGCCAGTCTTTTCCACAAGGAAGATGCAGTCTTTTCTTCATGAACATTCAAAAGAACAGAGTCTACCAAACAGAGCCTTATTAGCCCTTTTGATTTTCTATCTGCTAGGTCCCAATCTTCTTGCTTCATGGCTGAGGTTTCATTTCAGTCACAGCAGTCCAAAGATCTCGATCCACTGACAGATCTTCCATTTTGAGTTTCCACATCTCAAAATTGCTACCATTGAATTTCTCTATATCCATCTTTCTAGATGTGCTTGCCATCTTAATCTGTAATTAAATTATCAGACCTCTACCAAAATCCCACTAGAAAAAGATTGACATAAAAAACCCAACCCACTCACAAGGACAACATAATTGGCCAGGCTCTGATACCACTTGTAAGGAAAGCAGAGGTGCGGAAACACTTTCCTAACATCTAAACAACAGGGAAGAATGCAGACAGTACTTTTAATTTTCTAATTACAATCCAATTGAGATACACATGAAAGATTTATAGAAATAAAAATAATACTCAAAGACAATGAACAACAAATTTACGTGGGAAAACCCTTCTGGGAAAAAACCCACCACACCAAGTTGAATCTCTTTGTATTACAGTAGCAAACAATTACATACAATGTAGAGATACAACTCTCTAGTATCAGTTCACGGTAGCTTCATTCACTGTTCAATCTCTTACAGAGATACTCTCAAGAATCCGATCATCCATCTCTTCAAACTCAGAATGATCTCCTTTAAATCTTATCACATCCTGATTTTTCACCTCTGTTCATCCTTATCTGCCATTACCCATCGTAGAAAGTTTCCATTCCATTACAAATTTTTCCTTGCATACAGTTCAGCTCCAGCGTCGCAGCTGTTGTAAAAATCTAACCGCCAACCATTTGAAATTTGCTTCCTCTGATTGGTCCATGAGACGCCACATAGGAAATTCAAATGGTCAAGGGCGTTCAACATGTGTTGGCATGTTCGTGAGACACTAACCATGTCTCCCCGATGCCAACACAGCCAGCATTCGATATCACCGTAGGTTCCACCAGTCGGCAAGATGATAAAGCGAACGCAATGAGTCATACCGAATCCACCGATAACCATTTCATTCCTATCGGCAAGAGTTTTCCTCATCAGCAAGACTCATACCGATGCTCATGAGTCACATCGATTTCAACTTTGCCATGTGCAAGACTTTACCATTCGCCAAGAGGTCTCACCGAGTCTCCTCAAGTTTCACTGAAGCACCTGACAGTCGGCAAGACATTCGTCTTTCGCCAAGACTTCACTCCGAGCAAACCATGTCATACCGAGTCGGCAAGACTTTTGTCTTTCGCCAAGACCTCTAATCGAGCACCCATGTCTTACCGAGTTGGCAAGACTTTTTTCTTTCACCGAGACCTCACATTGAGCAAATATGACATACCGAGGACTATCAACGAGACTCTCCAAGTCGCCAAGACTTCACACCGAACTCTTTTGTCACCGCGAAGGCACCAAGTGTATACTCATCGGAAAGACTTTACATAGTCGCTGAGAGGTCTTCCCCAGACCTTTGTGTTACCCCGATGACCATATGCAATCGGTGTCGCTAAGACATTTCATATCGGCAGGACTACATACCGACAACCCAAGTCTCCCCGATAACTGCAAGTGAATAACAATCGGCAAGAGAAACAATAGTCGGCGAGAGATCTTGCCGAGTCTCCATGTCATAGTGATAGGTCTATTCGGCAAGACCGAAACCAAGTCAAAGTGACTAGGGCATTTCAACAAGATTTAGAACAGCTTGCCAGCCAAACATCAACAATGTCACAACAACTTTTCCCTTCAGGAGTTATATGCCAGTAAGGATTGAGGCACCTATTCCAGCATCTTTGCATCATATCTTCTTCCAACTTTATTAGTTGCTTGACTGATGTTGTCAATATGAATAGCCACCTTTTAAGCCTCCCTTAATGTCTAAGGATTCTTATCAAGCAAGTGGTAAATCATCTTAGCATCAAAAGCATTGCAGTTATTTAGCAAGCACACATTGTCATTCAATTGTAAATGGGGAAGCAATCTTTTCATAGCTTTTTGGAACCTTCTATTAAAACCAGTGATAGACTCATTAGAACCCTTAGCAATTTTATTAAATTGATTCAAGAAATACCTTGAATTATTCTTATCACCATATTGCTCTCTAAAAAGTCTTTTAAATTCTTCCCAAGAGCCTATACTTTCAACAGGAAAACTTCGATACCACTCTTTGGCATCCTTAGTCAAGGACTGCATTAACAATTTCATCATGACATCCTCCGCTTCTACCTCAAAGTCATCCATGATGTTGAAAAAGGATTTTAGGTGGTCTTCACCACTCACAACATTATTTCTAGAGAATTTGATTAGAGCAGGCCTAAAATATTCAAGAAATGGTTTAGCATAACCAGGTATTCTAGTGAAACACAACTGTTGATATCTCTCTACTTGGAGCGGCCTCCGAGTATGTCTATATCTATGAGAATTTATATGCTCATCATCCTTCTGGTTATCAAATTAATTTTTATCCTTTACCCTTCCCACTTCCATCATCACCACCACCTCCCTTCTTATTTCCCTCGTGATCTTTAGAGTATGAGTTCTTGTTTTTATTGTTTCATCCACCTCCTCCACTGGTAGTGTGTCATTCAGAATTTTTCTTGTCTGACTCACTACTATTATGCCCAAAGCTTGAACCCTTTGGATTTGATGTGGAAATTTTAAGAAAAGCAATCTTTCTAGTTATTTCTGCATTAGCTGCTTCTATTTCAACTTTCTTCAAATCCTCTTGCATTTTATGATTTTCCAACTACAATTTCAAGATCTTAGGATTTGGAGGTGTAGTACATGAAGTAGGATCAATTTTAGCATTATTGGAGGGGGTTTTAACAGATGAAGTATGAGTATTTGTATTGGTCTTGTTATTGAAAGTATTAAAGGTAGTCTTCTTTGTTTGATCAATGGGCTTCTTCCTATGATCTATAAATGATGATTTCTTAGTAGTAATAAAAGAATCTAAGGCTTTGGTAGTTGAACCAAATGTGGTATAGGTACTAGCAGCAGAGGTTCCCATCTGAACTAGTTCTTTAGGAATTTTAGGGGTAATTTTAGCAGTCAACGTAGAGACATTCTCATCAAAGGCCTTCTACCTAGCAGCATCTTCTCTCATCTTTTCTATTTTTTTTTCTGAGCATTTCTCTCAAGTTTCTTAGCTGTAATCCTATATTCCTTCTCCTTCAACTCCTTTTGTCTATTCTCTTCTTCTTCCTTAAGCCTAATTTCTTCTTCCTCTAAGGCTTGCATGTCTTTTTCTATATCTTCTTCACTTTCTAAGATATTTCCAGCCTCACTAGGTGCAGGAGTATAATAGGCTTGATCAACTAGGTCCTCCTCAAGAGAAATGTGTGCTTTTATATTAGGATATTCTCCCCTTGGTTTGATTTTTTTTCCATTAAAGATAGATCCAACACCAGGGTTTAAAGGCTTTGATAACTTCTTATTCTTATCCCAAAACTCCCACCTATCCCCCTCTCTTGACACATCAAATTCATTGTCAAATACTTGCTCAATAGGAAAACTTCCCTGATCTACATTAGGCTCTTCAACTTCATGTGCTTCTCCCTGTATATTTCCACTATCTACCTCATTATTAAAAGTAGGAGATGCTTCAGCAAGGGATTCAATGGACTTGCCCAATTTAGTAGTTTTCTTCACCCATAATGGTTGTTTGTCCTTTGTAATCTCAAGCTCCAACTTTTTCTCAGGATGATTTTTCGGATAGCTTTTGGTCTTCTTCATGGTGTCAAATGTATTAGAATCCTTCTTCTCACGTTCTCTTTGAGAATTTATCTTTACACTGGTATATGAGACTTTAGATTCGCCACCCAGAATTTTGGGAAATAGGAAGTGATTGCACTTTCACCTAGTATTTTTAATTTTACAAAATAATTTGAACATAACCAGACACAAAGTGATAGAATTAACCAAAACTTGACGCATAAGACCTGATGTGGCTTATATGCTACAATTTTGAACCAATTAGTCTTCAACAACAAATAATAATATAATACTCAACTCTTACTATACCAGATCTAAACTAGAGACTTTGGAATGAACAAATCCCAAGCAGAGTCACCAATTTGTTGGTTGTTTTTTAGGAACCAAGGTGATCTTCAAAATTACCTATGGAATTTTCCATTTTCAATAATTAGAAATCTAAAGGGATTGGTCAATGAACAAGTAATAGCTGCAAAACTTTTACTCCTACACTTTGGGCTTTGTGAAACCCGGGAGGGTGATCCCACAATGTATATTCAAGAACTTGTGTGATTTATATTTAGATACATTGTAAAAAACATTTAATTCTCATATATCTAGTCAACAATATAGTGTATCAAAAGATTTGGAAGTTCTCTTAAATAATACCTTATGCTTGGAGTATGAGAAAAGTGAAATTCATTATAGCATGACTACAATGATAACTCATTTGAAAGATTTGTAAATAAAGAGTGATTTGTTGATAAACTGATCTAGGAATTGAATTTTCAGTAATTTACTAAAACCAATGCCTTATCCTAAACATGGAGTCAATCTAAACCTATGCAACTTGATAACAATTCAACAATAACAACATATAGCTTAAGAAACAATATATTACAACACTTCCCCATAACATTCTCAACCACTACTTCTTGAAGATATCCTAGCACATAATTCATATGAGTCAACAATCTCATTCAAGCACTTACACTAATTCATTGAATTAATAAGCAAGAATGAAATCACACATCAACTAGAAATCAATGGAGATGAACAACACAATGCTTGATTATATAGATTCATAAATCGTAGAAAAATTACAAAGGAGAGAAAATGGTCATGAAACTTACATTATTTTGTATTGTATTTGATATCCTATTATCAAAATTACATACAAAACTATAGACTCAAAACTTAATACAAAACTTAAAATATGCTCTATATTCCCTTTACAATTCACTATGTCAATTGTGTTTCAACGAACTCATACTTTCAACCTTGAATTCTTTCTTATAGAAACAAAAGAGAAAAACAAGCATCAAGCAAGAAAGTACACATGTCAAAACCCTATTGGATCGTTGTAGAAAATATTCCCTTTCTAGTTACACTCAAGCTCTTAGATGGTGGGAATAAACATGAGGCAAAAATAACCTTCATTAGTTACTAAGATTTGGTCCCACCTTTAAAAGGTATCATTTGTTTGTTGCTGTAGCGTAAAAAAATGTATTTTTGGACACTTTCATGCTCATTTGGGTCTTTCTTATGGATGTTGGCCTTTTTTTTCCTAGATTTAATGTTGTAATGTGGTCAACACATTCACATTTGGTCTTGGACCCTTGCAAATTGAATAAAATGCATTTCTTGTAAAGGTGTTGTAAAGAATTGTAAATGACTTTCACACTTTTCTTGATTTTTATTAAGTATTTAAGTCTAATGGTCCTTTCCCCTTACTTTTGAATTAAATATTATTTTAATTCAAAATTTATTTTTTTCCTCTTCTTCTATAATTAAATAATTATTTCAAATATTTAATTATTCATTAGCATTTCTTTACCTCCCCAATTAAACAATTATTTTTAATTATTTAATTATATAATTTATTCTCGCCTTTATTTTTAAATAAATAAAATTAATATTTTATTTATTTCTCCTATGTTGGCCACATAAATTAAATAATCTTTATTATTTCTCTTATCACCTCTTTTTTTGTGCCAAACTTATCTTTCACCTCAAGTCTTTATCTATCCATGTCTTTACTCTCAATTAACCTCCACCCTTGATTAAATTATTTTCTAATTTAATCTTGGCCCTTGATTATGATCCTTATTCTATCCATTCAATTAACTCTCCTCTCTAAAAGGAGACCTTTAACCCTAATTCACAATTTATTCATTATTCATTCATCATTCATCCATGTTGTCAAGTCAAGCAATAAAGAATCAAGCATTCAAGAGCAAGATTGTTCATCCATTGTTGCAAAAATTCAAAGATCCATCATCATGGAAATTTTCTAATTACATTGTTTTATACTTCATGCTTCATTATTTTATTTCATCATTTTGGTTTAATTACCTAAACGGGGTTTGACCAAGGTAAACCGCCAATCCCTAACAATCAACATTTTCTCTCTTTTTTTGTGTGATTATAGATTTAGGTGCTTGGAAGGCTTGGACATTATTGAAGAATAGGTTTCAAACTTGTTGAAGTCATCTCCCTTTTGGAAAGTTCAAGATCTACACAAGTTATTTTTAGGCCCGAATTTGGTAGTTTCAGAATCAGGCACCTAGAGGAACATAAAGTGCAGATCGAGATCTTTTTTTTCACTTTTAGATTTTCAGAAAAGCCAAAGTGGACTAAGTCGCCATTAATGGTGACTTAGTCCCACTGTACATGTTTTTCAAAAATTTATCTAGATTTAGATACCCATTTGGTTGAAATGGTCTCTAGAACAGTTTTCTAGATCTGGAACTAAGTCACCCAGAATGGCGTAAGTGTCCTAGTAGATCAAAATTTTAGGATTAGTAGCATTTCAAGTCCTCATTCCAGTCTTCAACACATTTCTATGTGCACATTTTCTATTTTTCTTTGTTGTTTTGTTTTATTTGCATTTATATTCATCTTTTTAGGTCTTCTTGAATATCACAATGTGTTTTCAAACATCTTGCATTTCCTTAGTTTTGCATCAATACATTCCTTAGTGTTTTAGTGAAAGATAATACAACCTTAGACATTCCTAACGAACATATTTTTTCTTCTCCTCATACTCTCCTATTGGTGACGAAGATATTTTGGTAGAAGAATCAATTAATGAGAGTTTTGAGAATCCTAGTTGTTTATCTCCTCTTACCTCTCTTAGTGGATAAGACATTGATGAACATGAAAACACAACCATAGGTAATGATGACAATAACATTTCTCTTTCTCCTAGTATCTCTCATAGTTGTGAAGAAGATACTTTAATGTTATAAAACACAATCAATGAAGGTCATGAGTATCTTAGTTGTCCCCCTTCTCATAGGGAAACCCTTATTGAGCAATAAAATTCAACCATTGATCATTCCCCTACTTGTTATGAAGTCCTTTTAAGAGAACCAACCTTTGAATTCCAATAACATTTGGTTTGTAGTTCTCCTAACAACTCTCCTCCTAGGGAGAATATCATGATGCAAGAAAATGTGAACATTGACACATATCCTTCAAACACTAAACCTTCCCTAGGTGAAGATAATAAAGTGGAATTAGCATCCCCTTCACTAAAAATTCATGCAAATAAAGACAAGATTCTTGAGGTTATGATGACACAAGTGGGATCTCCTTTAATTAGTGAGCTTCCTAAGTCACCTCCCACTAGTGAATCACACAAAAAACTAAGAATTTTTTATATCCATAATGCAATCTAATCATAAGAATGTTTCATAGTAGCTAAGTTGTAACTTAGTGACTCAAACATATAGGGGACCACACATCACTCCCACGCCATTACCTTTTTCTCAACCTAGAGTACCTAGTGTTGAAGACCTTAAAAAGACGCTTCCTAATATATCTATATGGCAACTTATTCAACTATCACCTATATGCAAGTTTCTATTTCAAGAAATGTTGCAAATCGAGCAGGAGGAGATCCAATCTTACATAAAATAGAATAATGTAACATCCTCATCGCATCACATGCAAGTCACCCAGTCAAAAATCATATTCCCTAAACATGAATTACCCTCACTTGAGATTCAAAACAAGAATGACCCCTTGATGATAAAGGTGATCATTAATGAAACCTTAGTTAGACACACTCTTATTCATAATGAAGCATAAATTAATGTTTATAGCATGGACCTCCTAAACAAACTTGGCATGGATAGAAATCTCATCCAACTTAATGATATTCATATTTGTGGCTTTGAAAATGTCAATAAGAAACCACTAAGGATGATCACATTACCTATTGAGGTTGGACCTGTAGTGTTGCCTACCTCTATACATATCATGCAAGGACCCCTTACATACAACCTCCTCCTAGGGAGACCATGGATTCATACTATGAAAGGAGTCCCATCTACCCTTCACTATACAATGAAATTTGATTACAATAACAAGATATACATGGTTGATGCAGATGAACAAAGCTATGAATCAACTGATCACAACATTTCCAACTCCCCTAATCCTTTCATTCCTAGGTCAAAACTTGCACCAATACAAGTTGATGCTAGTTCTTCACCTAAAATAAAAATCTTTCATGATAATTGGGGGTCATTAGATTCTACACCTCCTTTCAATAAAATTTCCAAATTCTCACCCTCATGGTCCAAAGAGTCATATACAAATGATGCATTTTTAGACACAAGTTCTAGTAGCGATTGGGTTTCACAACTTCCTTTAGGGGAGAGTGTGAAATATCACAACCTGAACTAAAACAACCTTGTGTTTTATATGCTCAACTTGGTTCTACATCAACAACATTAAACTATGATAGTGATGGGAGCTATCTAACTCCCATCTATCATGGGGTGATGACACATAACATTAAAAAGGATTTGTGTTCTTGTGTAGAAGTTGTTCCTTCTCAGAAGCATAAATCCCCTTCATCTGACTTGGAAGATTGTTATGGTAGTAGATACAATCTCCCTCCTTCACATGGATATAATGAACACATGAAGCAAACTAACATATCATACTTCTTCAAGAAATATCTAGGGTTATCTCCCTTTTCTCCATTTTCATTTAAGACTTTAAACAATACAATTAAACATATCAAGGAGTGCGGTGCTCTTCATTGTGTTGGAGCACCTAATTCCTCTACCTAATACTTACTTTCATCCTATTTGTCTCATCCTTGCCCTACACTAAGTAGGGGAAAAGAGTTAGACAACCTTGTCCTTGTATGTCACTTGTTGTTTCTTTTGACTAGTCATTAACCTTTCATGAACATTTAAGAGCAAGCTTGGGATGTGGACGACATGTCTTAAGTTGACTCACATGTAACATACTTATTCATGATGTAGGTCAATTTGGAAAAATATTACTTGGCATAGGGATTTCCATATTGGCTCTCATGTCTTCTTTTCTTTATCATTTGCTACGTTAAAGCAATTTCTCACAATGATGTTGTAGCAAACACTTTAAATTGGGGGCATACATAGATGACATCTTTTGGAAAAAATTTCATGGCATGATTTTTATTTTTTCTTGTCATGTGTCCTCTTCTTGGTGGCGTCATTAGCTTTGATTTTTTCCAAGAGTGTATGATCTATTGACATGGAATGATGCAAATGAGGCATCCCATGGGCAATGAGCTGACACCTTGACGTGTCCTCTCTTGGGGACATTAGGCACAATGCTCCCTAAGAAGAAGACCTTGCATTAATAAAGCCAAATCCCCTTTAACAAAATTTTTACAATCAAAAGCATTTTCATTGTGGCGCCTTATTAAAGTTATCAGAAGGTATAACTTTGGTATGGTTGAGTAGGAAGCCCATTCTGAGGCATGAATTTTCCCATATCCACCTACATACATGTGAATGCATACCAGCCATGAGTGTATGTTTCTCACCTTTTTCAAACTTCTCACCCGACGGACAGCCAAGAGTTCGGTCGCCTCAAATTGAGTATGCATTTTTTGGATAAAGAGCCTAGATTTGATCCACAATGTGTTGGAAAAATAGTCGAAGCTTGATCCACCTTTTTATTTCTACTCATTTGTACTCCTCTTCCTTCTAGTTATTGCCATTGCATGATCGTCTATCTTGTTTTGTTGCATACCATACACCCTTGTGCATGTCCTTTTGTGCATATGTCAGTTTGACTTAGGATATTGGATCCTAGGGGCTTGTACAACCTCCTTTGATCTTTATCATCCTTTTTCATCCACATTGGTATTATTGGATCCCTCTTGAATGTCCACTTTAGTGTGATTTTGAAGCCAGTTCATCCTCTCACTAAAGTGGGGGATAAATGTAGCGTAAAAAAATGTATCTTTGGACATTTTCATGCTCATTTGGGTCTTTCTTCTGGATGTTGGCCTAGTTTTTCCTATATTTAATGTTGTAATGTGGTCAAGACATTCACATTAGGTCTTGGACCCTTGTAAATTGAATAAAATGCATGTCTTGTAAAGGTGTTGTAAAGAACTATAAATGAATTTCACACTTTTCTTGACTTTTATTAAGTATTTAAGTCTAATGGTTCTTACACCCCCCCCCCACTTTTGAATTAAATGTTATTTTAATTCAAAAGTTAGTTTTTCCCTCTACTTCTATAATTAAATAATTATTTCAATTACTTAATTATTCATTATCCCTTTCTCTCTATAATTAAAGAAATGTTATGTTTATTTAATTATTTATCCTTTCTTTATCTCCCAAATTAAATAATTATTTTTAATTATTTAATTATATAATATGTTCTCACCTTTCCTTTTAAATAAATAAAATCAATATTTTATTTATTTCTCCTATGTTGGTCACCTAAATTAAATAATCTTTATTATTTCTCTCATCGCCTCTTTTTCTATGCCAATCTTATCTTCCACCTCAAGTCTTTATCTATCCATGTCTTTACTCTCTCAATTAACCTCCACCCTTGATTAAATTATTTTCTAATTTAATCTTGGGCCTTAATTATGATCCTTATTCTAACCATTCACTTAACTCTCCTCTATAAAAGGAGACCTTTAAACCTAATTCATAATTCATTCATTATTCATTCATCATTCATCCATGTTGTCAAGTCAAGCAAGCAAGAATCAACCATTCAAGATAGCATTCAAAACTCAATTCTAGGGCATTCAAGAGCAAGATTCTTCATCCATTGTTGCAACAATTCAAAGATCCATCATCATGGAAAGTTTAAAACTACATTGTTTCATACTTCATGCTACATTATTTTATTTCATCATTTTGGTTTAATTACCTAAAAAGGGTTTGACCAAGGAAAACCCCCAATCCCTAACAATCAACAGTTTCTCTCTTTTCTCTTGTCTGATTGCAGATTTACATGATTGGATGGCTTGGACATGATTGAAGAATAGGTTTTAAATTTTTTGAAGTCATCTCCCTTTTGGCAAGGTCAAAATCTACACAAAAAGTCACTTTCAGGTCCGAATTTGGTAGTTTCAGAGCCAAACACCTAGAGGAACAAAAAGTGAAAATTGAGAGCTTCTATTTCCATTTTCATATTTTTAGAAAAGACAAAGTGGAATAAGTCACCATCAATGGTGACTTAGTTCCACTACACATGTTTTTTAGAAATTTGTATAGATTTAGATACCCATTTGGCTGAAACAGGATCTAGAATAGTTTTCCAGATCTGGGACTATCACCCAAAATGGCGTAAGTGTCCTAGTAGGTTAAAATTTTAGGATTAGAAACATTTCTAGTCCTCATTCTAGACTTCAACACATTTCTAGGTTGACACTTTCTATTTTTCTTTCATGTTTTGTTTTATTTGCATTTTTATCCATCTCTTTAGGTCTTCTTGCATATCACACTATGTTTTCAAACTTCTTGCATTTCCTTAGTTTTGCATCAATAGTTTATCTTCTTTATCAACTTCCAGCCTTAAGAAAAATCTCCTTTGACAGATTTCAATCTCTTTTTATATTGAAATCTCAAGGATTTTTTCTTGAATGAAGTGTTGATCTTTGTCTCTCTCATTTTGGGTGCAAAACCCTAGAGGTGCAAGAGGTGACAAAAATCTTTGCTACAGTTACAACAGCTTCAAAATATCCTCCATGCACTCAAAAAGTGTCCACTATAGGAAAACCCAGTCAAATAAAATTAAAAAGCATGAAAAGAAAATAAAGAAACAAAACTAATTTATCCACATCAAAATTTTATGCCACCAATTTTCATGTTGAGGAGAGAACAATATTTTTGCAATACTTTATCAAAAGCCTAATCTGCACTATTTTCGGGCTATGCATTGTTTCTCTCCTGTCTATTATTCATCGTATCAATATTCATCCCCTTACAAGCTCAATCTATATATTTTTCCAGCCAGGTGGTGTATTCTTCTTCAGTGGGCCACTTTGCTTCTAATAAAATTTGCACCTTTGCACTATGCTAAGTGTATTTAGCATCAATTAATGCTCTAGCCTCTCTAACAAAAGTATCCATTCTTGTTTCAATCTCCATTAAAATATCAACACTTTAATTCAACATGGTGTAATCAACCACGATCAATGGCATCTTAGTCAATGTGAGTAGCTCTCCCAATTCATCACTCCATTTATCAAATTGTTGTAACTCACCTTTGTGATTCAATATCATAGGCCTACCGTACTTCTCCATTTATTTTATTACTTTAAACTTGTTCTGGATTTGAGTCCCTAGTTTTCCATGAAAATTTGTTATCTTGTTTACCAAGTCTACAGTTTGTAATATTTCGGGGATATTTGTAATTTCCTTAGGATCCTCCTTCATTTTAGGTATCATTTCTTTTAAATCACTTGTCCTAGTACTCCATTTGCTCCATTCATTCCTGAAGGCTTCCTAGACTTGCAAATATTTTATGTTTGCTTCCTAAATGTTCTTATAGGTAGCCCTTACATCATCAACTTTTTTGACCAACTTAGTCACCCTATGTTTCAATACATCCTCAAAAATGTCATTTTACACCTTAATAGTTTCAAATTTAGCCTTCTTGACATTTTCCTTTTCTGTCTTTAACTGATTATTCAAATCATCGATTCTCAAGGCTAAGGTCTCCTTGTCCTGTGTAGACAAGTCTGAAGAATAAGATGGAAAAGATAGTGTCCTCACTAACTAGCCAGCCTGAACAGTGGCTCTCATCATGTTTATCGCATCCAAGGCCTTATTATACTCCACCAAAGAATCATACTTCTAAGAAATTTGTGTTTTGTCTAGACTAAGCATTGCAGCATGAGCAGTTAACTTAGCTTCTTGGATAGGTGTTATATCTATGGCTCTCTTCAACACCAAGGAACCCATAACCTCTTCAATAGGCCTAGGGACCTCATGCTTTCTAGTATTAGGTTGCATAGACCAGATTGCAAGAGTTTACAACCTCAGACTATACCGAGATCCAAACACCTTATCTTCCAAGTGTTCCTCAGATATTGAAGCTTGAGGGTCTCTTCTTACTACATCATATACAATAGCTAAGGTGATAATGCATTCTAGTAACAACATGATTCCACTATCTGTGACAATTTTCCTAGCTTTAGTGGGAGTGATAGCTATAATCTCATTCGTGATCTTTTATTCCTTTTCCTTCTCTACCTCTTCTTGTTGAGAAGGTTCAACACTAGCCCTTGCTTGCTCAAGCCTTTATTTTATCTCTTTTCTCCTTTGCTGAACTATAAATTCCTATAATTCCTTAGACTATACTAACTTATCATCTGCAAGGAACTCATCACAATCCTTAATCTTGGGATCATCATCATCATTTTCATCATATTTCCATTGAATAATTCTATTTGGAGGAACCTCTGAATCAATAATTTCTTCAATATTAGGGGGAGGTAATTTCTTCTCCACCTCCTCATCATTAGGCACATGTTTTTCCATTTTTTCCTCTCTAACTTCTTGGATGTCTGTAGGTTGCTCTAGAACATCCATTTCCTAAGGTTGTTGT
Source organism: Sequoia sempervirens (assembly GCA_007258455.2). Classification (NCBI taxonomy): domain Eukaryota; kingdom Viridiplantae; phylum Streptophyta; class Pinopsida; order Cupressales; family Cupressaceae; genus Sequoia; species Sequoia sempervirens. Next base: position 194,683,208 of record VDFB02075321.1, read on the forward strand.
TCTAGGAGAACTTTTGCTCTCTCAGCAGCCACATTCACCTTTACCTTGAAATCACCATTTTGATAATCCCCGGGCTTTGTAAAATCTCTTTCAAAAGGATCTTCAATTACATCATATGGGATCTCATAGAAATAATTCCTCCTTATGATGATCTCTTCAATTTCCATTATGAATGTCCATTCTTTCTTTCTAGATCTAACAGCCTCATCACTTATCAAGTTTCTCAATATATCATCTGTGTACAAAACCTGGTGATATATTCCTAATAAGTTTTTCTCCATTCTCTTTGCATGCAAAAATATTTTAGGGTAAAAAATCCTAACCTCATTAAAAGGTAACCTGAGGTTATTCACCATGATTCCAAATTTCACATACCCTTCAGGGGAAATAACCTTAAAGTAAGGAAAAGAACATTGTGGACTCACCACAGTACCTTTCCTAGGCTTTCTGAACATTTCATAATACATAAAATTAACCTGCCACATTAACTCCATGAATGCCAATTTTTCATATACATACAGGGGAAAACCTTAGATCCATAAGCCTTGATCAAAGTATACTCTAAGTGTAGAAACCAATCTACGTAATTATGCTTTGCAGTTGATCCCACTATATCCTTTGAGCACATGATATTTTTATTGTTGGAGAGAGCCTGTGAATAGGTGCTACACCCAAACATTCCAAGATACCAAACCTTATGACATTAGCAAATATGAAATAGTTGGAATTGGGAAAATCTTGATCCCAAATATGTGTGCACATTTGGACTAGAAAAACATTGTTCTCATTATCCCTCAATCTCAATTTCAGCTTTATTTTCCAACTATAATCACCCTTATATAGAAGCATATGCATTAATAGAGAATAATGTGGGAAATACAAAGGGAGAACCTCTTTCTTTAGATTAATGAAATCCTGATGCATTTGTTCAACAACATAGGTGACATAATCAAAACTAGTGTTCCAATTATGAGCCTATATATCTGTTGTCATCACCAATAGGTCAGGGGCTATCCTCACCTCAAAATTTCAAGCCAAAACTTGATTCAAGATATAATAGGTTTTCTTGAAATAATCCACAAATTCTTCACATTCAAAGGGCTCAATATCTTTAGGGAGAAATATTTCCTTGTTCTTTCCATGTTGAACAAGCAGTCTATTCCTATATGCAAATCTACTATATTCATATTCACCATATAGACCTACATGCTTAATTTTTATAGTATAATTAGGATTCAACCCAAATATCTCCACAACCCTATCCCTTGTCACCTCAAGGATTACACCTTCATTTTCACTCCTAATTGTTCTATCAAAGGGATTATAGTGCCTAACCAACTCCATCATCACATCCACTTCCATAAGCACATTGGGTACCACTAGCTTCCTAAGTTTGAACCCCCATAAATAACATGTCTACTTCTTAGAACTCTACCTATTAAAAGCATACAAGAATAGTTTTCATCCACTCTAAGGCTAGGCTGATTTTCCAATTTCACCAGCATTGTCAATTAATCTAGTCATCACAAAAACTTGACTTATAGGTCTCTTGCTAATCCGTGACCCTCCCTCATTTACTTCTACAGAGGGCCCCTCCATGAACCTCTATTGTTCTTTATTTTCACTTTTGGAGCTCATAGACACTGCAGGGGCATTTGGCATAGGGTTAGATGTTGCAAGTGGTTCCAGCTTAACTACGAATGAAACATCCTGGGTGTTAAGCCTTTTAACCCTTTTTTTCTTTGTTTTCCTCTTAGGTCTAATGTTGGATTCACTAGGTTCTGGCTCACTCATATTTTCAAAGTGTTAGGACAAGGGTTTACAATTGTCTCAATTGAAAATACCTACCCAGGTATAAAAACTCAAGACACAACTTTCAGAACAAAGTATTCCTATACTTTTCACAATACTCATCACCCTAATTGAAGATACTCAAATGAATAAATCGTAAGAAAGTTACCTCCTAGATTCCCTACCACCCTTTCAGAATAGCATAAATTAGTATTTATGACAAGAAGAGGTACAACAATTTTCTTACCCAGATGAACGATTGATATAATTGTTGTTGTAATTGCTTGTTGGAGCTTTCCACACCACTTCTTCAATTTTTTGCTTTCTTATCTACTCATAAGTAGTTCCAAATGTGTGAAAAATAAGATAGCTACCTTATTTATGGTTAGGAAATGGAACATATCGCCATTAATATTTGATAGAATGCTCGCACAAGTGAACTAACATTTAGCTATTTATATTCAAACCCTGGTCGTTAATTATTTTATTTTAAAACTCTATCAATGGTTCCCCTTTTAGCTAGCTACTTTCTTTCTTGCTTTAAAAAATGTCCTCCAGATGTTTCCATGTTTTCCTTTATTTTGTAGCCATCACTCATCGCTAATACATTTCGCCTTTCACAAGTCCTATTAGTGATGCTAGCATCTGCATGATGAGATCTCAACCTTTGAATTTATGGCTCATCCTTGATCACGTTCATCACCCATCACATATTGCTAATCCATGCTTCAAACTCTAGATCACATTAGCGATGGGAGATAAGGAAGTAAAACAATATTGAGACATGTGCACTTGCATGAAAATCAAAGGCACAAAATACATCACTCACAAGAGCAATTTAAATCAATGAAAGAAAGTTTGAAAAAATGACTCCATCACTCATCACTATTTTGGAACTAAAATCTTGGAATGAATCCATGATGAGTGATAGGAGAAAATATGAGAAGAACCAAGGGTCATCACAGATCACTAATTCCCATCATAAAACTTTCAAGAAAATAGTGATGAGAAGGAAGCCAGTGATAACACATAGAACACTTGCATCATGTATTGCTAATACAAAACCTAGCATTCAAAACACATCATTGATATGCTAAAAAAAGAGAATACCACTAATTGATCATCACCAATTTAAACAAGAAAATCACACATCCACTATAACGCTTGAAAAACACACATTCCAAAATAAATAATTACCTTGATCAATGCACATCACAAGTAAGGGAAAGGAGATAACATGCAAAACATTTATATCCATGCATTCTCAAAGGAAAGTTCATTAAAGATACTCAATACATAAATTTATTACTTCATTAATACTTCAAAGGAACTTCATACATTAATGAGTTACTATGTATACCAACACAAGGTTGTTCCTTTACCAAATCTAGTCATATAGGCTTATACAAAGATACACAAAACAAAAAAATTCAAATATTGTAAAGCCAATTGAGGGAACAACAGTATCATCAATGCATCCACAAAAGAACCATAACACAAGAATTTCATGAGTGGAAAATCCTCGTAGGGATAAAAAACCACTCGAAAAAGTGTCTCACTGGCTTAATGAAATGCCTCACTGGCCGAGCCTTATTGGCTACAAAGTTTCAATGGTTACAAGATGCTTCGTAGGCAATGGTCATACTATCTCATTGACAAGACCATTAATTACATATCTCTGGATATCATGAGTGTCACACATATCAAGGAGCATATGTGAGTTCTTTTACTAGTCACATAAGTCTTCACACAACATTTTCAAGTTTCACCAATGCATTATCCTTACATATGAAATTTAGGTAGTGCCAACCCTATCATGAATTGCTCCCAAGTATTTGTAAATAAGACCATTCTACTTCCAATGATCTCTCAAATATCACAAAAGTGCGTTGCAATCACACAAAGCTTCATGAAAGTAATTCTAATCCTGCTAGGATGCACACATGCCTATACAATTATAAGAAAAATGTTTACTTCTAAACTCAATGATTCATATTTAGGTTTTATCAATGAGAGAGTAATACTATAAAGGAATTTAGAAGATATAGCTCATATATGTATGAGAATACATGTATAAGCTAATGTATATATATATATGAGTATGCATTCTTATGTAAATAAATCTCAAAATCAACTAAGTGAGAAAAATTCCTAATTTCTCTGTATGTGTATAATGACCCATAATTCATGAGAAAAGTGACATAATTGAAACTAACTTCCATAAAGTAGGGTATGATTCAACATTCATTTATCCTTTTATAATATTCACAATTGATTCACAATACATAATAGGCATAGGTGAATTGCATTCTAATTCTATATATATAGATCTAAGGTTAGAAAATGTCTCAAATTTCATATTCCTAAGAGAAATGCTTACAAGAAATAAATTCTACTCTGATTTTGATAACTCATTTTTTACTCAATTTAATCATTCCTCTAACATTTCAAGGTTTATAGGTAATTAAATGCAAATGTGTAACTTCTTATTTGTTTTCAAAGTATCCAATAAGTCGTTCCCAAGTTAAAGGGTTCAATCTAAAAATAACAAATTTACATGACATTTGTAAAAAATAAAATAAAATACTTTCAGGCATAAATGTATACATTTTGAACGAACAAAATTTACCCAATTCACTTAAAACAATTGTAAGCAAGTGTGTTCTTGCTTTAAAGATAGCCAATATTCCATTTCTAATTAAAATAATGGTGTTATATAATTTTAAAAGAAACAATCACCGGTCAGAATCTACCCATATTTGCATGCACATATGTATATATTTGGACAGATACTCAAAGGTAAAACAATCCATTACAGAAACATATCTACTTCAAACAAAAATATTTGTTAAATAGATTTCTACATCTAATCTTTTCGAGTTTTAAATCTTGCTCTCACACTTATTGTATTTGTGTTCTTTTTTATACATATATCTAGAAATATAAATAGATACACATAAATCTACATTTACAGCTGGAGTAACTTACAATCTTTTTAAATAGAAATATATATACATATATTTAATTAAATATGTGAATATATATACATACTTATAGACACTTCAGGGAATCACACTTACAGCGAAGTAATAAAAACAGCTTCAGCAGTGTAAAATATTTACCTTACAATGTTGCAGTCATTACATACATGATTCATATAATTACATACACAAATATATATATATATACACACACATTTATATTTATATACAAACAATTTATCTTTCAATTTTTCTAGCACTAGCATGATTGTAAACACTTATAGCCAGATAAATTAAACACTTACAGCCAAAGGTATATTTACTCATTTAAATTCTACAATGATTTAATTCTCAGCATGTTTCATATATATATATAAATAATTTTATCATTAAATTTTCCAGCATCAGTATGATTGTAAACAACAATATATACATAAACAAATTCATCTATAAGTAATCTTCATAATATATACAGACTAATATATGGATACAAAGAGATATCATTGTAAAAAAACAAGTTTAATCACTTTTATATTAGATTTTTATTCATCTACTCTTTTCATTCTTACTTCTATACATAAAGTATTTGTAATCATCTATATATATATAAAAAAGAATAGAAAATTGTATTTTACAGCTGAAGTTTACACATTCTAAAATAGCTTTAGGCATACATTCCACTACCCCATAATTAAGATGTTCTATATATTTAAATACATATGTGTGTGTGTATATATATATATATATATATATATATATATATATATATATATATATATATATATATATATATATATATATATATTTATTCACATGTAATTCTTTTTATATCCATTTTGAAAATAATACATTCACAGCCAAAGTGTTATATAAGCCTACAACATATTATATACATATATACATATTTTATGCATATATATATATATATATATATTTATTTCAAAGTTGTATATTCAGTAATATATTTTTAGCAGAAGTAGTAAAATGTTTAAAATTAAGTATTCATTTGCCACATTAAAATCAAATACTCACAGTGGTGTTTTGTATATATATATATATATATATATATATATATATATACATAGGTGTATATACATATATATATACTTATATATTTTATTATTTTTAACAAAAGAATAAAGACATTTCTAAAGCATGAATTCAACTCTGTATTATATCTTTTAGAAATTTCACATGTATTTACCCAAATTACTATATATTTTATTATGTATATATATATATATGCATATATATTAAATAATACAGTTTAAATATATAAGTATATATATGTATACACAGGTCAATTTAAATTGTAGCACAAGCAAACAACTTTTCTTCAATTTATAATCAATTTTGTTTTTCAACAAAGATTCAATCTGTAGCAAAAAATAGTTCAATATATACATAAATATATATATATAGGTAAATATCATTGGAGGACATGAAGAATCAGATTTGTACACTATTGGCTCAAAATTTATGGAATAAACTCAATCAATTGGGGAATTTACCAAAATAACTTCACTTTTCCAAAACATAGTAACAAGTTCACACATTTGAATCAAAATACAATGGGAAAGGAATTAAAAACCTGGATTCGCTTCTTGTAGAATTCCCTTTCTTTATTTTTCCTTTCCTATAGAATTATCTTTCTTTATTTTTCCTTTCTTTCTTGTTTTTCTTACCAAAATAACTTCACTTTTCCAAAACACAGTAACAAGTTCACACATTTGAATCAAAATACAATGGGAAAGGAATTAAAAACGTGGATTTACTTCCTGTAGAATTCCCTTTCTTTATTTTTCCTTTATTTCTTGTTTTTCTTTCCCTTCTCCACCATGCCAGATTCACAGAAACCCTCTTTTGAACAACCAATTTTCAGTTATTTTTGCATAGCAATAAAGAAGATTATATAAAAGAACCATTGTGTTTCTGGTAACGATTTTCCTTTTTAAAGTTTTTCCCTTCCATTTTCATAACCTAATCTTTAAAATCAAAAATAAAATTTATTTTCATGTAAGATATTTATCTTTAATTATTAATAATAAAGAATTCTATTTAAAATGTAACTACATAACTATCCAAGTAAATAGTGACTAATTGTCATTTGTAATTTACAAAAGAAATATTTACCTTAATAAGCAAGTAAAGAAATATTATCCATGCACAAATTAAATATTTATTCTAAATAATATTAACGAAATTTCACTTACTTGCATGTAAAATATTTTTCCTAAATAACAAAGTATTTTCATTTAATTGCAATTAAGTTAATTATTCTAAATAATAAACATTATCAATTAATTGAAAAAAATGAATTCTCTAATTAAAATATAATTATTTCCTTTTTGTTTGTTTATAATTTAATTTAATTAAACATTATAAAATTACAAACAATAAAAATAGGGGTCGTGACATCCATCCAGGATGACCGATGAAAACAAAAGCCCAGAGGTCATCACTCATCGCGAATTCAATACTCAAAATTCAAGAGCAATTAGCAATAGCTGAAACTTTCAATGATACAAAGAGAAACCAAAACATTGCACATCATTGATACAAATCAAAAGTTCTCAAAGCCAACCGTGATGCACAAAAAAAAGAAACAGTATTCATCACTCATTGCCAATTGAAATTTACATTTCAAAATCTATCTACAATGAGCAATAAAGGAAATTAGTGGATGGGACTTAAGTGAAGACAATTCAACATGTGCCCACAAGTTTTTTTAGGAAGAGGACCACCTAGGCCTCAAAGGACTTAGAAAATATTATTTCAAAGGATGTAAAGGCCAAATAAGGTCACTCGATCAACATTATAAAATATAAGAACATCAGACGTAGGCATGAGGGAGTGGTTACTCCATGAGTTCTAATGACACTAGATGTTTTAACATGACCGAAAATGGGCAATAGAAGGTCAACAACGACTTAGAAACTTGGAAAAAACATGATTTTGAGGGTTATTTAGGAAGGATATCAAGTAACACAAAACCCTACAACAGTGATGATAAACAAAACCCTAGCCCCCTAGGATAGAACTTATTAAAATTTTGTAGGATGATAAATTGAACCAAAATAAAATTCAAGGGCTCCATCATGTTGGGTGAGTATCAAAAAGGGTGAGACACATATGCATGTGGTTGATATGCACTCACATATATCAGCAAGTGGCTACAGGAAAGTCATGCCTAAGTTCATATCCCATACATACAACCATACCAAAGTTATACCTCCTAATAACTTTGATAAGGTACCACACAACAATGAACTGCAATCTTCATGACGTAAGCAAATCTTTTGTATGCTTGAAACTCATGAACAAATAAGATGGCACCACGGGAAAGCAAAGTGTGTTATGTAAGGTGGCCATATAACATATATTGTAAATGCAAAAGTAATGTAAGGTATGTTCAAAGGGATTTTTCTTAGTTCATGTAAGGTCTCTTCATAGGGAACATTGTGCCTAATGTCCCCAAGAGAGGACAAGTCAAAGAAATATGGCACTCTTGGGGAAATCAAACCCAATGATACCACCAAGAAAAGGACGCATCACAAGAATAAAGAAAACCACATAGTGAAATATGAGTGTCAATGTATGCCCCTAGTTTAAAGTGGTTGCTAACACCATTACTGTGAGAAATTTCTTTAAAGTAGAAGAAGACTTGGGAGTTTATTCGAAAATAAATATGCCAAGTCATATGTTTCCATTAAGCTATGTCATGAAAGGGGAGGGGGTTTCCCCCTAAAATGTATAACTCAGTACGTCGCATGCGAGACGACTTAAGGCATGTCATCCACATCCCAAGATTGCTCTTATATGTACAAGAAAGGTGGTCAACTAGCCAAAAGAGACAATGACAAGTGACATACGAGGACAAGCCTACCTAACCCTTTACCCCCACTTAGTGCAGGACAAGGATGAGCCAAGGTGATTAATGAGAAAAATTCTAGAGTGAAAACCAATATCGATTAGAGGAATTAAGTGCCCCAACATAAGGAAGAGCATCACACTCCTTAAGATGTTGAATTCTATAAGTTAAAGCCTTACATTCATTAGTACAATGACCATGAACTCTATGATAGGCATAAAATGAAGTCTTGTAATAAAATTTCTTTCATGTTTCTTAAGGGATGGATATCAAACGATCTTGAAGGAGTCTCAACAAGATACTATCATGATCAATAGTAGAATATTTTCCTTTATTTTGTGACAAAGATATCTCTTGCTTAGTACTAGGTGTCATACTTACACAAGACTCTATATTACAATATTTTGTACTCTCCTTTATAGGAAGGTGTAAAATCTATGAAATTTGAATCGTTAGTGTTTTGCATGATGACATTTATGTTAAGAAAAAATTTCTATGTTTCTTTCATTTCTTTCAAAGGACAATACTCAAGACCACTAGTGTCTATCAATTCTAGATTTACTAATGTTAAAGTTGGTTTAGAAGAATATTTTGTAAGAGTGTTAATATTGAGTGAGGGCTTGCTTGTTTCTTTTGAAGGACATTAACCAAGACCACTATTCTTTTCTTGCGTGTTAGGCTCTATAGGGACACAAATACCTTGTTCTCTATCACCACACCCTTTCCACTATATCCCAGTTGTTTCATAAGTTCATAATGTTTTCTATAAAGTTTTTTCATTTCTTTTGGATTTGGTGGTTGTTGAAAGTCAGTTTCGTTAAATTTTGTTGTGTAATTTTCTTCTTCTTTGAAAGTTTTTGAGGGGGGTGCTTTCAAAGGGTCTTCCAAATTTTTTGTTGACATTACCACTTTTTCTTTTCCCTTTTTAGAGTCTTTGTTTATGATCTTGTATTTTCCCATGACTGATGTGAAATCTAAGGAACCCCAATCATCTTCTAATAGCTTCGTGACTTCCTCAATGTGCTTTTCTTTGTCTCTCTATTGCACAGGTTCTACTTGTTTAGTTGGTATCAGTGTCTTCAAAGGATTCTCCTTACATTTTCCAATGTTCAAACAACTATTTGGTTCACAGTCGGCTTTTATTGTATATATTTTGTTGTTGTATACATATTTCATGATATGATGAAGGGTAGAAGGCACCACATGCATCTCATGAATCCATGGTCTTCCTAAGAGGATATTGTATGAAAGATCATGAGGCATAATGTGAATGGGAGTTTGTAATGTGGCCTTTCTAACTATAATAGGAAAAGTGATCACAACAACCAGTTGTTTTCCTACATTTTCAAATCCCTGAATAGATGAAGAATTAGGTCAAATTTTTTATTTATCCATGCCAAGCCTATCTAGAAGGGTTACAGTACACACATTAAGGGATGAGCCATTGTCAACAAAGGTTCTTTTTATTCCCAACCTATTGTAGATGTTTATTATCATGAAAGCATTTTTTTTTGCACTTCTAAAGGAGGGAGCTCACTTTGGTGGAAAACAATGTCAGCATTCATTTCTTGAATCATGGTTGCTATGTCACTCAATTGCACATTAGGAGGGGTAGGAACTTGTTGTAAGGCACCTTGAATCATGTTATGATAATGAAGGAATGCTTGAATAAGGTCCCATAATGATATTTTAGCAAGAGTGTTCTTAAGTTGTTCAACAAGATCATACTTCTTTCCACTTTGTGAAGCAAAACAAGGAGAGTCGGGCAGGATAGGGTTAGGAAATGGGAGGGATATTGAAGGTGTTTATCTTGGTTGCAGATTCTTTCTCGTGTTATATGTATGAGAAACAATGTTATAATTTGATTTCTACAAAACATTTCTCCTAGGTGGGTAAAGGATAAGTTCAGGTTTGTTTTGAGTGTGTGGTCATTGTGAGGGTGGGTAAATAATTAGAGGATTCTTAGGATGTCCCACAAGGTATGTAGGAGGTCCATTAATCAAGAGGGATATAATGGACACTTTTGCATTCAACACCTCAATGGTTTTAGTTTGATGTCTTTCTAATGAAGGGGAATCTAGTGTCATCTTTTTACCATCATTTAAGGAGGTCACATCACTATTTTTTTAAAGAAATGTGTCAATATTCTCATTTTCTTGCACCATGATATCATCCCTAGGAGGAGAATTTTTAGGACTACAAACTAGATGTTCTTGACATTCAAAGGTTGGTTATTCTGAAATAACTTCATTGCAAGGGAGTTAACAATGGTTGTATTGTCTTGTTTATTAATGATTTCATTGTCTTGTTCAATAATGTTTTCCCTAGGGGAAGAGAGACACATAAGATTCTCATGAGTTTCATTGATTTCCTTTTATAGCATCAAAGTATCTTCTTCACAACTAGGGGATGTAATAAGAGAAGAAAAAATGTAATTGTTATGATTGTCCATACTTTCCTTCCTTTGTCCCATAATGTCTTCTAAAATAGGACAGGTAGGGGAAGAAACATAAAGAGGGTTGTCATAGATCTTAAATATTTGATCATTTAACACCAATATATCCTCCTCACTTATAATTTCATCTTTTAAGACATTACCACAAGAGGGGAAGGTGTTGGGAGATGAATGTAGACTAGTTGAAGTTTCAATGGCATCTTGTTGTGTTATGTGATTATCAGGATTACATATGGTTGTGTCCTCTTATTCATCAATGTCTTTTCCACTAAGAGAGGTAAGAGGAGAGAAACAACTAGGACTCTCAAAACACTCATTGATTGGTTCTTCTAACATCAAAATATTTTCTTCACACATATGAGAGATATTAGGAGAATAATGAATATGATTACATTATGATTGCCCAAGGTTGTATTCTCTTTCACTAACTTGCATTCTCATAGGGAGGGCATATGAACCTTTGCTTAGCATGCCTAGATAGGTAAGATACTAACATTGTTTGACCAAGAATGAAAAGTACTTCTAACCATCTCATGCAATGCATCAATAATGTAAACAATGTCTATCCAAAGATGGAAAATACTTTTATCCAATGTATGAAAATCTTTAAGAATGCAAACAATGTGTATCCAAAAATGAAAAGAACTTTTATCAAACTTATGCAAATCTTTATGAATGTAAAAATTGTGTATTCAAAAGTGAAAAGTACTTTTATCCATATTAGAAAAAGTTTCAAAAATGTAAACATTTTTAGATTCGATGATGTTTGCTTGTGTATTTATTTAGGAAGAATTCAAAAATGACTACCCTAAATTGGTGTTTTTGACCTAGATACATAAAACGGGAGTTCCTAAAACTTTCCAAACTAATACTATAGGTTACAAGCAAGCTTAAGAAGTACAAAAACAAGGTTTTTAATGTTGTAAAAGGAATTTTTAGGCCTGATTTGGGACTAAATCGACTAGGGGGGCATATGAGTCCCAATCAAAGTTTTCAACAAGGTAAAATGTTGGAAAATGCACATCACAGAAATCCCAAAAAGTAGGTAAAACAACTTGTACTAGGAATAAATCACCCAAAGGGGCGTAAGAATCCCATATTAGGGTTTTTGTACCAAATTCAACAATTTTTCAGTTGTTTCTAAGGCTTCTAACTTGTATGTTGTGTTGACTATTTGCAATTGTAGAATTTTAGTGAAATTTAATGATCTAACATGCAAAAATGCAACCTATATGCACTTTCACTAATGGGAGATTTAGAAACCCTAGATTCCAATTAACTAATGCAAAACCTAATGAAAAGTAAATGGAAGATGGATCTAGGATTATTATGTACTTCAAATAAAAAATAAGGTGTTCTAAATGCAGGTTCATCAAAATGATTTGTCAAAAAATTTAGCTCTATGTTTGGGAGATAGATCAACACTTTTCTCCAAATATCATTCAAGGAAACCCTAGAGATCTCAATCCAAGGATAGAATGGGGGAAATAAATATGAAATAGGGATGTATTAGGGTGTGATTAAAGAAAACAAGATGGTTCACCACTAAGCAATGGCTTGGAAAGATGAGAGATGTAAATGACATGCAAAGTACTATGCAAAACCTAACTAAATGAACTAGGAAATGAAATTGAAATATGAAATAAAAGATTAAAATGTTATAGAGGTGCACTTGACAAGGTGATAAGGTCAAAAAAAGTTCCAAAACCATAAAAACCTATTGTTTGATGCCCACTGGGACTCATACACCAGTCTTGGCGATTAAGTCCCATAGTAGGGCTTCTGTGCCAAAACTAGAATCTCACAGTGGTTGATTTGAATTCGCTAAAATATGGAAAATGTGTTGTACTAGGACTCATACAACACAAGTGGCATATCATTCCCACTCTACTTTTTTGGAGGTTCAAGACTTTAATTTTCTCTCCTATCTCTGCTCTTCCTTCCAAAATTTGTCTCTAAGTCAAAAACCCTGATTTGCAACTTGTAGGTGACTTTTCATGAAGATAGAAACCTTGTGACCACTTTAAAACTTTCCTCAATCTTTTAACTTAATCTTCAAAGGATATTTAAGCCTTAAATCACCTAGATTTGCAATCACGCATGTAGAGAGAAGGGAAAACTTGTTGATTGTTAGAGAATAGGGGTTTGCATTGGTCAAACCCCATTTAGGTAATTAAACCTTATGATGAAATCATGAAATAGGAACATGAAACATGAAATATGAAACATGAACAATGATAACTTGAATGATGTCTTGAGATGTAAATCAAAAATATAACATGAAGTGTCAATATTGAGTGTAGATCTTGATCTTGAATATGGATGTGAAACCATGCTTGCAAGTGGATCTCCAATGCTACATCACAACAATAGCTCAACAACATGATTGATACATTATGATCTTGACATGATGATGGATCTTGAATTACTGCAACAAATGATGAAGAAATTTTCCCTTGAATTCCTTAGAAATTCTCTTGTAAACTCTCTTGAAGCTCTTGTGAAGTCAGTCTTGGAATGATTAACTCTTGATAACTTATGTTTATATTGTGAAGGCTTAGGTGAAATAATGATTTGAAATCCTTTTTATATAGGAAATCAATCCAACTTACCATTTATTAGATCCCAAATGCTGACATTCATGAAATTTGAATTCAAAACGTTGATTTCCCTCTCAAAAACCTAAAAAGGGGCCAAATGGGACTCATCCGCCACTTGTGGTGTATAGGTCCCATTTGGGTGGTTATCTTTCACCCAAGGTGGTGTTTGGATCCCACCAAACCTTTTTATGTGGAGGAAATATTGGGGCTCAGTTGGAAAATTAAGTATATTTGATGTCGTTGTTTGGATTCCAATTGAAATAAGCATTTGGAGGCATAATAAAGGGTTTTAGGGGCCTATTAATGATGATATGAAGGTGATAAATGCAAGAGGACCCAAAACTCAATATGAAAGTGTAAATAAATACACTTTACAACATTAGATTAAGACAAAATTAGATCTATTTAGCTTAAAAGGACCCTAAACCTAATGTGAGTACGCAAAACACATTACAACACTAGATCAAGGTGGCATTAGGTCCATTTTAATGTTAATCATTGTAAAATTCAGTGTGAAAATGTAGAGGGATACATTTTTCTACAATACACAACCTTGCATTCCAAGCTCTAGGAGCTTGCTTCAATCCATGTAATGCCTTCTTCAAACATATTAGGTTTATCTAGAAATAATTGAAATCCTTTTATCTATTTAATGTATACTTCATCTTTCAATTCTTCATTCAAGAAATAAAACTTCACATCTATCTGATAAACTTAGAAATCCTTATGTGTTGCAATAGCTAAAAACGTCTTGATAGCTTCCATTCTAGCCACCATGGAAAATGTCTCTTCAAAATATATTCCTTTAACTTTTGAATAGCCCTTACACACAAACCTTTCTTTTTTTTTTACCACTTCTCCAATCTCATTGAGTTTGTTTCTGAACACCCACTTAGATCCAATTACACTTTTATTTATAGTTCTTGGGGAAATTTCCCAAGTTTGATTCTTCTCAATCTAGAGGAGTTCTTCATCCATAGCCTTCATCCAATGTTCATATATGCATGAATCAATCAATTTTTTAGGTTCAACTTCATCACATAAACACAAATTTACCTCTTCTTTAGTAGCTTTCCTTCTTGCAAGTACACCTTTGCTTTTGTCTCCAATGATCTATTCTTCAGAATGATTCCTCTGCAAATACTTAGGGGTTCTAGGAGTCTTTTCTGAAGCTTCTTCCTCTTCAATCTACACTTCATTTTCCTTATCCTAAATTTCTTTTCTCTGCAATTAGTTTCATCTGATTCATATCCATCTATCACCATTGATTTTTGAAAAGCTTCGTCATCCTTGGCACTTGCACTCTCACTAATATTTCTCAGTCTCTTGTTGTAGCACCAATAGGCTTTTCATTTAGTATAATATCAAAGGAAGATTCCTTCATCAGACCTTACATCAAACTTTCCCAAATTTTATTCATCTCTTCTGATATAAAATTTGCTTCCAAATACTCTAATGTATTTAATAGTAGGTATCCTTCCATACCACAACTCATAGGGAGTCTTTCTATTATTTTATTTTTCTTGAACTTTGTTAAGTATGTAAAAAATTGTATGAATTGCTTCTCTCTAGTAGAATTCTAGTAGGTTAGCTTATTTCATCATAATCCTTGTAGCTTCTTGAATAGTTTTGTTTTTCCTTTCAACCACTCCTTTTTTTTTATTATTCCTAGGGGTAGACAAGTACTTCTTTATGCCATGATTCTCAAAAAACATGTTAAATTAATTGGAGGTGAACTCTCCACCTCTGTTAGACCTGAAGCATTTGATCTTCATATCCATATCATTCTTAACCATAACTTTAAATGCTTTGAATATATCTAGGGCTTCAAATTTTTCTTTAAGAAAAGTACCCCATTTCATTCTTGAATAATCATCAATAAAAATCATGAATCACCTATCACCTTGAATAATTCTTGTTCTTTCAGGACCAAAAAGGTCTGTATGCACCAATTCTAGTAATCTAGTAGAAGATTTTTATTTTCCTTTAAAACTTATTCTTTGCTTTCCAATCTAACACTCCTTGTAGATAACATTAATAGGATTTGCAATCTTTGATAGATCTCTCACTACTTTAATTGAACTGATTCTTACCAAATTTTCAAAATTAATGTGACCCATCCACCTATGCCATAACCAAATTTCATTAATTTGAGTCATAAAAAAATGATCATCAACACCCTTGAGCTGATAAATATTTCCATCTATTCTTATTCCAAAACAATCATAGTTCTAGACCCTTTTTGATATCATATCCATGATTCTAAAACATAATATTGTATCCTTTGCTACACTTTTTTCTGACACTCAAGAGGTTATGTCTTAAACCTATAACATAGTAAACATATTTAGTATTATGCTTTCCATAAAAACTAATTGAACCTATTCCACATATCTTAGCACCTGAATTATATCCAAATCTAACAAGTCCTCCATCATACTTACTATTGTCTCTAGTCATATGATTAGAGAAACCACTATCAATGGTCCAATAGTTCTTATCATGTCTAGTATGAAAATAAAATACCAAAGTACCTTCAGTCTTATCTTATCTCTCTAGAGGGAATTCCTTCACACATCTTTTAGAGTTAGAAAAAATAGATTCATATTTTAAAGCCATGAAAAAGCATTCATCATTATCATCTCCATAATCGGATTCATCATCATAAATACTTGCATCTTCTCCACCATAATAGCTTTTAATAATCATCTTACCTTTGTTCTCCTTTTTTTTGTCATTCACAACTCTATTTGGACATCTTGAAGCACAGTGACCAATCTTTCCACAAATGAAATATTTGAAACATAATGTACCTTTGTACTTACCAATACCTCTTCTCATCATTCTCACAAAGTTAGGCTCCACATCATCAATATCTTCCTAACTTGGTTCTTCAGTCTTCTCTATTTTTGCTACCTTAAAAGTAGTCTCAACTTTTACACCATTGTTAGTACCAAACTGATGCAAGAGAATCCCTAGTTCTTGGCAATCTTGCATCAACCAAATTTTTTTTCATTTCAATTTGTTTTTGTTTCAATTCTTCTTTCAGTTCAAGTTGGAAGATTTAGTGTTTCATCATATTTTCTCACCAGACCTTGCAGATCCATATGTGCATCATGGACATGTTCATTTATGTTATCCCAATATTTCAAATTGATTGGATCATTTTCTGGCAAGTTATTGCTTCTAGATTATGTGGCAGTTTCTTGAACCGGCACCAAAGAAATTTTCAAACCTAATGGCTAGTTTGATCACTTGTGGATCTTTCCTATATCTTATGAATCTCCACAGTGTCATTCAAATTCTTCTCTGGAGTGTCTCCAACCTTAATTTAGGTCCACACTTCATCCTATGCATTCACCGAGGAGTAATTCAAATTTGAGGTCAACTTATTCATGCGCACGTTACATTTTCTTTCATTAGAGATTTTAATGATCTTTGGCTGATGCAAACGATTCTAGATCTCAAGACATGATATAAAACATTGTAATCGATCTTTAGAAAGTAGCAAAGTTAGAAGATAGGATTTGACATGTAAGATTTTCACTCGCATTAAGGAGCATATTAGAATATTGTATGTAGAACATGTTGTATCAGGTTGTGAGCCAAGTCTATAAGCTTGGATGTTGTCAGCTATTTGTAATTGAATTTCCAGATAATAAGAATTTTTGAATCTGCATTTTCCTCCATATTCTTTGTTGCTTTCATTGTGTGACTCTTGTTGCATGGTCTGAATTGTTCTCTTTGAGGAACCTCCTACCATGACTACACCAAATTGGTATCAAAGCAAGGTTAGATCCATGAGAGATCACCAGAGTTTACAGAGTCTGGTTGAAGATTTGTTGTGGGGTGGTGGACTGAGAATCTGACCTACAACTATAGAGTACTTGTGTAAAGATGGTGAGTAGAAGGAATGTTAGAGGAAATGGAGCAAGTGGAAATGAAAACCTAGCTTTGATGGAGATGTTGAGGGGAATTTCTACTAGATTAGATGCAGTCAAAATGGCCTAGAGGAGAGGTCGACCAGTTGATGATGTGAGTGATGAAAAGGTAGAAGTACATGAAGAAAGGGAAAGAGAAGATCAACCTGGCTTGGATCAGGGAGAAGAGAGGTTCATAAGAGCCCTAACTAGAGAAATACCAGACCACATTTCAATCCATCGAATTATAATGGTAAGTTAGATTCAGATGAATTTTTTGATTGGATAATAGAAATGGAGAAGTACTTTGATTTTGAAGGTATCGTTGAAGATAAGAAGGTGAAATTCACTTGTACAAAGTTGAAAGGACATGCATCCCTTTGGTGGGAACATTTGCAGTCAGATAGGAAAAGAAGAGGAAAGGAGAAGATAAGATCATGGGATCAGATGGTGAACAAGTTGAAGACAAAGTTTATGGTTGCAAATTATCAGATCAATTTATTCTAGAAATTGCAGAATTTGAAGCATAAAGAGTTAAGTGTGATAGAGTATACTAAGGAGTTCTACAAGTTGAATATCATATATAGACATTTAGAGGATGAGGTCAAGCAAGTAGCTAGATATGTGAATGGCTTGAAACTGTCTATACAAGATGAGCTTAGTTTGATCAAGTTGTTGAGTGTGGAGGAGGCATATCAATGTGACCTAAAGGTAGAAAAGAAGCTAAATAAAAGACATGAGTAGAGAAAAAGAGGAAGAGGTGGAATATTTCAAAGAGGAAGAATTTTCACTAGAGGAGGAAGAGGAAATTTTGTAGATCAGAATAAAGATAAGGAAGTCAATAAGAATGATAATTTGTACCATATAGATGATGGAAACTCTTATCGAAAAGTGGGATATGGTGGTCACTAGAATGAAGGTTATAGAAAATATGAAAGGATAGGAGAAAAGAGTATTCAGGGGAACTTGTTTCAAGTGTGGTGGAGAAGGACATAGAGCATTTGAGTGTAATCAAGGAGAGACAAGTAGAAAGATAGAGAATAGTAGAAAGACAACCTTTCTTGAGGAAGATCGTGCCCTATCATCTAATAAACTGAAAGAAGGAGAAGTGTTGGTGAATAGGAGAGCATTGTGTCAAAGTGAGTTGGAGCAGGAGTTGTTATAGAGAAAGAATTTGTTTTAGACCAGATGCAAGGTAGATGGTAAATGTTGTAAAGTGATTGTTGACAGTGGAAGCTCTAAGAACTGAGTTTCTAAAGAAATGGTGACCAAATTGAAGCTAGAAAGATTGTAACACCTGAAACCCTATCAGATAGCATGGATTCAAGATGAGAATAAGGTATTGGTAAGTGAACAATGTTTGGTGAAATTGAAGATAGAAAATTATCAAGATGAATTTTTGTGTGATCTCATGCCTATGGATGTATGCCATGTTTTATTGGGAAGACCTTGGTAGTATGATAAACAAGCAATACATGATGTAAAGAAGAAAACATATACCATTGTTGCTAATGGGATGAAGCATACTTTGTTACCATTAGAGGATGTTGCTAAAATTGAAGGTTGTACAAAAGCTACAATATTTTTTGTTGATGGAAGGAGATTTTTGGATGGACTAACACATGATAACATGTGCTATTCCTTGGTTCCTAAGAAGGTTGAAGACTTGAAGCATGTAGAAGAAAAAATATAGGAGATAAAGGGGTTGTTGGCAGAGTATGAAGAGATCATTTCAGATGATGTACTTGATGGATTACCACCTGTGAGGAGTATTATTCCTTGCATGGATTTGATTCATGGAGCTAGTTTTCCTAATAAAGCAACACACTGACACCTATAGAGAATGAAGAGATGAATAGACAAGTGCAAGAATTGTTAAGGAAAGGTTTGATCAGAGAAAGCTTAAGTCCTCGTGCAGTACTTGTTGTGTTAGCACCTAAGAAGGATGCATAATAGAGGATGTGTATAGACTCTAGAGCCATAAACAAGATCACAATGAAGTATAAATTTCCTTTTCCCTGGATTGATGAAATTATGGATTGTTTGAGTGGAGCTAAATACTTTACAAAGATAGATTTGAAGAGTGGATATCATCATATCAAAATCAGAGAAGGAGATGAGTGGAAGACATCATTCAATACAAATGAAGTATTGTATGAGTGGTTGATGAATCATTTTGGACTAACAAATGCACCGAGTACTTTCGTGAGGTATTGAAGAAATTCTTGGGTAAGTTTTTGATTGTTTATTTGGATGATATCTTGATTTTTAATAAGACTAGAGAAGAACACTTGTTGCATATAAGACAAGTTTTGCAAAGGTTGGGAGAAGAGAAGTTTCTTATAAACATTAAGAAGTGTAGTTACATGAAGGAAGAGTTGGTATATCTAGGATTTTTGATATTTGTGGATGGATTGAAGATGAATCCTAAGAAGGTAAGAGCAATAGTTGAATGGCCTACACTAGAAAGCATTGGAGAGGTAAGATCATTTCATGGATTGGCTAGTTTCTACCAAAAGTTCATTAGGAATTCCAGCTCTATTTGTAGTCCCATGATAGAAATGATGAGAGGAGATAAGAAATATTTTAGGTGGACATCTAGAGTAGACAAAATTTTTGAGTTGTTGAAATAGAAGGTGACTAAGCACCCTATGTTTGCTTTACTAGAATTTAATAAGGTATTTCAAGTAGACTATGATGCAAGTGGAAATGCAATTGGAGCAAAATTAAGTCAAGAAGGAAGACTGGTAGCTTATTTTAGTGAGAAATTGAATGATGCTAGGATAAGGTATTTAGTGTATGACCAAGAGTTTTATTCCATAGTTCAAGCCTTGAAGAAGTGCAGACATCACTTGTTTCCTAAGGAGTTCGTGTTGTATATGGATCATCAGGGATTGCAGTATTTGCATGGTTAGGGTAAGTTGAATCAAAGACACATGAGATGGGTGGAATTCTTGTAGAGTTATACTTTTATTTTGAAACATAGAATTGGAAAGTCAATAGATTCATTGATGCTTTGAGTAGAAGAAGGAATTTACTAACAGAGATGAGAGTGGAGGTATTAGGTTTTGATGAATTGAAGAACTTGTATGAGGAAGACCCAAATTTTATAGAACATTGGAGAGCTTGTAAAGAACCAGTCTTGGAGGATAGGAGTCAATGGTTGGATTATTTCATTCATGAGGATATGTTGTTTAGAGGAAATCACTTGTGTATACCCCGGAGTTCAATGAGGGATAACTTGGTGAAAGAAAGACATGGTGGGGGATTGGCAGGACACTTTGGAAATTATAAGACAATAGCATTGGTAAGTGAGAACTACTTTTGGCCACAGATTCATAAAGATGTCAGGAAATTTGTGGAGTGCTAGGGTTTTTCAAGTTGCAAAAGGGCGTAGTCAAAATGTTGGATTGTATAAGCCTTTGACAGTTCCAAAGAGACCTTGGGAGGATAGTAGCATGTATTTCATACTTGGATTGCCAAAGAAACTGAGAGGTAATGATTCTATATTTGTGATGGTAGAAATATTTTTCTAAAATGGCACATTTCATACCTTGTAAGAAGACAACAAATGCAATACATGTAGCAGACTTATTTTTCAAGGAAGTGGTTAGATTGCATGGATTACCCAGGAGTATTATTTCAGACAGAGATACAAAGTTCGTTGGTTACTTTTGAAGGAAACTTTGGAAGAAGTTAAAGACATATTTAAAGTTCAATTCTAATTTTCACCCACAAACTAATGGACAGAAAAAGGTAGTAAATAGGAGTTTGGGATATTTACTGAGATGTTTGGTTGGAGAGAAGATTGAAATTTGGGATTTAGTCCTTGCACAAGCAAAGTTCACATACAATAATTTAGTGAATACGAGTGTTGAAAAAACACCTTTTGAGATTGTTACTAGAATTCATCCTAGGGGTATATCAAAATTGTGAGACATCAGTAAAGAAGACAAAAGGAGTGCAAAAATGGAAGAATTTGCAGAACATATGAAGACAGTGCATACTCGAGTAAAGTAGCAATTGGAAGATAAGAACCAGAAGTATAAGGAGCAAGAAGATGAAAAGAGAAGACATATGGAGTTTGAAGTTGGAGATGAAGTGATGGTGTATTTGAGGAAGGAAATATTTCCAGTTTTCACATACAATAAGCTCAAGATGAGGAAGTTTGGACCTTGTAATATTTTGAAGAAATTTGACTCAAGAAATGCATATGAAGTAGAGTTATCGGATGGAGTGGGTATATCACCTATATTCAACATTGCAGATCTACATCAATATCATGAAGCATTATTCAATGAAGACAATAAAGTAGAATTGGAGAATCAATTTCCTAAGCAACAAGTAGATGAGATAGAAGAGATTTTGGATACCATAAATGGGAGGAAGATAAATGGAAGATAGTACAAAGAATATCTTGTGAAGTGGAAAGGCAGACCAGTGGAGGATTCTTCTTGGATTTATTAGGTTCAGGTAGACCATATTGGTTTTCCTTTAGCCCTAGAAAAGTGAGAGAATCACTTTTCAATCAATCTCAGATGCTTGATGTAGGAGCATCCTTGGTTCTTGGCAATCTTTCATTAACCAAAAATATTTTCATTTTAGTTTCTTCTTGTTTCAGTTCTTCTTTCAGTTCAAGTTGGAAAATTTAGTGTTTCATCATATTTTCTCACCAGACCTTGCAGATCCATATGTGCATCATGGACATGTTCATTTCCCTTATCCCAAGATTTCAAATTGATTGGATCATTTTCCAGCAAGTTAGCGCTTCTGGATTATGTGGCAATTTCTTGAATAGGCACTAGAATAATTTTCAAACCTAACGGCTAGATCGATCACTTGTGGATCTTTCCCATATCTTGTGGATCTCAACGATGTGATTCAAATTGTTCTTTAGAGTGTCTTTGACCTTAATTTAGGTCCACACTTCATCATATACATTCACCGAGGAGTAATTCAAATTTGAGGTTGACTTATTCATGTGAACGTTACAATTTCTTTCATTGAAGACTGTAATAATCTTTGGTCAACGCAAACAATTTGAGATCTCAATACATGATATAAAACATTGTAATCGATCATTAGAAAGTAGCAAAGTTAGAAGATAGTATTTGACATTTAAGATTTCACTCGCATTAAGGAGCATATTAGAATATTGTATGTAGAACATGTATCAAGCCTGTGAGCTGACTCTATAAGCTCACATGTTGTCAGTTGTTTGTAATTGAATTTCTAGATAATAAGAATGTTTGAATCTACATTTGCCTCCATATTATGTGTTGCTTTCATTGTGTGACTCTTGTTGCACGGTTTGGATTTTTCTCTTTGAGGACCCTCCTACCATGGTTGCACCACAAACTCTCTCATTTCAAATGCAATTAAAGAGCCAAAAAATTGATCTCTACAATATTGATCTAGATTTTTAGATTCCTCAATAGTAGCAACTTTATAATTGTAAGCTTTAGTAAGGGTTCTAAGAATTATCTTTACCACTTTTGGTTCTTTTATTTCTCCTCCAAGACCTTTGATTGAGCTCACCACTTCATCTACCCTCTATATATAGCTTGTAATGTTTTCATCTTTAGACATCTACAAGTTCTCAAATGTTGTTTTCAAATAATACATCTTAGCTTTTTTTACCATATCACCTCCTTCATAAATACTTTCCAACTTATTCCAAATTTATTTAGCAATTTTTAGATCCATAACTTTCACTAATTTAGAATTTGTAAGACTACTCAAGAGAGCATACTTAGCTTTACTATTGCTTTTGTGGGCCTTAAGTTCAACTTCAGTACTCAGACAATTTGTAGGCATAATGTATCTAGTCTGAACTAATTTCTAGACATCATATCCCAAATGCTCTAGAAAGCCTTTCATCCTTGTCTTCCAAAATGCATAGTTAGTTCCATCAAATATAGGGATCTCCTTCTTGTGTGCCATCCCATATCTACCTCAAATGGTTAAGCTTTTCTCCAAGGAACCTTGCTCTGATACCAATTTTTGAATTCATAAGAAAACTAAGAGGGGGGTGAATCAAGTGTACCTTAAAATTTCAAAACCCTTATTAACATTCAGATCCATAGTCATGCATTAAACCCTACAATTTTTTATGATTAATTAGCATGAAAAGAAATAAAAAAACTTAAGAAAATCAACACCATACACAAGAGAACGCCAGATTTATGTGGAAAAATCAAGAAGGGAAAAACTATAGTGAGTATTAGCTCACTATATAAGTAATGTCAACACTGAGTGCAATAGGGGTCACTCTCAGAAGATCTCACTACCCAAAGAAGAAAGGATCACTACCAAGAGGATCACTACCAGAAGAGAAGAGAAGATAAAGAAGGAATGTTACATAGAGAAAATCATCTCAATGCAACAAAGAGTCCACCACAATGACATCAACACCTCTGTGGTCTGATTGAAGAATTGTAGCCACCTTTTGCTCACTACATCCAGTAAACTACATTTGAAAGCTTGCACTACACAACTAAATTTCACACTATAACACACTACACTTCACATTATTTGCATCTCACACATCCATTTTTTCATCTATCTTGCCCTCCTTCAATAACTTAACTCATACTTGCATTGTCCTCAACCTTGAAACCCACTCCAAGGTTGGTTATGCACCTCAAGCATGCAAATTCAAATTAGGTCCATGCCAAAACAATTTTATGGTGGGTAGAAGTGATTGTGGACCACTTCAAAACTTTATTGGGACCCAAATCAACATTAGTCAACCACATGCTACCGAATGAATATTTATCCTTTGTATGTAGTGTAAACACCAAGTCGGTCGTTGTCTATGCAAACACCATTAAACTTGTAAGTAAACACTTCCTCAAACCCAAGGAAAACTTGCTAACCACATAACATGCTCAAACATGATCTAGAATATTATTCAAACACTGTGAAATCCAACAAACTCCTTCACAACTTCCACCTAAAGAATGTATAGATGTCTACATTCAAGCAACTCTGCACTATACACTGTTACATGAAAAACCATCTTCTGAAGCACAAAACCTCCAATCCTCTTGACTAAGATAAACTACCAACACCATCAACACACCTTCAAAATTGCAAGACCTAAAACATAATTGTAGAGAAATGCAGAGCAAAAACATTTCTCCTAGACACCTCTACAATGCATAGTCATACACTATTAAACACAACATTTCCTCTATACATAGATCCAACACACCAACTCTTGAATATAACACCTATGTACACTTCTCACCAACATTTCCAAATTTCACAAGAAAATATTCAACCTAGAAGAAATGCAGATCAAAACTCGAACACAACTCTATTACCTAGAACACCATTGCAACACATTGTTTCCTCTTATAAAATTTTCTCAAAAGCAATTGGAAACCAAGCACTAGATACTTGGACAACCATAGACAAAATCTTATCAAAGAAAAAATCTCAACACAATTGCAATCCCTCTAGTGGTGCTTTATTA
This sequence comes from Sequoia sempervirens, assembly GCA_007258455.2. Classification (NCBI taxonomy): domain Eukaryota; kingdom Viridiplantae; phylum Streptophyta; class Pinopsida; order Cupressales; family Cupressaceae; genus Sequoia; species Sequoia sempervirens. The sequence continues at coordinate 194,708,306 of VDFB02075321.1, forward strand.
ATGACAACACAAAGTTAATCAAATCATCAACTTTTCACACTCTTGCAGCAAAAAAAATAGATATCAATGACAATAGAGACTCTTTGAAATTAATGAAAACACCAAATTATCATAGTTGTAACACCAAATTCCTCTATATAATTGATTAAAATTTTGACCCATTCAATTTCTTGGACTAGCTCAACAAGCAACATTTTCTTTAGGAAGCTTACTACCACCTCTTCCCATTTTCTATGTTCATGTAGTGCCTCGCATTTGATATCTAATATGAAGGGGTAGAAGGTTACTTCCTCACCCTGAACTAGAAGATACTCTAAGTCATGGGGCATGGGTATACCAAGATCGAATGACGAGACATCCATCACCACCATAATCCCACCTAAAATTTTAGGTATAAAAGATTATGAGACATTTCCACAACCTCTTCCTTTGGAGTGTGCAAGTCTAGTAGTGTCACCATGAATTGTGAGGAAATTTCTGAATGAACCCTATACCACTCATATGACACCAAAAATTCTTGGCCCAATATGAGTTTAGTCACTCAATCAAATAAACATAAAATCCATTATATTCTTGAAGCAATCCAATGGATGGATTTACTTGACACCTCAATACTTTAGGATAAAATTTCAAGAAAAATTCAAGCCTTTTTTCTATATACTCTAAAAATATGGTGATCTAAGTCAACTTCAATTTTAGAAGTGTATTTTTCAATGATAGACTTGAAATAGTTGATGTATTTAGAAGCTTAAACATAAAATTAATGGAACCTACATAATTTAAGGAGAATATGGAAGGGATAAATGTTGTGTACCTCTCACAAAAAGTCCTTTTTCAAGGCTCACTAAGGACTCATTCTTCCTACGGCGAATGGGTTTTGGCTAGGTCTCCTAAAAATCTATTTTTGGGTTCTCTTCTATTGTTTCTATACTCCCAAATTATTGAAGCTTGTGGGTAGAAAGCCAAAAATAAATTATGTACGTAAATTTCCATGATTTTTCAAGAATGGTGACAAAAAATGCAATTTTGACAACTTTGCAATTTTTTCTCTTCAATAGATCTTCAACCTAAAATCTGCAAACACACATCAAGAGAGAAAAATATTTTTTGTTAGGTGAATGGGGGTTTTCCTTGGTCAAACCCTATTTTGGCAATTAAACCTTGAAACGAAATAGAAAAGCATGAAGGAATGATGAATGAAAAAATATAACATTGCAACTCACCAAACCCTTGATTAAACCTTTGAAGGAATGAAATCTTGACATTGATCTTGCATGAAATGGCTTCAATAGAGGTGGATCTTGATGCTTGAATCTTGCTTCGAATCTTTGACTTGAATTCTTGGTTTAGATTGAAACCTACATCACATTGTGAGCTCCAAAAATATGCATGATGCAACATGACTTTGACATGATGATAAGATCTTGATTGCCGCAATAAATATTCAATAAATTTTCCCTTGAATTCCTTGAAATGCTCTTGAAATAATTATTCATCATAAAATTTTCTCTAGGATTTGAACATTTGAAAATCTAGGTGAAATATAGTGAAATGGCCTCATATTTATACATATCTTAAAATTAGTTCTCTAAATTCAAATAACAAAAGCCAAAGTTGAATTATAGATTTGAAATCATTAAAATACTACCAAAATATATATTTTAAAGGGGGGTCCTAGGTGTAAACATCAGTGTTAAACATTATGTTAAATTAGGGTCATAGGTGTAAGTGAGGACCCATTCACCCTATGGTGAAGGGGTCCTAGGTCACTTACCTAGGACACACATCTTCTAAAGTTAAGTTTTTTTTAATGGAATTTATGAATGTTTGGTTTTATCCCTCAAAATTTGCAATTAATTAGGCTTGGATTTGAATTAAAGGAGCCAATTAAGGAAAATTGACCTCAATCAATTATTAAATCCATAGATTAGTGTGAAAGTGTAAAGTTACACCTTACACACCAAAAACAAGGCACAATTAAGTCCATTTTAATTAAAAGGGCCCTAAACTTAATGTGAATATGTAAAATACATATTACAACACTAAATTAAGGCATAATTAAGCTTTATTATTAATTATCTCCAAATTAAGTGTGAAAAAGAGATACTTTTTCCTACACTACATTTAGCCCCCACTTTAGTGAGAGTATCACCTCATGTCAAAATCACATTAAATTAGACATTTGAAACACTTATGTATGTAGCAATGACAAAGATACACAATCATATACACTATCAAAGTTAAAGTGAAGAGAAGAGAAATATACATAAGCAAGTTGTGTTATGCTAGGTGGCCATCGAATACACAAGGGCTCCATAGGAAGGAAATTTGTGCTATGATAGGTGGCCTTTGGAAAATACGCTCACAAGGGCTAGTAGAAACCCTGACTATCCACTAGGTGAGCCCCCAAAAGTGGCTAAGTGACAAAGTCATCTCTACTCTATGGGCTCTCATTGTACAATGAGAAAGTCATGCCTCTATATAGGCTTCTCATCATATCAACCATACCAAAACTATCCCTTGGATAACTTCAATAGGGTACCACAAAATAAAATTTTGAGCTTATGAACGACATGCAAGTAAAGGTTTTTGTTCAAAGTGATCTTTGCTTAGTTTGTGTAAGGTATCTTCTTAGGGAACATCATGCCTAATGTCTTCAAGAGAGGAAAATTCAAAGAAATACAATGCTCTCAAAGGAAATTAAACCCAATGACACCACCAAGAAAAGGACACATCACAAGAAGTAAGAAAATCACACAATGAAATGTGAGAAATGTCAAAAGATAATGTCAATCCATGCCCCCACTTTAAACTGATTTGCAACACCATTGTTGAGAGCAATCTACTTTAAAGTAGCAAGTATTCAATGCTAACCATAAGGAGTACATGTGAGCTTAATCAGAAAGCCCTATGCCAAGTCATATGTTCCTGAATGAAACTGCATCATGAATAAGGGGTTTCCCCCAAAATGCAATGGTAAAGATAACACAGTACATCACATGCGAGCCAAATTTTAAGGCATTTCATCCACATCCAAAGCTTTCTCTTATACATACATGGAAGGTAGTCAACTAGCCAAAAGAGACAATGATAAGTTCCATACGAGGGCAAGGCTACCTAACCCCTTGCCCCCACTTAGTGCAAGACAAGGGTGAGATGAGGTGATTGATGAAAATTAGTGACAATTAGAGGAACTAGGTGCTTTAGCACAACGAAGAGCATTACAATCCTAAAGATGTTGAACTTTATTACCAAAAGCCTTACATTCATTAGTAGAATGATTGTGAAATCTATGATATGAACAAAATGAAATCTTGTAATAAAATTCATTTCATGTTTTTGGAGGGAGGATAATCAAGAAGGCTCTGACAAGCCTCAAAAAGATAGTCTCTTGATAAATGATAGGGAATATTTCTTTCTCATCACAAGATGTCATACACACAGTAGATGATAAAGCATTCAATGAATATGGAGATAGAGGTGGTAAACCTAGATCTTTCTTGAAAGAGTATGGTGTAGGCTTCACTTGTTCTCTATAATTTTTCTCAATGTTTTCATTATATCCATGCTTAGAAATGGGTTTGTGTCCATGAACATAACATTCTTTCGATTCTAGTGAAGGGGTTTTATGCTTCAAAGAAGGATTGGATTCTTCATGAGAACATAAATCCTTTTTAATTTTCTTAAAGTTATGCATCATACTCTCATGAGGGATGGAAATTAAAGATCCCCCAACACCACCATGGGGTGATGATGTTGATGTAGAACCAAGTTGAGCACATGAAACACAAGGCTGATTAGGTGTAGATTGTGATATTTTGTATTCTCCCATAAAGGAGGACATAAAATATAATGAACCCCAATCATTACTAGAGCATGCATCTAAAAAATGAATCATTTGTATATGAATCTTTGGACTTTGAGAGTGATATTTTGGATTCTTTGTTGACACAAGGCATAAAATATAATGACCCCCAATCATCACTAAGGAGTTTTGTTGTAGCTGAAAGATAATCATGATTAACATCAACTTTATAGGTTCTACTTTTGAGGTTGGAATGAAAGTATTAGGGGAGTTGGAAGTGTTATTATCATGTTTAACTTTTGATTTATAACTTTTTTCATCTACTTCAGCCATATATATCTTATTATTGTATTCAAATTTCATCTCATGGTGAAGACTAGATGGAACTACTTTCATAGCATGAATCCAAGGTCTCCCTAGGAGAAGGTTATATGAAAGATGTCTTGGCATGATGTGGATAGGGGTAGGCAACACTATAGTTCTGATCTCAATAGGTAATGTGATCATTCCTAATGGTTTCCTATTGGAATTGTCAAAGCCACAAATATTAATATCATTAAGTTGAATAGGCTTCTTGTCCATTCCAATTTGATCTAGGAGATCCATGATACAAATATTAATACCCGCTCCATTTTTTATAAGGGTATTCCTAATTGCGGTTTCATTAATGATCACCTTTATCATCACTGATTCTTTTTTATTTTATATCTCAAGTGATGGTAATTCTTGTTGAGTGAATGTGATATATGAATTTTTCACTTGCATACAATCAAAGGAGGTTGCTACATCATTCAGTTTCAAAGAAGATTGGATATTATTCTTTTGTAAAACTTCTTGGAGCATCCCATTATATGCAAGTGATGTGTTTTGTTAAATCCAAAAGGGACGTGGTTAGACGACAAATTTTCTAAACAAGGTCATTCTCTTTTCCACTATGTGAAGGAAAAAAAGGAGAAATAGGCAAGATCTAGGTTGAGGCAATGGTAATGAGGTAGGCATGGGTTGTGGTTACCTATATGTTTGAGTAATGGTATTGTAACTTAGTTGTTGTGAAACATTGTTACTATTTGTGGCAAAAAAAAATGTATCCCTTTTTCTAGCTTAATATGAGAATGATTAATGTTAAATGAACTTAAGTTCACTGTGATCTAGTGTTGTGATGTTTTTTACATGTTCATGTTAGGTCTTGGGCCCTTTTTAAGGTAAATAAACCTAAATTTTCCTTGATTTAATGTTGTAAAGTGTATTCATTTACACCTTCACATTAAATTTAGGGCCCTTGGACCTAATGTTGCCTTAACCTAGTGTTGTAATGTGTTGTACATGTTCACATTGGATTTAGGGCCCTTTTAAGCTAAATTAACCCAATCTTTCCTTAATTTAATGTTGTAAAATGTATTTATTTATACTTTCACATTGAATTTTGGGCCCTCCTGCATTTATAACCTTTATGTCATCATTAATAGGCCCCTAAGACCCTATATTATGCATCTTGAGGCTTATTTCAACTAAAATCTTGATAAGGTCAACAAATATACTTGATTTATTAACTCCCTGACACTTTATCTTTCTAAAAAGGTCTTGTGTGACCCATCACCACCTTGGAAATATGTGTCCCACCGAAGTGGGACCCATATGCTAGGGGTGGTGTATGAGTCCCATTTGGACCCTTTTTAGGTTTTTTAGAAGGAAATTAGGGTTTTAAATTCAAATTTTATGAATGTTAACCTTTGGGATCTAATAAACAGTAACTTGGATGGATTTCCTATATAAACAAGGTCTCAAATCATTATTTCATTAATCCTTCATGATATAAAGTCAAGAACTCAAGAGTTAAGTATTCCAAGAATTTCCAAGAGCATTAAGAAAATATTCAAGATCATTTCTAAGGCATTCAAGTGTAGAATTCTTCATCAATTGTTGCAAAAATTCAAGATTCATCATCATGTCAAGATTATCAAGCATAAATCATGTTGGTGAGCTAGTGTTGTGATGTAGCATTGAAGATCCAAGATTAAGCATTGTTCTACACTTATTTCAAGGTCTAGATCTACATCCTCCATAACCACTTCATGTAAAATTGCATATTTACAAGACAACATTTACAAGACATAATTTGAGGTATCATTATTCATGTTTCATGTTTCATGTCCTTATTTCATTAGCTCATCATTTGGTTTAATTACCTAAAAGGGGTTTGACCAAGGAAAATCCCTATTCACTAACAATAAACAACTTTTTCTCCTCTTTACATGTGTAATTTTATATCTAGGTGTCTTGGAGCTTGAAGGATATTTGAAGATTAGGTTATAAGCTTGAAGGAAGTTGTTGGATTTTTCTCCTCACTTGCAAGGTCATGAAAATTATTCTATAGGTTTAAAATCAAGGTTTCATATCTAGAAACAAAGTGTGGTAGAGAGATAAGAGATTGGAGTAAAATTATACCTTAACCTTCTAAAAAAGCACACTAGGAATGATATGCAACCTTGGGCATATGAGTCCCAGTATAGTCAATTTTTTAGGGTTTCAGGAGATTCTAAATCAACACTATCAGATTCTAATTTTAGTGCAAAAAACCCAATCTGGGACTAAATCACCCATAATGGTGTATGAGTCCCACTCACCATTAAAATAAAAATTTCTAGCGTTTCCAGTACTCATTAAAGCCTCTACAGGTTTCCAAGTGCACATTTCTAATTTTACATCTTTTTGTTCTGATTTATATGCATTTCTAGGTCATTTAATTATGTCTTGCATATCATTAAGTTTCATAATTGGATATTGCATTTCATTAGTCTTTCCAAGCCTAGATTGGTGGTGAACCCTAGGAAAATACTATTACAAGATCTCTTTCTCCTTTTCATATCTTAGATTGAGGTCTATAGGGTTTCCCTTCAATGAAATAATTATGAAATATGTTTGCTCTATGTCCTAAACCATAGGTAGAAAATCCATTAAATTTTGATGTTTCATTTTGGTAAACTTGCATTTAGAGCATTTTATTTTTTGATTTGGAGTGCATCATCATCCTAGATCTAGCTTTCATTAACTTTGCATTAGGTTTTGAATTAGTTAATTGGCATCTAGGTTTGTCAAATCTTTCATGAGTGAAAGTGCATATAGGTTACATTTTTGCATCTTGCATCACTAAATTTCATTTGAAATTCACATTTTCACTTAGCCTAGACATCACCCAAATCATAAATCATAAAATCACTTAAAATTTTCTAAAAATTGTGCAAAAAACCCTCACTAAGACTCATACACCCCTCTAGGTGATTTAGTCACAGTGCAAATTTGAAACTACCTTTTACAACATTAAAAGCCTTATTTTTTCACTTCTATTTTCTGCCATTAGTTACATGTTTTGGTTGGTTGAGTTTATGTTACATGCATTTCACTAAATCTAGCTTAAATCAATTCATTTCATGCATTGCTTAATTCAAATTTGCATTTACAACATTTAATTTTCAAATTGTGGCATAGTGTAATCAGTAAATTAACTTGTTTGAAATCTGAAAATTGCATTTACATATTTCATTCTAGGTATTTAAATTACATTTTAAGTCTCCTTCCATTTTGAGTTTGCATAGAATACTTTTCACAAAAGTTAGTTTCGGTCTTTTCAAGGTTTGCAAAGAAAAAGTTAGTCAATAAGCATGTTAGTCATTCGCTCAATACACTTCCTAGTTATGAGAGTCTCTTAGTGCAAGAGAGTGAAAATTTTAACACTTTCCTTAAACCTAGAACCCCTCTTTTCTCTATTACTTGTGGGAATGATGTGATAGAATAGGATACAAGCATGTACATGAAAGAGTTAAAGATATTAGCTCAACACCCAAGACCACTTGCAAAAATAATGAAAACCTTCTACAAGAGAATATACAAGAAAATGAGCTTGCTTGATATTAGGACCTATCAAATGATGAGGTATGAAGTATATTACAAATGTGTACAAAGACCTTCCTTATATAGGAAAGGCTCAAATTTAGTAATGAACATGATGCTGACAAATGTCATAATCCTATGACATGAGACAACAAACAAACTAATCACCTAGGAAATGATGCATTAGCTAGATAAGATAAGTTCTAGAAAAGCCAACTAAGACTTCTAGAAAGAATCTTATGTCCTAAGTAAACTTATGTAAGTGTAATTAAATAATTAACTACACCAACAACCCCCCATAAGTGCAACTTAAGGAGAATATTATTATGCAAATGATGCAAACATGGGTCCCATCTACTAGGCCATTTTAGGTACACCCATGTACAAATGCAAAAATAAATCTCTCACAAACGGAGAAAAGGAGAAAACCCAATGGAACAAAACTCCTCTCCAAAAGAGAGAAAATAAACAAGAAATAAATCATGTGAGGAAAGATGGAGGACTCCATGATACCCCCCATTTACACCATTTGTCACATATATATATTAAAAAATCCCCCCCATAGGAGGGAAAGAAAGAGACTACATAGCCCCCCATAATGAAGTAACTGCAAAACAACTAAAGAATGTCTAAAGACAAAAGAGAATCAAATGTCTACAAATAATGTATCTCCCCTTGGGAAGAAAAAGATCCAATGGCTAATGCTGAAGAAACTTCATCTTCATGAAGAAGCAAGAGGGAAGTAGTCTCAAGCATAAAATCTCTAAAGATGTGTCAAGAGCCTCTAAAGATGTCTTACCAAAATCAGGTCTTACCCTAATCAAGGAAGGAGACAAAAATGTGAATACTCAAAAGAAACCTCCAAAGATGAATGATCAAGAAGGAGAGAAACCCCCTCAAACAAGTCCTCCAAATTTTCTAAAGAAGTCTAACATACCAAATTTGATAGCCCTATCACGAAACCATCGTGTATGTACAAATATGGAAAACCACAAGTATCTTACTCATCTGAAGTATGACTTAAATTTGAAGAAGCAAGATGAGATTTAACCTCATTATATGGCTTACGAATGGTGAGGTTTATCCATCCATGACATCCACCACCTGAACAACTGTCCACACCAGATCTAGGAGAGTCATTTCTAGAACATTCATCATCAGGAACAAAATGAGAAAATTAGTAGGTCTTTTCCCAATAGTTGGCCCTACCCACTACAACAAGCTGCTTAGTACTCAAATCTTGAATGTAGACTGAATCTGAAGTAAAGTCAATTGATTTACAAGTTTGTGCATTTTGATATACTGAAAGAATATTGTGCTTAATATCAAGAATACAAAACACATTATTAAAGCTACCATGTGGCACATCAATAACCCGTTTACCAAATACATCAAGAAAAACATCATTTTCCATCAAGATACTCATAAGTGAAGTATGCTTCAAAGATGAAAACCTTTCAGGTTGACTTGATATATGATAGGAGGCTCCAAAATCAAGAATCCAATTTTTAGACCTCTCAACTTGTGTGACAAGGGTGCATTCTTTCTATTTATAATCATCTATCATATAACTCCTATTTGCAATTCCTACATGACCAATGTGTGTAGTAGATGTCAATTGAGAAGAAGAATATTATGAACTTTTAGACATAGAAGGAAAATAAATGTTGTGTTCCTTTAAGAGTTGTCTCATTTCATCTAACTCTTTCTTGTAACAAGTTTGTTCACAATTCCCTGGTTTTTTACAATAACCACATTTTGTCTTCTCTTTCTTAGGTTTTTCCTCTTTTAAAGAGGTGGGAGGTTCTTTAGATTCTACCATAGGTTTGAAATTTTTATTTCCTTTATCCTTAGATGAGAATGATGCAATAAAGCATGATTCTTAGTATGTGTATCAAGTTGACTAAGTTTGCTTGTTCTTTAGTCAACCTATTATAGAATGTCTCAAAAGAGGGCATTACAAAAGAATCACCTAAGCCATCCATAGTTGCATAGAAGAAAGTAGAAAAGTATGCAAATGAACCTTTTAACTTAGAAAAAATAAAAAAGATGCACTCTTTATCATTTTTTTCTTTGCCACATCCTTCCAATTGAGATCTTAGCGATTTGAATTTTACAAAGTAATCTTCAATGGTGGAAAATGCATCTGTAGAAAGTGAAGCCAATTCAGCCTCCAACTGCATGGCACGTACCTCACTAACTACACCAAAGAGTGTCTTGTACTTATCCCAAACCTTCTTAGGAGTTGTACATTCCTCAATATGAAAGAATAAACTATTCGAAACATGCATTGCAATTAAACCCATAGCTTCATCACATTTATTCCTATGAGAAAATCATTCATATTCTTTGTAAAATCAAGTTGATGATCACCCAAAGTGGACCACAAACCCTTTGACCAAAGTAATCTCTACATTTTTACCTTCTAGGTGTGATAGTTATGAGGAGTCAACACTTCAAATCCTGGTTTAGCCATGAGATCAAGAAGTACCAAGAGTGCAAATATGGAAAATATCTAAATCAAACTGATATGAAACCTCCCAAATCTGATAATACAACTAAAAATAAACTCCCCCACAAACAAAACATCTTCAAGAATCAGGATTTCCAATTTATGAAGCAAAAAACAAATATACAAAAATTTGAATATCTCACACTTGGGGTTGAAACTAAAAAAAGTACATGAACCAAATCAAAGAGCTCCTCAATACCTTCCAAATGCAACTTGAATCATGAAAATCAGAGAAATTGGCTAAAATTTGTGAGCTCGGAGGTCCAAAGGGGTGATCTAACTCTAGTTGTGAATAAATTGTACCTACAACAAAATCTATCAAAAATACCTACACAACTGCAAAGTACTCAGAGAAAGCTTTCCGTTGATATCTTGTTTGGAAAATTTGGGGATCGTGGCAAAAAGTTATAAAAAAACAAAAAAAGGCCTATATGAGGCACTTTGCAAACTAATCAGGGGAAAAAAAATGGCACCTGGGCACTGGCTCCAGGTCACACATATGACCATGGGTTATGTGGGTGAAAAAAAAAACACACCACCCAAAGGTGGTGGCAGCTCTATTGGGCAATACACAAGGTCGGCTAGAATACAAATGTTACAAAAAATTTTAAATATTTAAAACCAACCAAATATTATAGTTGGCCTTTTCAAAATCTGAATTCAAAATTTTTAATAATACATATAAAGGCTGATAATAAATGAAATCACAGAACCTATGAATGTATGAGCGCCCAAACAATGATCCTCTGAAGATGTAGCCAACAGAGATGGATGGTGTTCTTCTTCTAATACCTCTCCTTTTAGTGATGAAGGTATCTTGGTGAAAGAAGATACAATCATTGAGAATCATGAAGATCTTTCTTTTCCTTCTCCTCATCCCCTTTGGGAAGATATTATAGCACAAAAGAATAAAATCATAGACACATTTCTAATCACCTTACCTAATTTCCATTCTCCCTTTGTTTGTGAGAATGATTTAGTGGAAGAGGATGAGATTGTAAATGATGAGGATATGTTTGTGTTGGATGATCAAATCTATAATGTCTATAACAACCCTCTTTATGATCCTTCCCCTACCTATCTTATTTTGGAAGGCATTATGGGACAAAGGAATAAAATTATGGATGATCATAACAGTCACATTTGTTCTTCTCCTAGTATCTCTCCTAGTTGTTAAGAAGATACTTTGATGTTAGAAAATAAAATTCATGAGAATATTATGTGTCTCTCTTCCCCTAGGAAAAACATTATTGAACAAGAGAATACCATCATTGATAAACAAGAAAATTCAACCATTGACCATTCCCTTACTTGCATTGAAGTCATTTTGGAAGAACCAATCCTTGAATCTCAAGAATACTTGGTTTGTAGTTCTCCTAGAAACTCTCCTCCTTAGGAGGATATCATGGTGCAAGAAAATGAAAAAAATATTGATGTGACTTCCTTGAATTATGGTGAAAAGATTATACTAGATTTCCCTTTATTAGAAATACATCAAACCAAGACCACTAAGGTTATGAATGCCTAAGTTTCCATTAGATCCCCGTTGACTATTGCACCTCCTACATACCCTATGGTACATCCTAAGAATCCTTGAATTATTTACCCACCCTCAGAATGACCACAAACTCAAAACAAACCTGAACTTATCATTTACCTACCTGAGACTATTTTTTCACAGCAACTGAGTCATAATATTTTTGCTCATACATATAACACTAGCAACAATCTGCAACCAAGACAAACATATTCAACATCCCTCCCATTACCTAATCCTATCCTACCTAACCCTACCTTACTACGTCCTCATGGAAAGGAATATGATCTTATTGAACAACTAAAGAATACTCTTCCTAAGATATCATTGTAGGACCTTATTCAAGCCTCCCCTCATTATCATAACATGATTCAAAGTGCTTTACAACAAGTTCTTATCCCTTCTAATGTGCAACTGAATGACATAGCAACCTTGATTCAAGGAATAAATGTTGACATTGTTTTCCACCAAAGTGAGCTCCCTCCTTTGGAAGTGAAAAAACAAAATGATGCTCTCATGATAATAGCTATATATAAGAGGACATGCATAAAGTGAACCCTTTTCGATAATGGCTCTGCTCTTAATTTGTGTAGTGCAAAAATTTTGGATAGACTTGGTGTGGATAAATCAAAAATTCAACGTGAATCTTTAACCATTAAAGGATTTGACAATGTAGGAAAACAACCACTTGGTGTGATCACTTTTCCTATTACAACTGGAAAGGCCACATTAGAAACACCAATCCATGTTGTGCCTCATGATCTTTCATATAATCTTCTTCTAGGAAGGTTATGGATTCATGCAATGAATGGGGTGACTTCTGCTCTTCATCATATAATGAAGTATGTCTACATTAACAAAGTGTACACACTTGAAGTTGACCCTGAACCAAATAGTTTTTTAAACATTGAGAAAGGAAAGGAGAATCCTTTGAAAACATTGGCACCGACTACACAAGTAGAAAACACATAACAGAAAGACCAAGAAAAAGACATTGAGGGAGTCACAAAGCTATTAGAAGATGATTGGGGCTACTTAGAGTTTGAGCCAAGATTCATGGGAAAATAAAAGATCATAAACAAAGACTCTAAAAAGGGAAAATAAAAAGTGGTAATGTCAACACAAAATTCGGAAGACCCTTTGAAAGCATCCACGTCAACCACTTTAGAACAAAAGACAAAAAATTACACAACAAACTTTGATGAAATTAATTATGAGTAACCACCAAATCCAAAAGAGATGAAAAATCTTTATGGAAAAGGTTATGAAATGATGAAATAATTTGGTTATAGTGGGGAAGGATGTGGTTACGAGAGGACAAGGTATTTGTGTCCCTATAGAGCCTCACATGCAAGAAAATACTAGTGGTCTTGGTTATTGTCCCTCGAAAAAAAAAACAAGCCTTCACTCAATATCAACATTGGGTATATGCAGGATCATCATGGAAAAAATAGGCCCTTAAGTGGTGAAAAATTTAGAAAAATTTGAGTTAGGCAACTTGATGTAAAAATTTGAATAAGTTATCTATATTATTTCAAAAATATGTAAGAATAGAATCTGTAGCAAATTGAATGTAGTTTTTAAACTACTAGGTTTTTTTTTTTTTAAATCTATTTGGTGAGAATTTGAAATTTCAATGTAGTATTAATTAAATTTTAGGGAAAAAATAAGAAGTAGATGTTTGTCTAACCACCCTAACTACAATAAAATGATAATATTTTATTATAATATTTTAGATATAAGTAGAGGACTCATGTCCCAATGTGATGCATATTTTTTTGTAATTTTTTTCCAATTATTTAATTATGAATTTTTTATTACATCTTTTAAAAAATATAAAAAATCGTATGTCTGACCACCTTAACTTGGTCAAAAATCCATGATTTTTTTTTTTAATCCTATAGTATGCGAAGCATAGAATGCGACACATGTTTTGGATTCAAAAATGTGATACTGTTTGAAAGCTATAGATGTTTTTCAATCAGCCTATTAATCAGGACTTTAGTCGTAATTCAAATAGAAAATGAATAATAATTATTTATTAAATTCAAAGTAAATAATAATTTATATTGGTGGAAAGCTGAGAATCTCATTTAAAAACCCCTTTCATTTCATCAACTTTGGGTAAAAAAAAGTCGTTAGCCAAATACCCTACACATACCCATCATATCACCACTTTTTTTCCCATCATGATGCTACACATACACCACTATTACAAAAGATTTCTCTAAGCCAACTTTAACATTAGTGCATCTTGAACTAATAGACACTAGTGATCTTGATTGTTATCATTTACAAGAAATAAAACAAATAAAGAAATCTTTACTTAAAATCAATGCCATCACACAAAACACAAATGATTTGAATTCATTAGATTTTACACCCTCCTGTACAAGAGAGAAAAAAATCTCACAATCTAAGGAGTCTTGTGTAAGTATGACATCTTTGTCACAAAATAAAGAAACACCTTCTACTATTGATCAAGAGAGTATCTTATCGAGACTTCTATTTGATATCTCTCCCTCCAAGAACACAAAAGAAATTTTATTACAAGAATTCATTTTGTGCATATCATAGAGTTCATGGTCATTATACCAATGAATGTAAGACTTTAAGTAATAAAATTCAACATCTTAGGGAATGTGGTACTCTTCCTTGTGTTGAAGCACCTAGTTCCTCTAATTGAAACTTACTTTCATCCTATACAGCTCATCATTGTCCTGCACTAAGTGGGGGAAAGGAGTTAGGTAGCCTTGTCCTCATATGTCACTTGTCATTGTCTCTTTTGGCTAGTCAACCACCTTAAATGTACATATAAAAGCAATCTTGGGATGTGGATGACATTCCTTAAGTTGGTTCAAATGTGTCGTACCAAGTTATACATTTTGGGGGCAACCCCTTCCCTTTTCATGACGTGGCTTATTGGAAACTATAGGCATCAAAATTTGACCACTCTCATATGATCAAATTCATCCCCTTTATTCGCCTATTTCATCTCCCCCATCGATATTAATTAAATGATTTATTTAATTTCTATTCCCCATTTTTTCTAAGCTTCCTAAGGTATTTAATTTAATAATTAAATACTTTACATTTTACCCCTTCCTCTCTAAATTAAATAAATACATCAATTTATTTAATTTAGTCATTTGGCCTTTTGAATTTAAATTAATTTTAAATTCCTCTTTTTCTCTCTCCTTGTTACATCCTCCATAATCTTCCTTTAATTTGGATTAGTTTAATTAATCCATAATTAGGATGTGCACACTTTTAATTAGGATTAATGTCACATCCTCCATAACCTACAACTTGCTTCTAATCCCTCATTAACCTCCTTAATCACCTGTTTGCACAACCTTAATTATATTATTAGGTTAACCTAATCCTCATGCCATTTATAGCATACCTCCAAGTCAACCATGAAAATGCTTTCTCCATTTAGCAAAGACAACCTCTTCCCCATGTGAATTAAAAATTCACATTTATTACTCCAAGGCTCTCCTCTTCCCCATGTGGGTTGTTAAGGAATTTTAAATTCCTCATATGTCACATCTCTCACATGGGGACAAGGACCTCCTTTATGAAGGGACCTTGTCATATTCCTAAGGTACTTCCAAGTACCCTCTCATCATGTGAATTAAAAATTCACATTTATCCTTCCAAAGTTTTTTCTCTTTTCCATGAGGATTATTGAGGAATTCTAAAATTCCTCATGTGTCACATCCCTCCCACATGGGGACAAGGAATTTATTTTGAAGGAAATATTCTCCCAATCCCAAGGTACTTCAAGTACCTCCACATCACATTCCCCCTTTACACCTCATTGCCACATAGCAAGATGTGAGGGCTTGTGAGTCCTCAACTCACCAGAGCCCTTCATCTTGTCCATGGTGGCTAAATCCTATCCCTCCATTTCTCTATAAGCCTTTCCCCTAAAATAGAGGATTTTGGCCTCATTTCCATTCATTCACATACTCAAACATTCATCCTCTCAATCTCTCAAGCACACACTACCATCTTGCATCCATAGCCAAATCCACCATCTTTGCATTCAAATCAAGCAAAACCAAGTCATTATGCTGTCGAAATTGTTCTAAGAGCACACATATCAACCATCAATGAGGGAAAATAATTTCATCAAGCTCATACAAGGTAACATCTTGGTATTTCATTTGCAAGTTTGAGTTTCAATTTTAATCCCAATCTTGAGGTGTTGTTTTGTGTTTTCTTCCTTTGTATTTCATTTGTTTTGCACTACTTAAGGTTAGAAAACATGTTGCACCACATTTTTGGCACACCCAGTGGGACCCAAAAATGGGTATGTTCTTTCACATTCTCTATTGTTTCAAGTTTTGCAGGTTCAAGTTTACACGTAGGGGTGAATCTGCCCTAAACGAGCGAATTTGCACCTCACAGGGGCAAATATGCTACCAAAATAGGTGAATCTACAGCAACAGGGGTGAATCTACATCAAAAGGGATGAAACTACTCAGAACAGGGGTGAATATGCATCTATCAAATTCACCCATCTGTTAAGTTTGGGTGAATTTACACGCAGTTTAAGGGATAGGTGAATTTTCTCCTAAAATAGGTGAATCTGCTTCAAAAATAGGTGAAATTGCTCACAAAACAGGAGAATTTGCTCCAAGGAAAATTTTCCCATCTACACAAAATAGGTGAATTTGCTACTAGTTTGGAAAAAATTTCTTTTAAGAACAACCAAAGTTGCTCCTGACAGGGGTGAATTTGCTCAATTAGATAGACAAAGTTGCCTCTTATAGAGGCGAATCTGAGGTAAATCTGAGATGTGAATCTCCTATTTTTAGCTTCATTTTCATTCTATTTTTAGGTATTAATCTGCTAACCTGTCTATTTGTGAGTGTTTCTTTTCACTAACTATTTGTGCAGCCTATCCCCATTTATCCAAGACTGGTGTTGGAAACTACTAACGCGTTGGTTGCAAGACGATCAGTCGAAGATCTTTAGGTAGTTTGTTTGTCATTTTTCATACTAATCTAGGCACACATAGCTTTAATCAGAGGGTCAATTAACCTTGCTTATCATGCTTATGAGTGGGTTGTTGACATATCCAATCCCTTTGTGCCATCTAGTGATCCTGGGTGATGAGAAATCTTAGTTCACTCTAATCCAGTTGAGTCTACCTAGGAGGTGCTAGTGCATCTAAGCTCTCCCCTTATGCTACGTGCGACCCTGGGGACCATCTGAAAATGTCTAGTATCTTCATCCCTTAGCGAGGCCTACCTGGGATTTCATCACTTGCGGGATGATCCCAACCATGTGTTATCGGTGGGGTATATAAAAGGGGGAGAGCGAAAGTTGTACCTTAATCCAGTTGCATCGTGTTTGGTGGAGTGTTGAAGTTGGGGTGATACC
Source organism: Sequoia sempervirens (assembly GCA_007258455.2). Lineage (NCBI taxonomy): Eukaryota > Viridiplantae > Streptophyta > Pinopsida > Cupressales > Cupressaceae > Sequoia > Sequoia sempervirens. The sequence goes on from VDFB02075321.1 coordinate 194,725,442, forward strand.
TAGATAAGACATGAAGAGTTGGTCTGAGTTTCTAGTACCTCACTAGGGCTCTCAACTCATGCTTGTGGCAAGCTGGTGTTCATAGTTGTGCCCCACATATTTTGCATATATCGAGGACTCATGAGATAGCCTCTTTTAGCCTAGATAGAGGCTCATGTTTGCAAACCCTTATCACTAATTTTAGGTTTGTGCTAAATGGCATGTCTTTTTGTGAGATACCAATGCTTTTCTTTTCAGATTGAGTTAGCCTAGCCTTCTGTCTATTATTTTTCGTGCTTGTCATCCTTTTCCACAGTTAGCTGTTCTGCATCCTAGTCTAGTCTAGGTCTCCCTGTTTGGGAAAATTTTCCTTTGACAAAGGAGAATTTTCATGTGGGTCACTTTCCTAGGCGACCCCGTTGTTGCCCATTTCTTGGAACAGGCAAGTTTGTTCATCCATTAGGCGAGTATGTTAGTCCCCATTCATCAAGTTCACCTAATTCTCTATAAAATAGGCAAATTTTCTCCTTGTTTAGGAAAATTTGCTACTACTTTGGTCAAATTTGCTCCCTAAAGGGGTGATTTTGCTATCAATCTAAGTCTATTTGTCTGTCTTGTCCTTCAACTTGTCAAATTCGCCCATTGTCTATGAACAGGTGAATTTCCCACATACTTGGGTGAATTTCCCATCAGTTTGGGTGAATTTTTTCCCTGAATAGCTAATCCCATCTTCCGTTCAAGTCCTTGTTTGTCTGAGTCCAAGTTTAGTCGAGTTCTTTCATCTATCAGGGGAGTTTGTTTCTCTGTCAGCAACATCCATTCATCTATCCAGGGAGTTCATTCATCCATCAAGGGAGTCCATTTATTCATTAGGTGAGTCCATTTGTCCATTTGTTGAGTCCATTCATCCATTCACCTAGTCTGTTTGTTTGTTAGGTGAGCCCATTTGCTCGTTATGCAATCTCATTTTCAAGTGAATTGTCCCCATCTATCTCATTCAAGAAACAAGCAAGGTTGTTACCTCGTTAGGAAAACCTGAAAGTCAAATCCACCCATTTCCCTGAGTTTAAGCGAGTTTTCTAGTTGTTTGGGTGAATCTATAGCTATTTGGGTGAATTTGCTTAATGTTTGGGCAAATTTGCAATTGTTTAAGTGAACATGCAACTATTTGGGAAAACATGCAGTTGTTTGGGTGAACTTGTAGGTGTTTGGGTGAATTTGTAGTTGTTTGGATGAATTTGCAGCTATTTAGGCGAACCTACAACCAGCTTGGGTGAATTTTCCTAGAAAATTCGCTTGTTCTTTGTGTCATCTAAGTCTAGGCGAACCTGCCATCAGTTTGGGCTAATTTTCCTTGCATCCTTTGAAGTTTGGGTGAACCTACACCCTGTTTGGGTGAATTTTCCTTGCAAATTCACCTATTCCTTGAGTCAGCCATAGTTTGGGAAAAATTTTCAAGTTTTGGGTGAATTTTCTGTTTGGGTGAATTTTCCTTGCAAATTCACCTATTCCTTGAGTCAGCCATAGTTTGGGAAAAATTTTCAAGTTTTGGGTGAATTTTCTTAGTGTTTGGGTGAATTTTCCTTGCAAATTCACCTATTCCTTGAGTCAGCCATAGTTTGGGTGAATTTTCCTTTATAGATAGGAGAATTTTCCTTACCATCCCTGAACAGGAAAATTTTCCCAAGAATGAACTTTCATCTGTCTTCCCATCATCGCCATTCCCATTCATCAACACTTTCTAAAAGTCATCATTTCATCAACCAAATCACATAGGTGCATCTTAGAGCATCGTTAGATTCCACATCCATCATCGATCCCCATCACCTAGACTTTGTTTTAGGGGTTTTGATTTTGATGCAGGAACTTCTAGAGGTCATAACTTTTGACTTGGGTGTTCATTTGGGATGAAATTTTATGGGTGGATGCGTTATGAGCTAGCATGTGGATTCCCAATTGACCTTAAGTTGGTTGGCCCCCATTTTGACACTTTTTTCAGGTCTTGAAACTTTCATCTTGACCCTCAAAATTGTAATTTAGTCCTTTTTTTCAGTTTTGAAATGTCATTTTTGTTAATAACTCAAAACTCATGTTTCATATTTAGGATGTTAGTTGGAAATTCATCCTACCTTAGTTCTTGGAATTTTTTTGGAAAAAACTAGACTCTCAAAGATATGCATGTGAAGTTACCTAAAATGGCAAAATTTGACAATTTTTGAAATCTGCCAAATCTAGCCAAATCCGATTGTCAACACCTTACATCATCTAGTTAAAACCCCTTAACATGGTTTAGAATCAATCCTATAATATCCTCTAATCCAATCCCAATCTGATCTTTAATCCAATCCCAATCTAAGCTTTAATCCTATCCTAATTTGAGCTTCAATCCAATCTGAATCTAAGCTTTAATATAATCCCAATATGAGCTTAACCTAAATCTTTATTTGAGCTTTAGTCCATTGCCATCCAGAATCTTCAAATATCAAAACAAATCTTAAGATCCCCTTTTTCCATATTCTTCAAATTCATCCTATTTATCCTTTCATTACCTTTTCTTTCCTTCTAATCATTCATTCCCATCTTTTCAATTTGTATCCATCTAATCTAACATCATGAATCCTTATCCTTCACCAATGCAACAAAAAATAGTACTCAAGGGGAATCCTAATTACATTGATTATGATAATGAGAGTCTTGTTGATCAAGAGGTATAAGACATAGATCCCCTTGATGCTATCATTTCTAGTAAGCTTTCCCCAACCGCTTTCTAAAATCCAATCACCCCTTCGAGCTATCCCATTATGTCTTCATCCATGCATAATAACACTCCTTATGCTACATTCGACAAGGGATATCCATTATCTTCATCGCCCACATCTTCATCATATCCTTCCTCTACATCATCTTCTTATCCAACATCCATGTCTTCTTATCCCAATCCGGTGTCCCAATACCCCTATTATAATCCCCTATCCACATCCTCCTATTTCAATCCTTCATCCACATATTCTTACTACAATCCACCACCCCAATCTTCCCATCCTTATCTACCATCCTAATACTCCTACTATAATCCACCATCCATGTCCCCCTATCCTAGTCCTTCATACCAATCTACCCATCCTAATCCAACATCCACCCCTTCTTATCTTAATCTTACATCCCCATGAACCTATCCTAATCAGACATCCTAATCTTCTCGTCCTAATCTATTATCCCAATACCTCTACTACAATCAACCACCCACATCCTCTTATCCCAATCCACCACCCACATCCTCTTATCCCAATCCACCACCTACATCCTCTTTTCCTAATCTACCACCTGCATCCTCTTGTCCTATTCCACCACTTGTATCCTCTTGTCCTAATCTGCCACCCACATCCTCTTGTCCTAATACACCTCTCATATCCTCTTGTCCCAATCCACCATCCATGTCTTCCTATCCTAATCCACCATCCTGATCTTTGCGTCCAAATCATCTATCCCAATACCTTTACTACAATCCACCATCCATGTCCTTTCCTCCTAATCCACCACCCATATCCTCCTATGTCACTCCATCTTCCACTCCACCCTCTTGTCCTAATCTTCCATCTACTCCCATTCCTACATCCAATCGCATTCCCCCATCTAATCCTCATCCACCAATCCATAATCCTAGTCCTCCACACATTCGTGATCCTTCATCTACTCCTACCACACTATCTAATCCTACAATAAGCAAGAACCTAATTCTTGATGACATCCAAGGACCTGTGAAAAAGAATACATCCCCAACTCCACATCCTAAAGTCATGGAACCATGCCACCCCACTCCCCCATGTATAGTCACTAGTGATGAGACCCTTCTCCATCCCATAAATATCATTATTGTTACCACCCCTAGCACCACCCAAACCGTTGAAACCATCAAGCCCATCGACTCCATTGATCCCCCATGCCCTACTTTGAGAGTCATCAAGCCCATCAAAGACACCCAAACCCAGTCCACTCCTCCTACCCCTAGATCCACCCAATCCATCGAAGACACACAAATACAGTCCACTCCTCCCACTCCTAGTATCATTGAAATCCATTCCCATGAACATGAATCCTCCATCCTTCCATCTTCCCCACTTGAGGAGCCCCTCCAACACTCCGTCATCCTACCATCCACACAAGATGAGTCATGCCAAGAGCTTGATCCAAAGCATATCAACATATCCTCTTCTTCACATCAAGATCCTACCATCCCATTTGGTCTACCTCAAGATCATAGTCCTTCATCCACTTTAGCCCACGATCCCTTTGTCACTCAAGATCCAACCACTCCATCTCATGATCCTTTATCACTCGATATCACAAATCCAAATCCTATCATATCGCCTAATCCCTCTCCTGATACCTTGCCACTCACTCCTCCCAATCAAGATTTTGTTTCCCCATCATCTCCATCTCATGATCCTCCATTTTCACCTAGCCCTACCATCCCAACACCATGTTTATATCCCCTTGGTACTCTTACATTCATCCATGGTGGTTTTCTTATAGAAGAGGAACCAAGCATATACACCACCCATCCTCTTCCATCTAATAATGGACTCACATCATGTTTCCAAAATAACAAGAATCCTATTATACATCATATGCTCAAGAACATGAACTATCAAGGAAAAGGTTTAGGCCTTCATGAGCAAGGTATTTTAGAGCCGATCCATGTCAAAGAAAATCTACATGCACAAGGTCTTGGATACTCTCAAGACTCACAATCCAAAAATGTTGGCACAACCTCTTTACATCCTCAATGAGCATCCTCCAAAAGAATAATAGGCTCTTCTCGTCACTCCACTAAACCATTTGCCACCATCCCCCCTCCATTATATCACCTCAAAACAACCATACATATTCCTCCTTCATCTACTCCATCCTTTTTGGGTCCTTATGTCCCCTCATCCACCACCTCCCATGCTTCATCTACTCCATCTATTTTGGGTCCTTACGTCCCTCTATCCACCATCACACATCCTACAGGTACTAAGTCCATTTTGGGCCCTTATATCCCAAAATCACCTCCTCCATCTTGTCCTATTCATCCTTTTATCCATCCATCACCTATTCATGTCACCCATCATAAACATCTCACTCTCATGTTCCCTAATCAAGATCAACAAAGGAACATACCTACTCATTCTTCATCTACATATCATCCCCAAAATCCTACCTCCATCACTCCCTTCATGTTTCCTCCACATCATCCATCTCCTTGCACCCATCCCATTGCTATTAAAAGCACTTTGGATGCTAAAGTAAAAATTCATCAATCTAAACATCCACATGAATCTAAAGCTCCTCATGTATCTTTGAATAGACATGTTGGTGAAAATAAAAATCAAATCCAAAATCCAAATCAAACCCATAGGCCACAAAGGCCCACCAAAGAAAAAATCAAAACCATGTGGATCCCAAAGAAAAAAGATGCAATTCCTTCAAATGAGAAATCTGTAACAACATCCAAAGTTGCTAATCTAAAATCTAATCATACACACCCTCCATCTCCTAAATCTATTTTGGGTCTTTATGTCCCAAAATTCACTACCCCAACTCCTCCATTATCCCCACATCATCCATCCACTAATCCTCCTATCCTTTCACATCAACCACCATATGTGCCAATGTTGGTCCTAAAAACATATCCCCATCGCACGCCTACCCCATCATTCCATCCATAAAATTTCCAACATCCCATCCATTATCCCACATATCTCCCTCATCTAATCCCTTTAATCAATTCCTTTGCATAAACCATCCATCTTCATAACCTTGGTTGTACCAACATCCAATAGTCACTTCACACATGGGCTCTTAATACCTCTTATGGAACTTGATGCTTGAGTCATTCATCCATCTCCTTATCACATGTCTTCTAAATCCACTTATCCACATCCCTATCCTTCCTTATCTATCTCTATTCACATTCTATCCAAAAAAGTCAAAAAAATACAAATAATCCAAATAAGTCAAAAAAGTCAAAAAAAAGAAAAAAAAAAGTAAAGAGAAATAATTCATCCAATGGTGAAAACTTGGCAAACAAGTGCCTTGGATAAGGGCCATGATGAAAACTTGGAAAATAGGCATCGTGTGTAAATATTGATTCGTCTCTTTCCACACATGGGGGTAGTTTCCTACTGTGCATCCCTTTCATCCATCTCCTCCATCCCACCTATCTCCCACATCCTACCCATCATATCCCATTTATCTCCAATCCCTCCATCCTTCTTATGATCTTGATAAAGATAGGGGAAAACATATATACATGCTTTGGAAACCTCTTGGCATACATTCCCCTCACCTATACACTATCCTAATCCTTAGTCATATCCATCTACCTTTCTTATCCACCGATCATGCTACAATCAATATTCCTTCCTTATTCATTCATCCTATCCATATCCATCTCACTCCCTTATTTTCCCATCCTTCTATCTTCCATCCCTCTGGCCTCATCATATATGACATATCTCAAGCGGGGCATATCCTTCTTTGTGAAATAGTCCTTGGAGGAATCATTCATCCATCCTACCATCCCCTCCATACCACTATTACTATCTCCCCATCCATCCATCCAAACAATCCCTTCCATCTCCCCATCCTTATCTTCCTATCCATCAATCATCTCATCCCTTCCATCTATCCATCCATCATCTCATTCCTTCCATCTCTCCATCCTTATCTTCCTATCCATCCATCATAGAATCTCTTCCATCTCCCCATCCTTGTCTCCTTACCCATCCAAAAATGCTTTTCATCTCCCCAGCCCTATCTTCCTATCCATCCATCATAGCATCCATTCCATCCCCTATCCTTATCTCCCTATCCATTCACCTCTATCCTCCTCTCATCTCATAATCCCTTGTCATTGGCTATAGGCTTCCCCCCATGCAACCCAATGCCATCTTTTTCAATATCATCATTCCCACCTTTGTCACACATCTTTCCAATCTCCTATCACTTCTCATCACTCATCTCTCCATCATGTCATTCTTCCAATTCATCTTTTGATGATTTGGATAACTATCCCATCCCTAAGCTACACATGATCACCACCATCCTATCCAACAGGTCTATCTTGTCTCATCATATCGGTCCCATCATTTTATCCACTTATCATGGTCATCTCATCATCATTTATCCATGGTTGGTCATCGACATTTTGTCAAACTATGTTGCCCCTGTGCTTTCATGTAGGAAAGGTCGATCATTTGATCCACCATAGGGGATTTTGTTTGTCCAGTCTTTGTCCTCCATCATTTGTCTCCATTGTCCTCTTTCCACTTTTATCCATGGTCTTTTATCGAACTACGAGGGCTCTGCACTTTCACATAGGCAAGGCTAATCTTTGATCGGCCCCTGAGCCCATAGGTCTTTATGGTGTGTCCTTTTTGTGTCTTGTGTCTTTTCATCATGTCATGTTGTCAAGTATGTCCCTATCTAGCTAGCTCTTAACAAACGAGATCCACCAGTATCATCAGATCCAATCAGTTTTGAATATCCTACGTCATTTCGATCACTTAGTTTAGTCTCCATCTTTGGTCTTAACATGATGTATCCTTCTTAATAGACCGCATCAGTTTCCTCCATGCACTTGATCCTATGGAAAAGTACATCTAAAATTGATTGTGATCTTTTGATGCTTTTTTCTTCTTCTTTTTTTATCATTTGAGCTCCCTATCACACCTCATCGTGGTTGCCTTGATCCATCATATCATGGTGTGTTGTGATGGGTAAACATAGGGGTATATCTTGATCTTTTTTTTTGTCTTCTTGGTTGTACCATGATGTAGGAGCATCCAGTGGTGTAAGGGAAATCTTGCATCACCCAAAAATATTTGCATTTCTTATTTGTAGTTTCTTAGATGTTTTTGCGGTTTTGGATACCCTTTTCGTCATAATATAATTCCCAACTTTTAGTTTTTCTTTTCTACTTTTTCTAGTCAGCTACTATTTTTAGCAGGTATTAGAATTTGAAGGTATTTAGGGACAAAATTTATATGGGAGGATTCAAAATAGAAAAATAAGAAGATTGGTGAAAGAATAAGGCTGAGAGCATTCCCAGTTTGAAAGATATTGTAGTTTTAGTCTCCTAGAATTGCACCTGAAAACCTTCCAGATCAAATTTGAGGCATTAAGAGGCCTCAAAACTTGCTGAAATCAACATAGATGATTTTTAGCACTTTCTTGACTCCGAGACCTTCCCAATGGTTCAAACTGTTTGAAAAAAGGAGTCCTAGGTAAAAAGTTATGGCTCCCAAAAGTTAGTGCACTTTCAAAAATGTGCTAATTTTCAAATAAGGTTTTAAAATTTGAATTTCAAGGTGTAATTTTTGGCTCCAAATCACCAAAACCCATAATTTGAATATTTTTTTGGCTCCAAAATGAAAAGGAGCTATTTGTGGGTGGGGTTTTCTGATTTTTGTATCTTTTTGGGAAAAAGTTTGCATACTGCTAAAAGGGGAATTTTGTAGTTTTTGTAGCTTGCATGTATTATAGAGCTCGAGGATTTGAGATCCTCAGCATGTAATATTTTCATATTCTAAATAATAAAATTATTCTCTAGTTCATGTGTGATTTTTTGTGTCTCGATTTAGCACCCTCGTCATCCTGCGTAGTACCCACCAAGATCCTTGAGGTCTTGTGTTACACTGGGGCATTCTTTGTGTTTTTGGTTTTCCAACATTGGCCCTACCAAAGCCCCTATGAATTTGGGATGTTGGACTACCCTTTTTTTTTGTGTTAGTCCCATGCATGTGATACAGAGTCACCTTGGCTCTTCATACCCTGGTGCATAGTATCTCATGTTATATCAAACTTAGTGCTCATTACATGGTAGCATAATGCATAATAATTAACCTGCTTGATTTGGTTATTATCCATTCATCCTTCATCACTTTCCACATCTCTCTATCCTATTCATTTTCATCCCTTTACTTTCTTCATCCTCATCATTTCATCATATCTTCAATCTTCTTAGAATAATATAGATTGGTTATTCTAAGCATCTTTTCCTCAATCCTCATCATTTCATCCTCTTTTCAATCTTCTTAGAATAATATAGATTGGTTATTCTAAGCACCCTCATCATATCATCATCTCTTCAATATTCTTAGGATAATATAGATTGGTTATTCTAAGCATCGTTTCTTCCATCCTCATCATTTCATCCTCTTTTCAATCTTTTTAGAATAATATAGATTGGTTATTCTAAGCACCCTCATCATTTCATCATCTCTTCAATCTTCTTAGAATAATATAGATTGGTTATTCTAAGAATCTTTTCCTCCATCATTTTCATTATTTTCATCCATCTCACATCTCAATCCAATCCTCATCCATTCTATATAGCACAAATCATCTAATCACATCCTTGGTCTTGTTCCCAACCTTGCTACAAGCCTTGATCTAATCTATCTCATCATCATCATCATCGGGATGTATCCTTCCCTCATCAACAACACTCTTATCATCATCCTCAAGATGTATCCTTCCCTATCCTTTGGTGTTGTTTCAAGATGTATCCTTCCCTCATCAACAACACTTTCATAATCATCATTGGGATATATCCTTCTCTATCCTTTTGTGTTGTTTTGGGATATATCATTCCCTCCTCAACAACACTCCATCCATAATCAATCCATTTTGTCTTGTAGCTTGACTAGGGAAACATCACCTTTGTCCTTAAAGTCATTTGTGCTTGCTATCCTCTCTTCATCTTGATGTCCTCTATTCTATCCATTACTTTGCATCATCTTCCTCATATTCCCTTTCATCATCTCATCCATTTTGAGAGCACACCCATGTTCTCTTGAACCCGCATGTCCTCTCGAGGGGGCATGCTCAATCCCTAATCTTCATCTCCACCCCCATCATCTTTCTTCCTAGTCACTTCTTTGAATGACTGTGGCATCTTTCCCAATCTAACCATCTTCTTCTTGGTGCTATCTTTTAATCTTATTTGAAATGATACTACTTCATAGAATCATTTCAAAGAGGAGAAAAATGTAAACACCTAAATTTGGACACTTACATTTGTCAAAATTTATCCCTTTTCATCTAAATATCCTCTTATTTCCAATAATTAAGTAATATTATTATTATTTAATTAATACCCCTAAATTCCTCTGAATCCCTAAGGTATTTAGTTAAATAATTAAATACATTTCCTTTTATTCCCTTTTTCCTCAAAGAATTAAATAAATAATACATTTATTTAATTCCTCACATGTCACATCTTCCATCACTTTTTCTTAATCTTAATCCACCTCATAATCCAATCATTAGGGATGTGCACATGTCTAATCCATGATTAAGATGTGTCACATCCTCCAACTTTTGCAAGTTGACTCCTAATCTTCATTAGTCACCTAACTATCCTCTAATCATTGATTAGCTATTTTAATTAACCCCTTTAGTCAACTCTCCCCATCCCCCAAGGAATTTTTAATTCCTTTTTGTCTTCCCAAGGTATTTTTGAAGAATTTTTAATTCCTTTTCTATTCCCCAAGGAATTTTTAATTCCTTTTTGTCTTCCCAAGGTCCTATCATGGAATTTTTAATTCCATTTACAATCCCCATGTCCTTCCCAATGGAATTTTAAATTCCATTTTATTCATCCATGGTTTCTAAGGAATTTTTAACTCCTTTTATCATCCCCATGCAGATTAAAAAGGAATTTTTAATTCCTTTAGTCAACTCTTTGATATGAGCCATTGATCCCTTCTTCCCTCTTGCAATCCCCACCATTCATTCCATCTCCCTTGGTTAAATGACCAGCATTTAGCCATTTTTGCAACCCTAATCATTCTAGCCACATTCTAAAGCAAGTAAAACCCTAATCACACTACCACATCCTCAAGCTTTCACATCATCTCTCAAGCATCCATCTTGCATCTAGAGCCATTTTCATCCATCCTTGCATCCAAATCAAGCAAAGACAAGATGTTATGCTACCAAAATCCTTCTAGGAGCACACAAATAAACCATCAATGAGGGAAAACAACTTCATCAAGCTCAAACAAGGTAACATATTGGTTTTTCATTTGCAAGTTTGAGTTTCAACTTTAAGCCCAATCTCAAACAAGGTAACAAGGTAACTTCTGCAGGCAGCCATTTGCACACCGTGTGTCTATTTTGCTCTGTTCGAAAGCCAATCTTCATGGTTTTTTGAGCTCTATTCAATGGAACCCTCTATTTTCTCATATCAAGAAGTTATCTAGGGCCCTTTTTTCTTCCCCATCCACCCTCTCGAGGGGGTATACCCTATCATTTTCCTCCATTCTTTTTTCATGATCATTCCCTTGTGACACTAGGGAATCTAACTTCATTTTCTATCATCTAGATAGCTTACACAACTTTTTCCTGTGTTGGGGCATCATTTCTTTTCTATTCCATTCTTCTATCAAGTCACCTATATTTTATTTTTCTTCAAACACTGTTATTCTAACAATATTTCAAAGAGGGGAAAAATGTAGACATCAGAATTTGACCACTCTTGTATGATCAAATTCATCCCCTTTATTCATTTATTTCATCTCCCACATTGATATTAATTAAATGATTTATTTAATTAATATTCCCCCTTTTTCCTAAGGTTCCCAGGGTATTTAATTTAATAATTAAATACTTTACATTTTACCTCTTCCTCTCTACATTAAATAAATACATCAATTTATTTAATTTAGTCATTTGGCCTTTTGAATTTAAATTAATTTTAAATTCCTCTTTTTCTCTCTCCTTGTCACATCCTCCATAATCTTCCTTTAATCTGGATTAGTTTAATTAATCCATGATTAGGATGCGCACACTTTTAATCAGGATTAATGTCACATCCTCCATAACCTACAACTTGCTTCTAATCCTTCATTAGCCTCCTTAATCACCTGTTTGCACAACCTTAATTATATTATTAGGTTAACCTAATCCTCATTCCATTTATAGCATACCTCCAATTCAACCATGAAAATGCTTTCTCCATTTAGCCAAGACAACCTCTTCTCCATGTGAATTAAAAATTCACATTTATTACTCCAAGGCTCTCCTCTTCCCCATGTGGGTTGTTAAGGAATTTTAAATTCCTCATATGTCACATCTCCCACATGGGGACAAGGATCTCTTTTATGAAGGGACCTTGTAATATTCCCAAGGTACTTCCAAGTACCCTCTCATCATGTGAATTAAAAATTCACATTTATCTTTCCAAATTTTTTTCTCTTTTTCATAAGGATTATTGAGGAATTCCAAAATTCCTCATGTATCAGATCCCTCCCACATGGGGAAAATGAATTCCTTTTTAAGGAAATATTCTCCCAATCTTAAGGTACTTTCAAGTACCTCCACATCAAATTCCCCATTTACACCTCATTGCCAAATTGAAAGATGTGAAGGCTTGTGAGTCCTCAACTCACCATAGCCCTTCATCTTGTCCATGGTGGCTAAATGCTATCCCTCCATTTCTCTATAAGCCTTTCCCCTAAAATAGAGGATTTTTGCCTTATTTTCATTCATTCACACACTCAAGCATTCATCCACTCAATCTCTCAAGCACACACTACTATCTTGCATCCATAGCCAAATCCACCATCTTTGCATCCAAATCAAGCAAAATCATGTCGTTATGCTGCCGAAATCGTTCTAGGAGCACACAAATCAACCATCAACGAGGGAAAATAACTTCATCAAGCTCAAACAAGGTAACATCTTGGTATTTCATTTAGAATTTTGAGTTTCAACTTTAAGCCCAATCTTGAGGTGTTGTGATGTGTTTTACACATTCACATTAGGTCTTGGGCCTTTCTAAGGTAAATAAACTTAACTTTGCCTTGATTTAATGTTGTAAAGTGTATTCATTTACAACTTCACATTAAATTTAGGGCCCTTTTAAGCTAAATTGACCCATTAATATTGTAAAATGTATTTATTTACATTTTCACATTGAATTTTGGGCCCTCTTACATTTATGACCTTTATATAATCATTAATAGGCCCCTAAGACCTTACATTATGCATCACGAGGCTTATTTCAATTGAAATCCTGACAAGATCAACAAATAGATTTAATTTCTTAACTCCCCAACACTTTCTCTCTCTAAAAAGGTCTTGTGGGACCCATACACCACCTTTGGTATATGAGTCCCAACCAGGTGGGACCCATACACCAGGGGTGGCATATGAGTCCCATTTGGCCCCTTTTTAGGGTTTCGATTTTAAATTCAAATTTTATGAATGTCAGCCTCTGGGATCTAATAAATGGTAACTAGCATGGATTTCATATCTAAACAAGGTCTCAAATCATTATTTCACTAAGCCTTCATGATATCAAGCGAAGCACTCAAGAGTTAACCATTCTAATTTTCCAAGAGTGTCAAGAAAGTTTTCAAGATCATTTCTAAGGAATTCAAGGGTAGAATTATTTATCAATTATTTCAAAAATTCAAGATCCATTATCATGTCAAGATTATCAAGCATCAAGCATGTTGTTAAGCTAGTGTTGTGATGCAAGATTGAAGATCTGAGATTAAGCATTATTCTGCACTTATTTCAAGGTCTAGATCCACATCCTTCATGACCATTTCATGTTAAATTGAAAATGTACAAGACAAAATTCCTGGTATCATTATCCATGTTTCATGTTCCTTGTTTCATATCCTTATTTCATTATCTCATCATTTGGTTTAATTACCTAAAAGGGGTTTGACCAAGGAAAACCCTTATTCACTAACAATCAACAAGTTTTTCTCCTCTTTACATGTGTAATTGTAGATCTAGGTGTCTTGGAGCTTGAAGGATCTTTGAATATTAGGTTACAAGCTTAAAGGGAGTTGTTGGAGTTGTCTCGTCACTTGGAAGGTCATGAAAAGTCTTCTACAGGTCTGAAATTAGGGTTTCAGATCTAGAAAAAAGGTTTGTAACAGAGAGAAGAGATTGGAGAGAAGAATCAGACCTTAAACTTTTGAAAAATTACATTGGGATTGATACGCCTCCTTGGGCATATGAATCCCAATACAGTCATTTTTCAGGGTTTTAGGAGATTTAGAATTAGCACTATCAAATTCCAGTTTTGGTGTAGAAAATCTAGTTTGGTACTAAATTTCCCAGACTGGCATATAAGTCTCAGTCAACATTAAAATTAACATTTCTAGACCTCATTCAAGCCTCTATAGGTTTCCAGGTGCACACTTCTGATTTTACATCTTTCTATTATGATTTATATGCATTTCTAGGTCATTTAATTAAATCTTGCATATCATTAAGTTTCCTAATTAGTTATTGCATTTCATTAGTGTTTCCAAGCCCTAGCTTGGTGGTGAACCCCTCTTTAGTTTATAATCAAACCCTAGGATAGCCCTATTACAAGATCTCTTTCTCCTTTGCATATCTTAGATTGAGGTCTCTAGGGTTTCCCTTCACTAAAATAATTGTGAAATGTGTTTTCTCTATGTCCTAAACCATAAGTAGAAAATCCATTTTTCGATGTTTCACTATCTGGTTGTAACGTAAAATTGTATAACTTTCTTTGATCAAATGGTTTCTCTTTAGGTGGTTCTTTGACGGGGAGTGACTTAGGAGGCTCATTAAATAGAGATCCAATTTGCATGGTCATAACCTCAAGTGAGTTATCTAGATAACCTTCTAGTAAGGGGGAATCTAATGCAAACTTAACATCTTCATCTATTCTACCTACCTTAGTGTTTGTTGATACAAATGTAGCATTAGAAGAGGGAAAAACAAGATTCTCATGATGCTCAATAATTGGGTCTTCTAACACCAAAATACCTTCGTCACAAATAGGAGAGCTATTAGGAGAAGAGCAACTATGATTGTCATGATTGTCTATGCATGCATCCTCTTGTTTCAAAGCTTTAGTAGATGATCTAGGTGAAATGAATTCCTTAAGAGATTCATCTAACATGTGAAAGTAATCACAACTAAAGGGTTTTAATGATATGCTTTCTCCATGGTTAACCATTTTTTTGTTTGTTTCTTTTGATGTTTTTGGGTTTTGTTTTTGTTTTCTAATGCTTGAAAAATGTAAACTAACCTATCTAATGATACAATAATACTGAAAATGATAAAAAAATGTAGAAATATAATGCTATTTTAACTAAAATATGCAATAATTTTTTTCCAAAAATGTTGCAATATCTAACTAAATAAGCAATAAATTGAATGCAAAAACAAATTGTTTCAAGAATTCAATTCTTAGATCAAAATATAGTAACAAAACTAAAAACCAGAGACTAAATATGACCCAAAAATTTTCCTAAAATTTTTGTACAAGGACTCATTCACCCTTGGGAAAATAGCTCATAGATCAGGTTTTTTGAAAAGTAAAAAATGCAATTTTTGAGTTGTTTTATGTTTTTTCTATGCCTGGTTTCAAACTATAACTTTAGAGGAAATTTTTTCTAGAATTTGATGTCTAAATGCAAGTCAAATGAAGGAAAAATGATGACCTATATGACACTTTTGGATATGAATGATGAAAATTACACTAATATGCAAACACTATGCAAAGTTAATGTAATATGCATGCAAATTTTTGAATTTTTTAGATTTAAACTATGCAAAAATGTAAATTTAAACTCCTATAATTCAATGTAAACTAATGCAATTTTGACAACCCTAAATGAGATGCAAATTAATGCAATGCAATGAAAACTTATGTAAATCCTAGATCTAGGGTTTAAATGCACTCCAAATTAGAAATTAGAATGTTCAAAACTCATGTTCACCAAAATGAAATGAGAACAAAATAGGGATGTCCCTAGGGTCTCCCAAAATGGAAAAGTGGATCTAAAGAGGGAAAAGGGGTCCTATATTTCACCAATTCATTGGGAAATGAGATCCATACAAATAAATGACAATCAACCTCAAGGTGAGTCAAATCAAGGTGTGAATTTATAAATTTCCCTTTTTTTGCTAAAACGAGGGTATGAGTCAAACAACACTTTGGGGAGAAAAATTAAAAATAGAAAATAAACTCCAAATTGTGATCTAGAAAGTGTATTTAGAAGCTTAAACATAAAACTGATGGAACCTAGAGACTTTAGGGAGAATCTGGAAGGGATGAATGTTGCATACCTCTTACAAAAAGTTCTTTTTCAAGGCTCACTGAGGACTCATTCACCCTATAGCGAATGGATCCTGGCAAGGGCTCTTAAAAATATGTTTATGGGTTCTCTTCTATTGTGTTTGCACTCCCAAATTCTTGAAGCTTGCAGTTGGAAATCCAAAAATAAATTCTATAGGTCAATTTCCATGATTTTGCAAGAATGGTGACAACAAACGCAACTTTGACATCTTCACAATTGTTTCTCTTCAATAGATCTTCAACCTAAAATCTGCAAACACACATCAAGAGAGAAAAATGTTATTTGTTAGGTGAATGAGGGTTTTCCTTGGTGAAACCTTGTTTTGGTAATTAAAACTTGAAATGAAATAGAATAGCACGAAGGAATGATCAATGAACAAATATAATGTTTCAACTCACCAAACCCTTGATTTAACCTTTGAAGTACTAAAATCTTGATGTTGATCTTGCATGAAATGGCTTCAATAGATGTGGATCTTGATACTTGAATCTTGCCTTCAATCTTTGACTTGAATTCTTCGCTTAGATCTTGAAACCTACAACACAATGTGAGCACCAGAAACATGCATGATGCAACATGACTTTGACAAGGTGATAAGATCTTGATTTTTGTAATAAATCTTCAATAAAGCTTCCCTTGAATTCCCAGAAATACTCTTGAAATCACTCTTGATCATAAACTTTTCTCTAGGATTTGAACACTTGAAAATGTAGGTGAAATAGTGAAATGACCTCATATTTATACATATCTTAACATTAATTCCTGAAATTCAATTAACACAAGCCGACATTGAATTGTAGATTTGAAATCATTAAAATACCACCAAAAACATATTTTAAAGGGGGTCCTAAGTCTAAGTGAGGACCCATTTGCTATAGGGTGAATGGATCCTAGGCCACTTACCTGGGACGCACATTGCTCAGTGTTAAACATTAAGTTAAATTAGTGTCATAGGTTTAAGTGAGGTCCTACTTCACTTACCTAGGACACACATCCTCCAAAGTTAAGTTTTATGCAATGAAATTTATGAATGTCTAATTTTATCCCTTAGAATTTGCAATTAATTAGGCTTGTATTTGAACTAAAGGGTCCAATTAAGGAAAATTAACCTCAATCAATTAATAAAGGCCTAGATTAGTGTGAAAGTGTAAAGTTACACCTTACAACACCAAAAACAAGGCACAATTAAGTCCATTTGAATTAAAAGGGCCCTAAACTTAATGTGAATATTGTAACTTAGGGAAAATATCAGGTTAGCATTATAATGTCTAAAAAAACTAATCCTAAGCAAAGCAATGAAGAAGAAAGGAGTAAGAAATAATGAAAACAAAGAACAATATTACTAAATGTCTTCAACCTCCATGAATCACCTTCATTGCACCTTCTCTATTTGCTGCAAATTGATAATTGCCCTCAAATTTTAGATGAGCAACCTATGACTATGACAATGTCCAAAGAAAACATTAAAGGATTCTAATCTAAAAGCTACACAATGCAAGTATGTAACTATGAAGCAAGCCTAAAGCATGAAAATGTCTAAAGCATAAAGTCAAGAGTATGAGAGATGTATGAAGTAAGTCAAATGAAGATAAAATTTCCTTTTTATAGAAAAGTCAATTTTAGATGAATGGAAAAGATTGAAAATTGAGAAATTCCCTAAGATCAATGACTGAGATTAAATGTGACAACCCAAAATTAGGGTTAGAGCAACATTAGGGTGAAATTTGAAATGAAGGACTGAGATTTAATTTTAGAAAAATCAAATCAATAGACAAGGTTGCATGTGATAAGAGAAAAAGATGGAGATTCAAATAATAATTTAAAATTATTTGCATTAAGGATGGAGTTGACCTTTTGAATTAAAAATTAATTTAATTCAAAAGTGGTGGGACCATGTGACAGTAAATAATTATTTACTTGGAAAGAAAATTAGAAAGTGGGACAATTTTAAATAAATGTATTTATTTAAAATTAGAAAAAAGCCAAGATGGATAATAATTAAATAAATTAAAGAATTTATTTAATTATAAGAGGACATTAGAAATTAATGACATATTTAAATAAATAAATAAAATTTATTTATTTAAATAATCTTGAGAAGAAATAGTGGACAAATAACAATTAAATAAATTTAATAATTTATTTAATTATGGAGAGACAAGAGAAAGTAGAGACATATTTAAATAAAATAAATATAATTTATTAATTTAAATAGTTAGGAGGAATGAAAGACATGAATTAATTAAATAATTAAGAATTATTTAATTAATAGTTGAATTTGGACCATAGGACATAATTAAATATTTTAATTATGTTAGGAATAAATGTAGAGAAAATAAAGTTCATAGGCCTAGGTCAATTTTATGTGTACATTTTGTCCCTCTTTGTCATAATGTAGCCTATCGCATTGTGACAGAGAAATTCAATCAAAGATATGCCCTAGTGAAGGTACGGAGTATCTATGCCCCCTCGAGAAATTTTTTCAATTTTGGCCCAATGAAAGAAAAATTTGGAAAGTGTCCCAATAAGTCAATTTGATGTCCAAAAAAACAATGGCACAATCGGTTTTGGATTTTGACATGTTTAAGGTAGTTAAAAGGTTGGTCAAAGTTGGTCAAAAGAGCCTCCAATAATAATTCTGCATGAAATTCTCACTTTCACCCTATAAATAGGTTGAATGTGGGTGAAATGTCAATTCATTTTCAAATTTACCTTTTAAAATTTTGAGAGTTCAAAGCCACCGATAAGTACCTCGTACCTTGTACCCACTTTGTAATTTTATCATTTTACATGCATTTTTAGGGTTTAAAGTCAAGACAAAAAATGTGTCATGATGCATGTGCATTCGCGTAAAGCACAATTGCATTCATGTCACACGCATTTGATGCATCGTGACACAAATGCAAGGGATTGGGTAGTCTAGGTTTACAATGATGCATTTGTGGACCGGTGAGATGCATTTGTAGAGTCGTGACACAATTACTAGGTTTCACAACACAATCACCAAATTGAAACACAAATGCGGGGCCATGCAATGCAAATGTATTATAATGACGCAACTAATTGGGGAAATGACACAAGTGATTTAGCATGATGTATCTATGAATTTTTGTGACCCAATCACCATGCTTAGATGCATATGCCGGATGAAATGATGCATTTGATCTAGCGCGATGCATTTGAATTTGACAAGGGTTAACTTAATTTAGGTTTAGTTTCTTAGACACTTTTGATTAAATAGATGATAATAATGATGTTCAATGATGTGCTAACTCTCATTTCTACATGTGTAGAAATGATAACAACATATTTATACGTGCGAGTTTAGGCCATCTACATATGCATTCTAAGATCAATAGTGGGATAGGGAGTAGAGGCAACTAATGCAGCTAGGTTTATACTATGTGACCTATATGCCCATTGTTTGGGAAAATAGGGGTCTACTGATAGCATTGGAAGAGAGGTGGCATTCAGAGACTTGTTCATTTCATTTTCTGACGAGAGAGGCTACTATCACACTCAAGGATGTTTACTGGATTTTGCGCATTTCGATCAAAGGAGAGCGAGTGGTTTATGATCAATACCGGGGACTTTAGGCTTTGACTGAGTATTATGAGTCGAGTGATGTCATGCAACTAGGCATTGATGGTTACAAGATCAAGTGGGAATTTATGTCCAAGCACTACGCTCACTAGGATGCTATGCTATGCACTTTGATCGCCAGTGTATTCATTCCAGATCATTGTAGACATGGTGTAACTATCAAATGGGGAGATGTACTCCTTCGCATGAGGCAAGATAGGACTATTTTCACATGGGAGCCATGTCTTCTAGGCATGCTATATCATTAGTTGCATGAGGTGGCTTATAGGGAGGCACAAAATATTAGCTGCGACACAACATTGTTGATAATCTAGGCTTCAAAGCTAATGAATCTAGTTTATGGTCTAATTTTGGGTAGAATTTATGATTTAGTTGTTGAAGTTATCATGGACTTTGACATTAAGTATTGATACTCTTATGATATGTCCTCAGAACTTTAGGCATTGAGCTTAATCCTTTTTCTACAAACCTTTAATGATAATGGCATGTTATATGGACTATCTATATTAATTTTGCATGTGGTTAATGAATTTTCTTTAAGGTGGTTATAGATATGCAATTATTGTGTGTACTCGCATTGCCATGCAAATATAATTTGAGGATGCTAAATTGAGGAAGACACTGCCAGCTGGGCATACACCATAACGTTCAACAAGGGAATCATTCAAAGGTCAAAGGAGATCGATGACAAGAGATTCCCCATGCAAACTGAATGTAACCACGTTGTAGTGGTCTTTATTGTTGTTGAGCAAACATGCACATTACTACAGTGCTAAATCTACAGTGGGACATGCATGTCTGATCGAATTCCATGCATGCATAACCACCGCCTCGCTTTCTCTGTTTTCCCTAAATGGCATCCTCCCAATTCATAGAGTTGACTGCCTTGTTTAGTTGGTAGTATAAATAAGGATCAGATGCTCCTTTTTTGGAGGTTGCACGATTTGATATTGTACTTGCATTCTTAAAGTTTACAGCAATACAATTATGCTACTCTTTTGTACTCATGAATTCCATTTAATAAAATGAAGTTCTAAGTTTGAGCATCTGAGTTATCATTAGTTTTAGAGAATACTTATCCAGGGGTCCACTTGGTGAGTAATCCACCCTTTAGTTTAGTATTATTTTAGTATTAATTTTTTTTCAGTAATTAGTTAAGAATTTGGCACTAACTGTTCTTGCAGCCACTAGAATTCCATTTTGTGGTTATTCCCGCAACCAAGGCAGACAAAGTATTGTCCTATTTGTTTGCTCAGATTTTCATCTTTTTTATGCATTTTAGCTTGGTGTAGTTGTTGATTGATGATTAGCATTTATGTTATTTTTTTCCAAGCAATTTACTTTCAACATTATGTCTTTCTTAGTTGTAGAATGAAAATTACTAGTTTGGGTTCCTAGTGCACATACTATGCTGACCCATTTCAAGTTCACGTCCTTGAGTTGACAAGTTGAATGCACCTTCATGATGATTGAAATAGCTATTCAGGTTAGATTTCCAATCTCTTAATCATGGGTGTAAAGGCCTAGTTGTTAAATCATTATAGGAGGCCAACATTTTTGGCATCATTGTCAAGGATGGTGTCAAACTAGGAAGTTCTTTAGAGTCATTAATAGTTTTCTTGTTATAGTAATTCTAAAAGTTGTTCTTAGCATATCCCTCATTTAGGAAGTAATGACTCCCCTTATTCTTTACAAATTCTTTATGTGAGCTGGTTGATAGTGAGTTGATATTGCATGCATAGAGGAAGGAGAAGGGATGCTTATGGGAGATTCCTTCCTAACAATCCAAATCCATTCCAGCTAGTTGAATATCATAACTTTCTAGGAGAAGAAGAAGAAGAAGAAGAAGAAGAAGAAGATCCACACACCTTTGTTGATGCATTTCCTAATCTGACTAGCTCTGAATTTTCCTCTAAGGACAAAAATCATCTTGAGAACACCTTTGCTTTAGAACTACATCAAGCAGGCATGGGTGATACAAATAGAAATAGACCTAACCAACCAGCTTTTTCTTTTTCCATTTCCCATCAGAATAAAGTTGACAACATCAAAAATATCCCTACTTCAGCACTCCCCAAGTTTTATGCACTTGTCACAGAAGATCCCAATACCTTCTTGTTTAATTTTGATATACTATGTAGGAGTTATGACTATACCACCGATGCCCATAGGCTTAAGCTATTTCCTACCACTCTGAAAGAAGTTGCATTAAGATGCTTCATGAGCCTAGGCAGAGATACTATGGAAACTTGGGAAGACATTAAGACAAAATTCCTTGAGAAATATAAGGAGTATTGAAGGGGAAGTGACATGAGAGGAGGTGAAATTTTTAGGATGTGGCAAAAGGAAGATGAGAGCCTGGAAGATTATACTACAAGGTTTCTATTTTTCCTACAAAACTCTCCACACCATACACTCAATGAAGACTCAAAAAAAATTCTTTTCCTGGGAGGAATCAATTACAACTGCACTGATGCCTTGGACCTTATGGGAGGAGGAGATATCTCTCAAGTTCCTTGGTAAGATATCAAGAAAATATGTCAGAACTATTCTAGGGCAGCTTCAAAGAAAGGGAGAGCTTACCAATATTCCATGGGTAAGTCATCTATCGGTGGAGTTTCAAGAATGGAGATTACTCATTTGCTGCAGACTTCAAGAAAAACATTATAAAAAATCTAGCTACTTAGCTAGATACACTTCATGCCAAGAAGAAGCAAGAGGAGGCAGAGTATTTCCCCCATTGCAGACAAAAGAAGGACTACAGATGCAAGATGGCAGCTAATATTGAATGCAAGCAGATTGCACCCGATTTTAAGCCAATTCAGATTGAAGAAGATCAAGTATACTATGTTGCACAAAGGAGGCCTTGAGCTTCAAGACAAGGTATGCCACTAGATCCACTCTCTTATGTTAGGCCATATTTCAATTCCTATTCATCTGAAAACCAATGGCAGCCCCCATATCCATCCAGCTATGGAGGATATCCACCACAACCTCGAGGTAACCCTCCAAATGTTTGGCCCAATTGTCAAACCTCTCCACCCCAATGGCAGCAACCTCAAGGGACTTGGTAGAAATTTCAAGGGCATTGGTAGCCACTTCCAGGAAATTGGAAACAAAAAAATCAATGGAGGGGAGGACAACAATGGCCTACCCAGACAACAAGTTACATGTAGCCACCTTCTCATCCCAAGTAGCCTACTATAATTCCTCCACCTACTAATTCAACCTCATATGCACCTAAACCTACTCAACTATGAGCTTAGCCCACACCCAATCCAAATAACAAACCATAGTAGTAGCTTGTATACTCTATTGATTCAAATCAATTTCCTGCATATGTTGTGAGTGTAAGTGACATCCACTTGCATTCAGGAACTACTTTACTAGCCCTTTCCAAGCCCATTATCACTAGGCTTCCTTTGGAAAAGAAAGAGGAACCTCTGAATGATCCCATTCAACCAAGTGCACCTAAAAAATCCTAAACCAGTCCAAGTCAAGTAGACTAAATAATAACCACCATTTCCTCAAAGATTGGAAGTTGCCAAGAAAAAGGAAGAAAAAGAGGATACAACTTTTGATATCTTGGATCAGTTGAAGCATATATGTGTCCAAATCCCTCTATTCCAAGCCATAAATGATGTCCCAATTTATGGCAAGGCAATCAAGGAAGCACACCTCAAGAAGCCAAGTAGGAAGAAGAAAGACCCCACTACTATTCATGTGGTGGTATAGCTAGCTGACATCATGCTTGGAAATGTGACTATCTCTAAGTACAATGACATAGGTAGTCCTATGGTAGCAATTGTTATAAATGGGATTCAAATACAAAATGTTTTGATTGATTTAGGGGTAGCAATAAATGTAATGACCAAGGAAATCCTACAACAACTAAACGTTGCAAGAATTAGATCTACTCCTACTGTCCTGTAGCTTGCTAATAATTCTACTGTTAATCCTGATGGTATAGTGGAGGATCTTGTGGTGATTCTAGACACCTAGGAGTACCCAGTAGACTTCATGATTCTTTATCCCAAAGCTACACTAGGTGGGCATCCCATTATTCTTGGAAGGCCATGGTTAGCAACTGCAGATGCATATATTGGATGCTGGTCATGTGACATGACCATTTTTTATGGGAAGAGTACCAAAAAGTTTGTTCTTTATCCTCTTGCTTAGCCATCCCATGATTAGGATAATCTCGTGTAGCCACATGTTGGCGAAGAGACCGAGGAAATTATGTGGCATAGCTTATGATGTTAGGTAGAAGTTCATTCATGCAACTTCAAGATGAAGATGAAGTGTTGGTTAACAAATGTTATTCAGAACCATTGTGAAGTGGAGGAAGCATCATCTTCTCATTCTGCTACTCCAGTCAAGACCCTTCTACCTACTCCTTTTGCAGCCACTGTTCCTATAAACATTCTTCCTGTAGCCACTATTCTTGCAGCCACTGTTCCTGCAAATGGACTTCATGCGGCAACAGGTATGTCCCATACATTTCTGCCATATGAACTCAAGGTACCATGTGTTAATGAAGAAGCTATGATATAGTCAACTACACAAGTATAGGTGTTAGAAGGAGAGTATCTAAATGTTAACAACAAATTGAGTGAAGAACAACAATTGTTATTGGAAAACTTATTAAGGACCCATCAACATGCATTTGCATGGGATTATCATGATATGAAGGGATTGGATTCTGAGCTTTGCAATCACAGAATCTATATCAAAGATGATTGCACCCCACTGAAGCAGCCACAAAGAAGAATTAACCCTACACTGAGAGAAATTATAAAATGAGAACTACAGAAGTTGCTAAATGTAGGATTTATCTACCTCATTTTAGATAGCCATTGGGTGTCTCCATTGGTGATTGTCCCTAAGAAATGAGGGAAATTGTGAGTTTGTGTTGATTACATGGAACTTCATTTTTCTACCAAAAAAGACCATTTTCCCTTACCTTTCATAGATCAAGTTTTGCACTCACTTGTAGGAAAACAATACTTCTTTTCTAGATGGATTCAACAGTTAAAACTAGATCCAAATTACACTAGAATACTAGGAGAAGACCACCTTTACTTGTCCATGGGGGACCTATGCCTACTTGGTACTCTCATTTGGCTTATGCAATGCACCTGCAACTTTTCAAAGGGCATTCATTAGCATATTTCTAGACATTTCTCATGATTGCATGAAAATTTATATGGATGATTTCACCACCTATGGTGTTGATTTCAATGAAGCATTGGAGAATCTTAGGAAATTCCTACAGAGATGTGAAGATCACAATCTCTCTTTAAACAGTGAAAAGTGCTTCATGATGATGTAGGAAGGTGTAGTTCTTGGACAATACATCTCTCACAAGGGAATTCAAGTAGATCTTGCAAAGATTGAGGTGATCACAAATCTGCCCACACCTACAAAATAGAAGGATGTTAGGAGTTTCTTGGGTCATGCAGGCTATTATGGGTGGTTCATCAATGATTTTAGCAAAATAGTAGCACCATTTTATACCCTCCTCACTAAAGATGTTGAATTTCAATGGACTGAATCTTGTGACAAGGAATTTTTTGACTTGAGGGTAACCTTGACTCGTGCTCATGTACTCAAAGGAACTAATTTGGAGCTTCCTTTCCACATCCATACAAATTCATCAAACTATGTCATAGGAGTGGTCTTAGGACAAAAATAAGGAGTTATTGAAAATTCCATTTATTTTTTCAACAAAAAATTACAGGGAGCTAAATTCAACTATATAGTGACAAAGAAAGAAATACTAGCAGTAATCTATTCCCTGAACAAATTCAGGAATTATATATAACAGGTTACCAAATCTTTGTGCACACTGATCATGCAACCATTGGGTATCTCATGAATAAGCCTTTGATCTCTAGTAGGCTGGCAAGATGGTTATTGTTGATGCAGGAGTTTGACATAACCATTGTGGATAAACCAGGAAAGGCCAATGTTCATGCAGATTTTATTTCAAGGCTGACTACATCAGGGGACAATCAATCCGTAGATGACTCTTTTCCTGATGAGCCTCTATTCTCTATTAGTGTACAAACACCTTGGTATGTTGACATAGCTAATAATCTATTCATAGGTAGAGTTCCTCCTCACTTATCTTTGAAAGAGAGAAGGGAACTCATTGAAAAATATTTTCCTTTCTCATGGATTGTTGGATGTTTGTTTTATATTGGACCGGACCATGTCATGAGGAGATGTGTGAGAGAAGATGATACGTATGACATTTTGCATGCATTCCACAATGAACCATGTGGAGGACATTTTGCAGCCAAGAGGACAACAATGAATATTTTGAAGATGGGATATTACTGGACAACACTCCACAAGGATGCAAGAAGGAATACAAGAAAATGTGACAGATGCCAAAGAATGGGTAGGCCAACCAAATATGATGAGATGCCACTTTAGCCTCAGGTAGTAATCACTCCCTTTGATAAGTGGGGATTGGATTTTGTGGGACCCATTGACCCTCCATCAAATGGTAAGTCCTATATCCTGGTATGCACTGATTATGTAACTAAATGGGTATAAGTTAAGGCCATGATGCATGCAAAAGATAACTAGGTTGCAAAATTTCTTTATGAGGAGATTTTCACATTAACCCTTGTTGCAACACTAGTAAATGAGTACAACATAAGACATGGGAAGTCTAATCCTTATCACCCCCAGGCCAATGGCCAAGTTGAGGTGACCAACTGAGAAATTAATGCTATTCTAACCAAAACAGTAGCTATCTAAAGAAAGGACTAGGAAAATAGATTACCAGAAGTTGTTTGGGCCTATAGAACTACCTGGAAAAAAACTATAGGCTTCACTCCATTTGAGTTGTATTGAAAGACAGTCATGATGCCCATTGAATTTGAACACAAGACTCTTAGGACTATAGTAGATTTGGGGATGGATATCTCTAAGGCATGGAGAGAAAGAATTATGCAGCTAAATGCTTTGGATGAGATGAGAAGAGTAGCCCTACACCACATAGAGGTAGTGCAGAATCAGAGAATCAAGTGGCATGAAAAATTCATCAAGGACAAAAAATTCCAACTAGGAGATTGGGCCCTACTCTATGACTCAAAGTATTAGGACAATGCAGGAAAATTGCAGACAGTGTAGCTAGGACCATATGAGGTTGCTAAAGTATTCCCTAATGGTGTTGTATAGCTCATTACTAAATTGACCTAGTCAAATTTAAGTTGCTTTTCAATGATCATCACCTCATATTGTATCACAAGACAACTTCCAAGGAGGAGTTCTTGCAGTAATTCACTCAGCATGTAACAACCAAGCTTCCTGCAGTCGAAGGAAGTGGACCTAGTGTCCCTCTTTTAGGATAATTAAGGTATGTACTTGTCATAATAAAGACTTCCACTTTCGTGGGAGTCCACTTCTCCACTTCTCCACCCAGCCGCCCATCCATCTCCACCTTTCTCTCTCTTCCATCACTTCACTTCATTCCACTCCACCTAATCCCACCTCATCTTCATTAATTGCTCAACTTATTTCCTAAAAAGGAAAACGATACTTTCTCCACAATCTTTGAAATGAATCATCCACATATTCAGGTATGTGCGCATTAATTGATATATCTTAATTATATTTAAGTGCATTCATTTAATTGTTGTACATTAGTATGGATGTTCACCATAGCATGCCAATATTCCCTACCCCGTCAAATAATCATCCCGCATGTGAGGATGCCTTCCCAAATTTGGGTTGGGAGGGGAGGAAAAAGATGTGAATATTTTTCCCACATGTCAATCCATGTTGGTCTACATCAGCAGAATTTAAATTGAGCGGGTTTGAAATCTAAGTGAGAGGATGGCTTGCATGTGTGAAGTGACACCAACTACTGTCACCATTTCTCTCGATTATAGCTTTCCTTTATTATTCCTTCCTTTCCATTATTTCCCCTATCATAATCTCAAATTGCAAACAAAAGGTAAAAAGGGAAAATTTAGTGGACATTAGCATTAGAAATTTAGCAAGTGTTGTAGGAAGGTGAATTTGGTTTCAAATGAGAATTGTAGGAAGGAAACCATAGAGTGTTTGTTTGATTGCAGACAATGGGAGTTGGGTTAATTCAAAATGAACCCACGGTGCATGATGTATTAATGCAGGATGCACCCTACTTGGCCAAATTCAAAAAATACAGGTGGATAGACTACTTCCTGAAGCTGGATGATTTCAATGAAGACATTGCACTAGAATTTTCCTAAACATTGTCTACAATATGATATTGTTGTATAGAGACAAAGATGGAGCAGATTGGACAAATTGGGAGGATTCTATTGGGATCTTGATTCACACACAACACACTCTAATGTGGAACAATTGTTAGTCACAAATTTCAGAGCATTGACCAAGTAGAAGAATGACCCTTCCCCTGTTGGAGGACCAATAAAACCTTAGGTTGGAGGGAGTGATGAGTGTAGTTTAAGGTCTAATTTTGGGTAGAATTTATGATTTAGTTGTTGAATTTATCATGGAATTTGATGTTAAGTATTGATACTTTTATGATATTTCCTCAAAACATTAGACATTGGGTTTAATCCTATTTCTACAAACCTTTAATGATAATGACATGTTATATGGACTATCTATATTAATTTTGCATGTGGTTAATTAATTTTCTTTAAGGTGGTTACAAATATGCAATTATTGTGCATACTAACATTACCATGCATATATAATTTGAGGATGCTAAATTGAGGAAGACACCACCAGCTAGGCATGCACCATAATGTTAACAAGGGAATCGTTCAAAGGTCAAAGGAGGTTGATGGCAAGAGATTCCCCATGAAAACTAAATGTAACCACCTTGTAGTGGTCTTTATTGATGTTGAGAAAACATGCATGTTATTGCAGTGCTAAATCTACGGTTGGACATGCATGTTTGACCGGATTCCATGCATGTGTAACCGCTGCCCCACTTTCTCTATTTTCTCTAAATGGCATTCTCCCAGTTCATGGAGTTGACTGCCTTGTTTAGTTGGTAGTATAAATAAGGATCAGATGCTCCTCTTTTGGAGGTTGCACGATCTGATATTGTACTTGCATTCTTAAAGTTTTCAACAATATAGTTATGCTACTCTTTTGTACTCATGAATTCCAGTGAATAAAATAAAGTTCTAAGTTTGAGCATCTGAGTTCTCATTAGTTTTAGAGGATACGTATCCAAGGGGGCCCACTTGGTGAGTAATCTTCCCTTTAGTTTAGTATTAGTTTAGTATTACTTTTTGTTCATTAATTGGTTAAGAATCTAACACCGATTGTTCCTATAGCCAATAGAATTCCATTCTATGACTATTCCTACAACCAAAGTAGATAGAGTAGTGTCATGTTTGTTTGCTCAGATTTTCATCTCTATTATGCATTTTAGCTTGGTGTAGTTTTTGATAGATGATTAGCATTTATGTTATTCCTTTCCAAGAAATTTACTTTCAACATTGTGCCTTTCTTAGCTGTAGAATGAAAATGGCTACTTTGGGTTCCTAGTGCACATACTATGCATAACCATTTTAAGTTCACATCCTTGGGTTGACAAGTTAAATGCACCTTCATGATGATTGAAATAGCTATTCAGGTTAGATGTCCAATCTCTAAATCATGGTTGTAAAGGCCTAGTTACTAAATCATTGTAGGAGGCCAACAAGAGAATATTCCCATCTTTCTTCCACCAATTTAGAGACAATAGCTTGTCAAGGGTATGTCGTATGTTTACTTGTATGTGGGCGCACTGTAGCAAACTAGAGTTGGAAACACATGATTATAGCACCATCGCATTGACGCATTGATGGAATTTGTTTAGAGGCCTTATAGATATTATGCACAGTGGTCGGGAGAGGGTGATCATCTTCTTTTTTGCTGACAATTCAAATACCTGATTGGATGCACAGTTTAGTCTCAGCTTATTATTGAGATGTACCTGCCCTAGCGGGTGTTATGTTAGTTCAAGGAGAAACAAAATTTTCCTATGGGGACTATAGAGTATGTAAGATCTTCATGAGAGACCATGTGGGGATCAGCCCTATCGGTTCCATTGGTAGAGCAACAGGTGGATGGATTAGTAGCATTGCAACGGGCATGGAGTGGGGGCTGACAGATCTAAGGATAACCAAAAATTATGATGTATGGTGGCGGACACATAGGCCATAGCCATTGATGGATCTAGATCAGCCAGCATTGGTTGATCGACAGTCAATTATACCACAGGTGCATCGAGGAGGTAGAGGAGGTAGAGATTACTGCAGGGGGAGAGGGAGAGATGGAGGCCAAGGATATGGAGGGAGGAGAGGAAGAGATGGGGGTGGAGGGGATGATGGAGGGGATAGAGGAGATGGTGGAGATGGAGGGAGGAGGAGGAGGGGAGGAGATGGTAGGAGGTAGGGTAGGAGATTTTGGCAGTGGGTCGAGCTAGTGCCATTAGCATTGATCCGAGAGGAGGGCGAGGAGGAGGAGAGAGAGGAGGAGGGTAGGGCCGAGGTAGAGCAGCCAGAGGTCACAGTAAAGGGAGAGCAACCAGTAGGGTAGCCAAAGGGGGGGAGGAGATGTCGAGGGAGGAGGAGGTGCACATAGGGGAGGAGGAATTAGATGTTAGTGGAGGGGAGGAGGTAGTCAGTGGAGAGGGGAAGGAAGTCAGTGGAGAGGAGGAGATTGGGGATGATGAGGAGATCAACATCAGTAGGGATGATGACATGGATGAGGCTGAGAGGCAGTTGAGGAAGTGGATGGTGGATGGTGAGGAGACAGCGAGTAGGCCACCTTTGCCATGAGATGCCACAGTTGATCAGAGATTGGCAGACATGCAGAGCATATTAGATGAGGCCTTAGCACAGATCAGAACCCTACGAGCGAAGTTGGAGGTGACACGGGTGGAGAGAGACTAGGAAATTATCAGAAAGTAGGAGGCACATAGCCGGTGTGCTAAGTTTGCAAAACTTGTTATAGGGAAAGTGGGAGATATAGCTAGGGAGTTAGTCAGGGTGAGCCCTAGCCGAGGATAGTACAGGATGCTATACAAGAGGGCAGTGCCAATACAGTAGTGGGAGCCTAGTTTATCTCGGTTACAGAGTAGGATAGGGAGTGGTTCAAGGAGCAATAGTAGGAGCCACAATAGCCGTATTTAGAGTAGTGGGGGTGGATCTACCTCCTTAGGACATTCTTCAGGGCACAAGTCACACCACAGTTACAGGCATTCCTCGAGCCACAGATCTAGTCACAGCCATGGATCATCAGCTTCAGGACATAGGTCTCAACATATTCATCCACCTATCATTGGTCCATCTACCTCATAGATACCATCAGTGATAGTTATAGAGCATCGGTCACCCCGCTCTTCTCCTTGAGGGGATGACGAGAGCACAACTTAGGGAATTTTGCTATTGTTATCTTGTCATTAGTGTTGGGACATTTTGATATATTGACTTGCGAGCTCTATTTTTGGGATACCTCGTGACTCTATCCTATGACATGTTTTTTGAGATTATATATATGATCCATTTTTGGTGCGGACTATATGCTATGTGTTATGTTTATGATGCATTATGATTTTATGTTTATGTGATTTTATTTATGTGATGATGATTCCTATGATAATGCATTTTATATGTTATGTGATGTATGCATTTATGATGGGTATTTATGATTATGTTCCATGATGATACTAGATGATGATGATGATGATGATGTTCTATATGTATGCATAATATTTTGATTCTAATGAATGCCATGTTTATGATGATGGATGCATTGATGTATGACTATATATGTATGGATAATGCGACATGTGATTCCTTATGTTATGATGTGTATGCATTAATGATATGGACAATGTATGAAAATGTTTAATGCACTTTTATGTTATGTGAATACAAATGATATATCTATGCTAATGATGTGGATGAAAATATATAAATGGATGTTTAATGAATGTTTAAATGCACTTTAGGTGAATGCATGTATGTAAATGTGTAATGAACTAATGCAATGTCTATATGATCATGTATGCGATTATATTTTTGTATGTCACAAGATATCATTAGGAGATGGAAGAAGAGAAGTGATAAGACAAAAGGAGATGGATGTTAGTGCAGAGAAAGAATCCTTCAATATATTGCCAAAGAACTACTAGATGTTGCTTGAATCATCATTGGATGGATTATTGTAATGACCAACAAACACCATGATATGAGATAGATCAATGGTGTGAAAGGTCATACCATACATGAAAAAAGTAGTTGCAGGCAAGGATGACCATGACTCATACTAGGAGATCAGTTGCCCCATTTTTTTTGTCACAACCAACCACAAACAAGAATGACAAGAAAAACAAGCCATGAAATGTCGTTGCTCCTTCAAATCCTAATGTCGAGACATCCTTAAGGAACTAGCAACATGACTATTTGAAAAAGACCAGACACACCAATCATCATGATATGTCATGGCTCCTCTAAATCCTATTGTTCGGAAATCCTCGAGGAACTAGTAGCATGATGAAAGATCAAAGGAAAAAATCCAAACGATAGTGTTTTCCAAAGTGCTTGCCAAGTGTGTCTGAATGTCAAGTGTTTTGATGTTGAGATGCTAGGTTTGATGAGGTCTAGATGGTGAATTCCAGGTAATGTCAAATTCAGGAAGGACACATTCTAAATGATGTCGGGAGGGTCGATCCTCAAAGGTCAAGAGAATCCCTCAAAATGCTAGGTGACAATGATGATGCCTAGGAAGGACACGTCCTAAGTCATAAATAAATGACAAGGGCTGCTCTTTAGAAGGACTCATCTGAAGAATAACCAAGAGTTTGACAGTGTGACTTGCTTTCAATGAGTTTGACTGGATGACTAAATTGACTGCATGCCAATGTTGACATGCTAATGTAATTGAAAGGTCGATTTGACTGATTACCAAAGTTTGTTTTAGGAGTTGTCTATTTTAAGATGATTTGTTTGATTTGAAGACATTTGACTTGTGTGATAGTGTAGCGTCATGAACCCTAATGGACTAACCTAGTGCGGCCTTAGGGGCTCATCGATTGATGGCCTTGCCTACGTCATACACTCAGAGACCTCGTAGTTCAACATGACCAATGACATTGTCTTCATTGATCAAAGATTGAGTCATGATTTTATTTGGACAAACCTAAAAGGATTGACCTAATGTCTCGAGGGCTAAAAAATGATCCTTACCTACGTAGCAAATGCATAGAGACAACGTAGTTCAACAAATGACAAAAACTGACCAACATGACTAACTTGACCAGCTATAACTTTGTTTTTGGGATTTTCAAGTGTTATTTGGATGTTTTTGTGTTTTTGACATATTTTGATTTTTTTTGTATTTCTTCGAGATATATATATTTATTTTTTGGGCTTTTTTGAAGACATTTTTCAATTTTTAGGTCTGTTTTTGGGACATTTTTCGATTTTTAGGTCTTTTTTAGGACATTTTATGATTTTTTTGTCTTTTTTTAGGACTTTTATGATTTTTATGATTTTTTAGGACTTTTTCAATTGATAGGACCATGTGTGATACCCATTTCTTTCAGGTGATAAAAGGTTTCCCCCAATCAGGTCAAGGATTAGCCAAGTTGAAGGATATGGAAAAGGACGTGCTTGGGATGATAGATGAATAGTATGCAAGACCTAACATGTCAACCATTATCAGCCATGGGAAGGAAAGGTAGAATGTCATGACAAGTGTCATTAGGGTGTCAAAAAAGTGGGTTTTTATTATGGACTAAGTTAGATGGAGTGAAAGTAGATGGCAAAGCAAAGACTGACTACACATGGTGCTTGTTTTCCAAGTTTTCACCATGGTACTTACCCAAAGTTTCCATTTACCAGGTTTTCACTATTGGAAAAATTATTTCTCTTTACTATTTTTGTCATTTTTTCATTTTTTTGGTGTCACCAAGACACCTGTTTGCTAGGTTTTCATTAGGGTGATGATTTTTGTATTTTTATTGTTTTTAGCCTAGCTCACTGATGCTATGTGTAGAATTTTTAGAGATGTAGACTATTGATAGACTCTATTAACTATTCACCATCTAGAGTAGCTAGCTGGTAAGCTCTAGAACTGAATGAGGCAATGATGATATAGGGACCCAACTAATTGGGCTCAAACTTGCCAGGCTTCTCTCTATCAGACTAATTCTTAGGAGTCTGCATTAAGACCAAGTCGCCAATGTAAAATTCTTAGACCATGGCTCTCTTGTTATAATTGTGGCAAAGAAAATTTTGATATTCCTATAAATGATTCAAGGCATTTTGTCTTTGTTCTTCTAATATTTTCAGCTCATGTATTCGAGATTGTCTATACTCTTCATCATCAATTAGGATGTTCATGGAGAATCTTAAAGATGGGATTTCAACCTTAATGATTAGGATAGCTTCAGCTCCAAAGACCAAGGAAAATGAAGTGGCTCCTATAGACATGTGGATACTAGTGTAGTAGGCCCACAAAGTAGGGTTAAGTTGTAAATTCTAGTCACGACTAGTGTCATTGAAAATCTTCTTAAGAATTTTGATAATTTTCTTATTGGATGCCTCAGCATGACCATTTCCTTGTGGGTAGTAAGGCATGGAGAAATGATGTTGGATGTGGAAGTGCTCACAAAGCTCATGGACATCCTAATTTTTAAAGGGATGACCATTGTATGTGATGATGGACTATGGAACACCATACCGATAGATGTAGTTGAGGATGAATTTGGAAATCTACTTGTCGGTTATGTATGTAAGGGGGATGGCTTCAATCCACTTGGTGAAATACTTAGTGTTGGTGATAATGAATTTATGGTCATTGGATGAGGTGGGATGAATTTTTCCCATGAGGTCGAGTCCCCATTGCGTGAAGGGCCACGAAGAAGTAATGGGCTAAATTTCCTATGTTGGTGCATGAATCAAATCACTATGTATCTAACATTGGCGACACATTCTTACAAACTCAAGTGCATCTTTTTCCATTGTCATCCAATAATACCCAAGTCTCATGACCTTCTTAGCTAAGGTTGGGCCACTCGAATGAGATCCGCATATACCCTCATGTACCTCATGTAAGGTTGTGTGCGCTTCGTCAATGTCAGGACATAGAAGAAGGGTATTTTCAAAGTTGTGGTGGTATAGGGTGTCACTGACGATGGTGTATCAGGTGGCTTTGCAGATAAAGGATTTTCATTGGTTGTTGGAAAGGTTCAGGGGAAGGGTTTGGGACTAAAGGTAATCATATATGTCTTGATACCATGGTGAGTTGGGACCAACAAGCTCGCAAACCATTTCTTATTTATGAATGTCATATGCAGGAACCAAAAGCTACTCCACCAAGAATTCAAATTGTGGTACGTTGCTAGGAATGTCCAGGAGAGATCCAATCATAGCCATTGTGTCTACTGCCTTATTTTGTGTCCTAGGAATTTGTTCAAAAGCGAGCATGTGAAAGTATGAATAAAAGCTATCAACCATGCATTTGTAAGGCATCAATTTTTCATCCTTGGTATCATATTCATCATTGACTTGGTTGATGACCAACTGAGAATCGCCATAGACTAGGATTGTTTTAATTTTCCATTTGATAGCCATTTGGAGTCTTGTGACAAGTGCCTCATATTTTGTAACGTTGTCTGTACATGGGAAAGCAATTCAGAATGACTTAGGAATGGAGTCCCCTTATAGTGTGATGAACAATATGCCTGCTCTTGAACCATGACCAGTATGAGATCCATCAAAATAAGAGCTTCCAAGGTGATTTAGGTTCCGTATGGAATATAGACTCATTAGGGAATTCAACTACCAAAGGATGATCACCTTGTACGGGTGCATCTACGAGTTGATTTTCTATTACTTGTCCTTTTATGGCTTTTCAATCCATGTATTGTATGTCATACTCAATTAGTATCATAACCCATTTTTCCAACCAACCTACCAATGTTGCTCAACTTAGGAGATACTTCAAGGGATCAATCTTTTCCACTAGCTGTGTTTTGTGATTCAACATGTAATGTCTTAACTTTTGGGTGGCAAAGACAACTACAAGACAAGCACATTTGATGGGTGTGTAGTTGAGCTCATATCTAACCAATCTATGACAAATGTAGTATATAGATCCTTCCTTCTCATTATGGTCATTTTGTGCAAGAAATGCCCTAGGTGTTGAAGTGGTTGCAAAAATATATAGGATCAAAGGTTTTCCTTCAATGGATGGAATTAGGACAGGTGGTGACAATACATAATCTTTTATTTGTTGGAATGTCACTTGACATTTGTCTGTCCATAAAAGGGATTCCTTTGTGTAAGAGATATTAAAATGGTTGGCACTTTTCTGCTAGTTGTACGATCAAGCGTCGGGTAGACTATAATCTACCCTATAATGTCCTTAGCTCATTGATCCCTTTTGGAGGCATGTCCAATATTGCTTTCACTTTGGCAGGATCAACTTCAATGCATCTGCAAGAAACTATGTACCCCAAAAAATTTCCATAAGTTACCCCAAACACACACTTCTTAGGATTCAAGTGAACCTTGTACTCTTCTAGTCTTTTGAAAAACCATTCTAGCACATTAAGGTGATCCTTGTGTGTCAAATAATTTTCCAAGAGGTCATCCACATAGTCTTCCATTAAAGTGTGCATGAGGTCATAAAATATTGTCATAATAGCTCGTTGATATGTGGCACCTACATTCTTTAAGCCAAAAGGAATGATGTTCCAGCAGTATGTACCCCAAGGACAAGTGAATTTCATTTTATGTTGATCTTTTGGGGCAATCCAAATCTGATTATAGCCTGAGAAACCATCCATAAGGGACACCATCTTGTATCCTTCTGTAAGGTCAACTATGATGTCTATGTTGGGTAGTGGAAAATCATCCTTCGAGGATGCCTTGTTCAGATCATGAAAGTTTTTGTAGATGTGTATATGACCATTCAGTTTAGCGACAAGTACAAGATTTGATATCCATTCAACATAGTCTATTGATCTTATCAATCCCACGTCTAGCAATTTCTTGAGCTCAGCTTCGACTAACAAGGCAATTTGCGGGTCCCTTTTGTGTAACTTCTATTTTACCGGCTTAGCATCTGGAAGCAAGGGTAGATGGTGCAGGACTAGTGCTGGATCCAATCCTGACATTTCTACGTATGACCATGCGAAGTTAATCTTACGTTCTGCAAAGAACTGTTGAAATTCAAGTTTTTCTTCTTCAGTCAAAGATACGACAAAGAGACCAATTTTAGGATCTTCTGTTGTGGCTATATTAACTTCCATGGTGTCCTCAATGAAAATTGTTGATTTTTCCTATGTAATGGGGAGAAATTCCAATCCTCCATCCTTGGGCACCTCAGAGAGGTTTTCACCCTCGAATACGTCCTTTATTTTTACTTTTGTATTGTCAGAAGGTGCCTTGTGGTTTTCACCTAAAGATGTGTCTTTTTTGTTTTATTTTTATTTATATTATTTTTGTGACTAGAGGATTGCACAATCTCCCCGAAGTATGCTACACAATCTAGATCAATAGTGAATCTAGCCTTATGGCCCCCAATCGGTATTCCCTCATGAAGTCCCATGAATTATGCAATAGCTTCATCATTCTAAAAAATGTCCATAGTGGGCAGGCCTTGTTGATCCCAGTCAATGAGTTGTGGGTAGACAAGTGAGATACCATCATTAGTATTGGAAAATGGTGGGGATGATACAGAAAGCATGCAGACTGACTCAAAAAGGGTAAAGATGAAATTGTCATCCTCCAACTCCCATTTGGATTCTATCCAGTATTCTTCTTCACTTGATTCAAACAAGTCAGACTCATTGGAAAAATAGGGGACAAATGGATTGGAATCACGATTGATAGTGTCATGTGGCAAGTCAGATGAATCTGAATGATGGTCATTAGAGGCAGATGGTTAGACACGAATGTCAAAATGATGGTCAGATGATGGTGTAGGTTTTTCATCATCTTGAGGCCAAAAGAGTCCTACCCATTCTTCTCTTTTCAATGTGAATTTAGGAGGGTCTTTAGGAAGGTCAACATTAAACATCTATTTGAATTGTTCATCAAAAGAAATTTCATCAAGGCAACAGTCACTCAGGGATCTTTGGGAACCAAATTCCCACTCTTGTGAGTTGGTTTAAGGTATCTTCGATAGTCTTGACACTTTCGAAAACATTCACGCTCTCACCTGAAAGTACATTGGTACATTGATCGTCAATTTTAGGTAGCCCAAACCCTAACCCAAGATACTTTGGTCTTCTTGAAGGAATTATAGGCTCTCTCCTTCCAGTCTTTTCTTTTACAAGGCCACTATTTCCATCATAACCTTTTTCCTTCATTACGTTTTAGCCTTTTCCATATATCTAGACTAGTAATGGGGATGGGTCTTCTCAGGGGTCTTTGTAAATCTACTATGATATGTCTTCACTGTCTTCTTTGTCTAGCTCTCCCCATTTTGTGAAAATCTACATTGGAGGAACTTTAAAAATATCTTTGGGCTCCATTCTAAAACAAGGTCAACCATAAACCTTTGGAGACTTGGGTATTTTAGTGATGCAGTAGGTCATATTCATTTTATATTCTCCGCAACCTTGGTCCTAGATCTTGATATTAGGATCATGTTTTGGGATGGTGGGAGATGGTGTGGTAGAAGACAAAGGAGTGGATGTGGATGGTTTGGCAACTGTGGATGGATCAATATATTTGGAGGAAGAGGATGTCAAAGCTTCTCAGTTAATTAGCACTTGGTGTTTGGAAATACCCCTTAAATAGGTACAATACTAAAATGGATTAGGATCTCCATGTATAGTAATTTTGGTGCCATCAAAAGGAAACTTCAAGCATTGATGGTAAGTGGATGGTACAGCTTTTAAGGCATGGATCCAAGGTCGACCAAGTAAAATGTTGTATGGTAGCTCAAGATCTAGGACTCAAGACATGTTGTATCCATAATGACTCTAGCCCAACTCGGATAGGAAGTGGGATAATGCCCCTAG
The DNA here is from genome assembly GCA_007258455.2 of Sequoia sempervirens. NCBI lineage: Eukaryota > Viridiplantae > Streptophyta > Pinopsida > Cupressales > Cupressaceae > Sequoia > Sequoia sempervirens. The sequence goes on from VDFB02075321.1 coordinate 194,764,160, forward strand.
AGGAGCATTCTTCATCATCATAAGCCTTTATGACAATGCTCTTGGTAGCGTCTACACAAGCATTAGAGAAGCCTAGTGCTTTAACTAGTTTTATGGAACATATATTTAATCTTGCTCTGCCATCTACTAAGATTTGTCTAACCTTATGTTTATGGATGAAGACTTCGATATGGAGTGCGTCATTGTGAGATGGCTTGGGTGATGAATAGTATTGATCTGAAAAGGTAATGTGATGGGGAGTGGTCAAGTATCCCACCATGGCTTCGAATTGGTTGACATCAATGTCATTAGGGATAGAAAACTCTTGTAAGGTTTTTTCAAGTATGGCCTTGTGTGCAAGAGAGATGCGTAGTAGCTTGAGTATGGAGATTTGATTAGGTGTTTTTCCCAATTGGTCAATGAGGCTAAATTGTCCCTTGGATTGGGACTGTTTGGCAGATGGACTGGGTATTGTGATCTTCGGCTGTCTAGTAGGAGGACTAGCTATTGTGACCTTTCCTCCATGGGTAGTGACATTACATTCAGGAGTTTTCTTAATAGTGATAGTATTGGCATATTCGTCAATAGCTCGAAGGTGATTAATAATGGGTCCACTAGAATAGTCAAAGGTGGTGTGAGTGTAATTGGCTCAATTTTTATTAGTCTTTAGACCTGACATGGAGGGATTATTTGAACCATGATCCTGCAATGGGTTTTTATGAATCGTATTGTCCGAGTTTCAAGCAAATTGTTGTCCATCTAATTGAATAGTATGATTTTCAATGAGATCCTATACAATATTTCTTAATTATTGATAGGAGGAAGTTTTATGCCCTTTTGCTTGGTGGTAATCATAGAATGCATTGTCATCCCACCAAGATGGTTTGAATTGTCCTGGGTCATATGACTTAGGGTCTTATGATGTGATAATTCCATTTTGAAGGAGCTTCTAAAGGACCACTTCAATTTGTTCACCCAAGGGGGTGTATGTGTGTCTCTTTGGGAATTGTCTGGTTTGACGTGGTTTCCCTTGGTTTTGATTTTTTTTATTGTTCTGATTGTTTTGGATGGCGTTTGCAGTAGGTGTTGGTGTGGTCAATAGTGTGTTTTGGGGTTGATCTCCTTTGAGCATGATTGCAGGACCTATTGTGTTTACTACCTTAGTGTCAACAACACCATCATTGGTGATGTGTTTATTTTTAATCTAGTATTTTTTTTGTCAACAGGTGGGTTTTTGTTCGTGTTCTTTTTGCCATATCTGAGTTCTCCTTTAGCAATAAGTTCCTTTTCAAGTTGGACTCCTTTTTTCGATGAGGTCTGTGAAAGTGATCCAATAATGAACTTGTAAATTGTATTTCAATGGGCCCAGAAGGTTTTGGACAAACATGTCTACTTTTTCCTTTTCTGGTATCTTGACAGGGCATTGACTTGCTAAGCTTCTCCATCTTTGGAAGAATGGAATAAAGATCTCACCAATTTCATCTTGAGTAAGTGTACATAAACTGGTAATGGTAACATCGGTGTCAATGTTATAGGTGTAATTTTGTACAAATTTATCAGCAAGTTCCTCATATGACTTTATTCCTTTAGGCAAGGTGGCAAACCATTCAAGTACAGTACCTACGACGCTCCTAGGGAAGAGTCTCGTCAAATAGGTATGCTCATATGCAACATCCACGCAATTGGTTGTAAATTCTCGTATGTGTTCAAGGGGACTAGTTTTCCCTTTGTATTTGGTGAAGTTGGGTAACACATATCCAAAAGGGAACTGTGGAATGTATAAGCTCATGTCAAATGGGTATGGACATAGGTCTTATTATGTGTGGGTCTTTTTATGTTGCAATTGCATGTTCTCCATCTAGTTTTGCAAGATCACAAGTTGAGCTCTAAGTGCGTCAATTATGGGGTTGCTCATGGCATCACACAAGATAGTAATAAGTATTCCATGATTTCCCACTTGTTGTGGAATGCATGATGTATTTTGATTTGGAATTTTTTGGTATTGCACATTTTGATTAGGAATATGTTTTTGTGTATGGATGTTTTATGTGTAGGTGGGAATGTGCACCCTAGCAGTGTTGGTCTATATTTGTTGAATATGTTGACCTTGAGTGTTTTGATGTCCAAATGAAGTCATGTGGTGTGTTATTTGATTGCCTTGTCCAAATTGGTAAATGTGGCCATGTGGAATGTTTGTGTTTTGTCTTTGGGGGATATTGGTGTTGGTATTGAGTTGTGACAAAGTATTAACATTTGGTTGAGGTCTTGGAATGGAGATTCATGATTTATTCCTCCCAAACAAGTTCAATGAGTTTGTTCCCATGGTACTAGTTAAGAACCCAAGTATAAGGCTTGACGATGTTGTTCCCATGGTGCTAGATGATGATCCAGATAAAAGGTTTGATGAATTTACCCCCATTGGATTGGTTGAAGATCCAAAGGTAGACCCAATGGCTTGTGATGAAGTTATTGACATTAGAGGAATTGATTATGATGTGGCTTGTGATATGGTTGATGTTCCTCCAATGGATGTTGTGTTGACTGTGTTAGAAACATTTTTAGAGGAGGTTCCATTAGAAGTAGCATTTATGGTGTTTGTTGTATTTTGCATGGTGGTACCAATGAAGGTATTGTTTGCATTGTGTTGTGGTGTTGAAAGAGGTTGGTTGGTGTTGGAGGTATTGTTTGCATTGTGATTGAGTGAGGATTCTCTTAAGGGGTCCTATATTTCACCAATTCATTAGGAAATGAGATCCACACAATGAAATGACAATCAACCTCAAGGTGAGTCAAATCAAGGTGTGAATTTGTAAATTTCCCCTTTTTTGCTAAAACAAGGGTATCAGTCAAACAACACTTTGGTGAGAAAAAATAAAAATAGCAAATAAAATACAAATTGTGATCTATAAAGTGTATTTAGAAGCTTAAGCATAAAACTGATGGAACCTAAAAACTTTAGGGAGAATCAGGAAGGGATAAATGTTGTGTACCTCTTACAAAAAGTTATTTTCCAAGGCTCACTAAGGACTCATTCACCCTATGGCGAATTGGTCCTAGCTAGGGCTCCTGAAAATATGTTTATGGGTGCTCTTCTATTGTGTCTGAACTCCCAAATTCTTGAAGCTCATATTTGGAAAGCCAAAAATAAATTTGTAGGTAAATTTCCATGATTTTGCAAGAATGGTGACAAAAAATGCAACTTTGACATCTTCACAAATTTTCCTCTTCAATAGATCTTCAACCTAAAATATGCAAACACACATCAAGACAGAAAAATGTTGTTTGTTAGGTGAAATATGGTTTTCCTTGTTGAAACCTCGTTTTGGTAATTAAAACTTGAAATGAAATAGAAAAGCATGAAGGAATGATGAATGAACAAATATAATGTTTCAACTCACCAAACCCTTGATTGAGCCTTTGAAGTAGGGTATGTGCAAGATCATCATGGAAAAAATAGGCCCTTAAGTGGCAAAAAAATAAGAAAAATCAGAGTTAGGCAACTTGATGTAAAAATTTGAATACGTTATCTATATTATTTCAAAAATAAGTAAGAATAGAATCTGTAGCAAATTGAATGTAGTTTCTAAACTACTAGGTTTGTTTAAAGAAAAAAATAATCTATTTGGTGAAAATTTGAAATTTCAATGCGGTACTTAAATTTGGAAAAAAAAAAAAAGAAGTAGTGTCTGTACCACCCTAACCACAATAAAATGATAATATTTTTTATAAGATTTTAGATATATGTAGAGGACTCATGTCCCAATGTGATGCATATTTTTTTGTATTTTTTTCCAAGTAAATAATTAATTATAAACTTTTATTACAACTTTTAAAAAATTAAAACTCATATGTAACCACCTTAACTTGGTCAAAACTTCATGAAATTCATTTTTCTTTTTTAATCCTATATTATACAAAGCATAGAATGTGGCATGTTTTGGATTCAAAATGTGATCTGTTTGAAAGCTATAGATGTTTTCAATTTTATTAATCAGACATTTCGTAATTTGAATAGAAAATGAATAATAATTACTTATTAAATTCAAAGTAAAATATAATTTATATTGGTAGAAAGCTGAGAATCTCCTTTAAAAACCCTTTTTGTTTCATCAATTTTGGGTAAAAAAAATTCGTCAGCCACATCCCCATCATATTGCCACTTTTTGGCCCATCATGATCCTGCACATACCCAGTACTGAAATCTTGATGTTGATCTTGCATGAAATGGCTTCAATAGATGTGGATCTTGATTCTTGAATCTTGCCTTGAATCTTTGACTTGAATTCTCCGCTTAGATCTTGAAACCTACATAACAATGTGAGCATCAAAAACATGCATGATGCAACATGACTTTGACAAAGTGATAAGATCTTGATTTTTGTAATAAATCTTCAATAAGTCTACCCTTGAATGCCTTGAAATACTCTTCAAATAGCTCTTGATCATAAAATTTTCTCTAGGATTTGAACACTTGAAAATGTAGGTGAAACATAGTGAAATGACCTCATATTTATATATCTTAACATTAATTCCTGAAATTCAATTAACACAAGCCGACATTGAATTGTAGATTTGAAATCATTAAAATACCACCAAAAACATATTTTAAAGGGGGTCCTAAGTCTAAGTGAAGGCTCATTTTCTATAAGGTGAATGGATCCTAGGCCACTTACCTAGGACATACATTGTTGAATGTTAAACATTATGTTAAATTAGTGTCATAGGTTTAAGTGAGGATCCATTCACCCTATGGCGAATGGGTCCTAGTTCACTTACCTAGGAGACACATCTACCAAAGTTAAGTTTTATGTAATGGAATTTATGATTGTTGGATATTATCCCTTAGAATTTAAAATTAATTAGGCTTGTATTTGAACTAGAGGGGCCATTGAAGGAAAATTAACCTCAATCAATTACTAAAGCCCTAGATTAGTGTGAAAGTGTGAAGGTACACCTTACAACACTAAAAATAAGGCACAATTAAGTGCATTTGAATTAAAAGGGCCCTAAACTTAATGTGAATATGTAAAATATATTTTACAACACTAAATTAAGGCATAATTAAGCTCATTTATTATTAATTATCTCCAAGTTAAGTATGAAAAAGGGATTTTTTTTGTACACTATAAAAGGTATTTTTATATTTTAAATAAAATGTTATTTACATGAGTAGTAGTTGTTGAAACATAAAAATTTTTGAATAATTTTATGTTAGATAAATTGACCTCAAAATGGTGCTACATATGCATTTGGTGAACACTTTCATTTGGAAGATTTGTGTCCATATCTAAATTAGCTATAATGAATCTAGCTAGATCATATGTTTTACCCAAAAGAGGTTTTAGTTAGAAATATTTAAAATCACTTGTATTGATAAGTTGACTGAAAGTGTGACACAACTTTGTACTTTTACCCACAAACAATCATTTCCCCTAATCAATGTGAAATCCAACAATTCATTGATTTGATGATGATGATAGCATTGGTTATATAGGAATGATGAAACTGATAATAATGCAAGGATTGGGAATGATAGATCCTAATAATAATGTAATGTTTGGTTAAAAACTAAATAATGTCCATATTTTAGTAAGAGTAAGGATGAAATTGATGGATGCTTTTGGAATTATTTTTTCTTCCAAAATAAATAAATTATAATTTTTTAAACATAGATTAGCAATATCATCTACTATACAAATATTTTTTCATAATTTTTTGTTTTATATTTTACTTTTTATTAATTTTTGAAGTGAGATTAATTATAATTTAGATATAGGTTTATTCCATAAGGTGCAATTCTTTTTTGTATATATGTAAAAAAAAAAATTACTAAAATAAGGATATCAATATCTAATGTGCATGTATTTTGGGTTTGATTTAAGAGTAGGGGGTTCTATCCACAAGGGTTTGACCTAAGAGTATTTTTTCTAACCCCATTCAGTGTAAATGAGATCAACTAGAAGAACAAGAAAATAGGAATATACAGCTTATAAGATTAGATCTATATGTAAAAATTGAATTGTAATTGTGAACCCAATCCAAATTGACCCTTAGCACAACATACACTCTACATAAAATTTGCTACACATCAATAACTAAAAGATTACATTTTTCAAGATAAAAAATAATTAAAACCAATAATATTTATAAAAACAAACATTTTTTAATCAACAAACTATGTACCTTTACATTCATCCCATTATATTTAATTCAAAATACATTAACCTATATATTAATAGCTATTTAAATAGATTTATTAATCTATTCAAATTGTGCTTACTTCAATGCATTTGATTCGATTGGCATAAATTAAGCTTGAAGGAATGTTTATTTTCCTTTACAACTAGATAATGACTCAATCCAAGCTTTTAGCATCCATTGATGATCCCCACGAAGGCCCCCCACGAATAGGTGAATGCAATCCCTTGATCTTATTTTGCATTAGTAAAATCAAAGCATTATAAATGCTTTCGTCATACTCAAGATAAAAATCCATTCTACCAACTTCGGTGTTCTTGAAGCAACTTCTATAACAACGATTTTATATACAATTATAAATACTGAAATTGTAAGAGTCAATGTGCAATACTGTTGTGTATGGTACGACGTGGATAGATATCTGAGATACCCAAAAGTTTGTAAAAATGATCGATTATTTGAAGAACGAAATGTAAAATTTGACTGTTACGTGCATTATATAAATAGCTTGTAAAAACTACAGATAATTGAAGAATGGGATTTAGAATCGGATTGTTACGTGCATTATATCTAATGTTCAAATCATTGTGATTTTGACTTAAACAACACGTTTTAACATGTTTGAGTGGTCAGTGTTGTAAAGGGGCCGTCTGATAAATACAATGAATAACATTAATAGTTCTCTATACAAACAGATAACTTTTACATTGATCTAGTCCTTTCCAACCGGCTATTATTCAAGAAATTCTTTGGTAATAATTGAGTTTACTGTCTTATCCTTGAATGATGCCATTCATAATTATATGTTAAATCAGAGTTTTACGATTTGATTTGGCTTCACGCTTTCTATCAAAATTTAATCTTATCTTAACAAGATAAAAGTGAATGACTATTCATAAGAAAAGATTTTGACTTAAACAACACACTTCATATTTTATATTTTGACGTGTTCAAATGACCAGCCCATAAAAGAACTGTCTGATAAATACAACGAATAAATCAATAATTCTCTATACAACCAGATAACTTTCACACTGATCCGATCCTTCCAAAGACATGGTAATAATTGAATGACTTATCCGCCATTCGCAACATACTACGAAGAGTTTAAAAATCCATTTGCTTTACCAACTTTCGGTGTTCTTGAATGCAACTTCTATAACAACGATTTTATATACAATTATAAATACTGAAATTGTAAGAGTCAATGTGCAATACTGTTGTGTATGGTACGACGTGGATAGATATCTGAGATACCCAAAAGTTTGTAAAAATGATCGATTATTTGAAGAACGAAATGTAAAATTTGACTGTTACGTGCATTATATAAATAGCTTGTAAAAACTACAGATAATTGAAGAATGGGATTTAGAATCGGATTGTTACGTGCATTATATCTAATGTTCAAATCATTGTGATTTTGACTTAAACAACACGTTTTAACATGTTTGAGTGGTCAGTGTTGTAAAGGGGCCGTCTGATAAATACAATGAATAACATTAATAGTTCTCTATACAAACAGATAACTTTTACATTGATCTAGTCCTTTCCAACCGGCTATTATTCAAGAAATTCTTTGGTAATAATTGAGTTTACTGTCTTATCCTTGAATGATGCCATTCATAATTATATGTTAAATCAGAGTTTTACGATTTGATTTGGCTTCACGCTTTCTATCAAAATTTAATCTTATCTTAACAAGATAAAAGTGAATGACTATTCATAAGAAAAGATTTTGACTTAAACAACACACTTCATATTTTATATTTTGACGTGTTCAAAATGACCAGCCCATAAAAGAACTGTCTGATAAATACAACGAATAAATCAATAATTCTCTATACAACCAGATAACTTTCACACTGATCCGATCCTTCCAAATGACTATTATTGAAGAAACCCTGTGGTAATAATTGAATTTGCCGACTTATCCTTGAATGATGCCATTCGCAACTGATTGTCAAATCGCAGTTTTACGATCTGATTCGGCTTCGCGCGTTCTATCAAGTTTAATCTTATCCTAATGGCTTAGGAATGAAGTTTCGATATATTTGCTTTACACGCCATATTAAGGTTTGGATATATATTAATTGCTTTGCACGCCGTTCAAGCATCGGATATATCTTATTAATGAGGATAAGTTTTCGACGTAAATTCCATGTCACTAAATGTCATTCAATTGTACGTTTTGCTTGTGAATCACGGTAAAAATACAAAGAAAAGATATGGATGGAAGTCACGTCTGATACAGAGTGGAAACAAAAAGCTGAAATGTGCCGCTCCACTTTGGGCGCCACCCCGGAAAGAGGAATAATCCTGGAATATAGATATGCGTTCTGACGTGCTTCAACGCAACTTGCCTTTTCTCCCTCTTCAAGAAATACCTTGTTTCTATAGATTTCTTTACTAAACAGGATAAGATCCACATTTTTTTGCGACGTTTCTTTGGACGGTTTGGCTTTCATACGATAGACTGAAAATGGAGGAGAGATATGGTCCCCACCATATCGTCTAAGACTAAAAATGTAGAGATATGACGACCACAACGTTTTCGTAGGATCAAGAATGGATTAGAGATATGGCCCCCACAATCTTGTTGAAGACTGAAAGTAGAGTATGTTAATAGAGGTATGGTCTATATGATGAAACTCTTTAATTGCTAAAAAATGGACGTTTCTTTGGACGGTTTGGCTTTCACACGATAGACTGAAAATGGAGGAGAGATATGGTCCCCACCATATCGTCTAAGACTAAAAATGTAGAGATATGACGACCACAACGTTTTCGTAGGATCAAGAATGGATTAGAGATATGGCCCCCACAATCTTGTTGAAGACTGAAAGTAGAGTATGTTAATAGAGGTATGGTCTATATAATGAAACTCTTTAATTGCTAAAAAAATGGAATAGAAATATGATCCCACAATAAACTTTTTGATATATATATATAATTTTAAATTAAAAAATAGTTTTTAGTTTATTAGAAAAGTTGAATGGTTTAAAGTTTTAAATATAAAGATTCTATCTTATTTTTGAGATCTTCAAGTTTTAAGAAGTGATCATTTATAATGTCAATGTAGATATTGAAAAATGTTTTAAATCTGTGAGTAACATTTTCTCACTAATATCCATCTTCCATATAATTATTTAATTATTCCCTAGTATCATATTCCTCTATTAATTTAATAATTCTTAATTATTTAATTAATTCGCTTTATCTTTATTCCTCTTTGGATTAATTTAAATAAATGTCAATTCATTTAAATTATGTCACTAATCATCCATTTTCCCTCTGTAATTGAATAAACAAGTAATTGCGCAGCTTGGTGTGCAATGGGTACACCGAATAAGTTTACACAGGTCCATTGAACATTCAAGTATACGCTTCCTTTGATCCAATGACGACTCATAAACAACATACATCACTTGAACACAATTTGGAATATTCCACAGACACCCTTAAATCCAACAAATTCCTTCGCAATAACTTTCACCTAAAAAACATACTCATCCTGTATACCCAGTTAGCTTTCCTCATATTGTAACATATGAATCCAATCTTACAAAGCACCACACTTCAAACAACTCAGATTGAAGATAGATATAAGCAATGTAAGCACACCCTCAAATCTGCAAGACTAGAAACCATATTGTGAAGAAATGCGGAGCAAAACTAGTTCTCTCAGATACTAATGCAATACATTGTTCACATACTTGTGAACACAACTTTCTCTACACAATGATCCAGAACCTGAAAATTTGGATATCATACTTCAGAATACCTTTGATCAACATATTTGAACCACATAAGTAGAACTTCAACACAAAAGAAATGCGAAGAAAAACTAGATCACTACTCTACTATACTGAACACCTCTCCAACACATTATTTCTTCTTTTATTCAAATTTTCTCAAAAGTACTTAAAAACCAAGTAGCACAAACACATTCTTATCACCAATAAAACTTCCTCATCACAACCAAACAAATTGCAACATATCAGCTCAACCATACATATCTTTATCAAAGCAACACTAGATTTCGACACTAGTGATAAGTTACTAATGACAACATAATGCAACAAATCAAAGCATCACCAAGGTTAACATCAATGCAATAACAACATAGATATGTTAAAATAAATGACAACACACAAGCTACTCATACTTCCAATAATTGGCATACTCTAGTTACACACTCCTTTTTCTCAGATTTAACATCACCCAAAAGGTGAGGTAAGCCCACTTTAGTAGATAACCCTATTACTACTAGCTAGGTTGTGCTTGCTTATATTGTTTGTGAACCAAGGCCTAGCAAAATTTTGTGGAAGAAAAATTACAATACCAAGAATTCAAAGAATCAAAATCAACCAAATCTATTTTCAAAGTGTTTGTTCTGTTTTACGATCACAACTAGAAATTTCCCAAAATGAAAAACCATATAGAAAACATCAAATTGAGACCAAAAACCAAAACATCACAAATGTTAACCAAAAAACTACAATAGTTTAACAATACACTACAATTGTCAGTTGAAACATCGCATTTGTCAGAAAACCTAGGAAGCCAAAAAATCTTATTTGTCTGTGCACTACAATTGATTGATATTGAGCAGGAATTGATTGGTCCTGCACTGCATTTGTGGCATTATGCACCACATCTATTAGTTTTAAATTTTTTGGGGAAATACCTGTGTATCCAAGTTTCAATTTCCTTTCAAATAGTTGTTGTACACTCAGGCATGAGACTTTTTTAGTCAATTCATTCCTTCCATTGCATTTTACCATTTACCTTTGCTTGCATTTCCTAGTTTTCATTTGTCATCTTGTCTTATCCATCACCATAATTGAGTCTTGAGATTAGGAGGCTTACAAGACCATTGATTAGAATATAATCACATATTTGGGTATCTTGACCTTGTCACATTTCATCTATCTTATCCTTAGGTTGGGCCTAAAACTCATGTGTCTAGTTTAGGTTCACCTTTTATCCAATCTGAAACATAGGAAAAGGGGGGAGATGGATAGGAGACCTAAAAATGGGATGTGAGATGAGGGACCTATGCCAAAAGAAAAATGGGTTGTCCATCTAATCATAAATCCACCTTTACAATGTTCATTAGGAAGTGGGATAGTGCCACAAATGATTAGAATTGACTTACAACCCTCAAGGTGAGTCAATCTTAGGTTTGGAAACTATGATGCCTTGACTTCCTTATGATAGAAATGACTAAACAATAGTTTTGGGAGAAGAATAAAAGTTCTCTAATAATCAAATGTATGAGATCTAACACTTAGAACACAAATTATTATGATAACACTATCAAAAATGACCATTAATCAATATATTTGAGAAGGTTAGGATGGTGTTTACCTAGCTCCAAAAGTGGTTTTCAATATCTGTAGTATGACAAGTTCACCCAAGGGCAAATGGGTCCTTGCATCCCCTTATGAAAAATCAATTTATGTAATCCTATAGCTCACTATCTGCACTCTACTCTTGTACCTTCAAATCTTCAGTCTCGACTCTGGATTTGTAGCAAAACCTAAAAAAAATTAGTTTGTTTGTATGGGGGTTTATCGCAATCAAACCCAAAATTTTATAATTCAACCTTGATAGAAAGATGAAAATATGATAAATAATAATGTGTGCAAGCCCTATCCTTAAGTGCATCTAAGGCATTAAGAGATAAAATTCAAAGAAACCTTATTCAAGTGTGTTAGAATAAGATCCCTAAATGAGCATGAAAAAAGACAAAGACCTAGTTAGAGAGAAGTCAAAACACTCTAATAAATCTGAAATCTGATTATACCTTGCTTTAGGTAGCTAATAGAATGAATATTGAAGATGGGAACACTTAGGAAACAAGTCATTATGTTAGGGAGAGGGCCAAGTGCATGTTGAAAAACCTAGAATCCATCATGATCCACCATTGGCATCAACCTTTAAATCATGAACAATGCTTGATCTTTCTTGGAAAAATGAGATTGAAGACCTACAAAATCAAATGAAATGCTACTCCAAGGCTTCAACATTTATTTCTTGAATGGTCTCTCCTTGTTCTTGAGTGCTAATCTTGTGAATATCTTCTCAATCTCTTATTAATCTAGCTTGAAATGGTGAAAATACTAGGATTTATATGCTTCTTCTCTAATTTTTCGATTATTAAATCTCAATGGCCAACCTTTGCCACTTGAATTTTGAACATTAAAATGCTACCAAAAAACATGTTTCAAATTGGGTTTTAGAAACTAAAGGGGACCCATTCACCTTTACCTAAATTTCCAAGACTCGTTCATTTTTGGGCCTTTAATTCATTAAATGCATTTGTTTAATGTGTGTTGTGGTGTCAAAAAATGATAAAAATAGGCCTTGAGATGAATAATAAAGGGAATTAAGGGCTTATTTTGAATGGTAAAATTGCATAAAAGGGAGGACACTAAAATAGGTCCACATTAAGTGTGTAATTGTACTTTTGCTTAGAAAAGAATACAATTTTATACACTACATTTAGTCCCCACTTTAGCAGCCATATGACACTACGTGTATATGCAATTACTTTGAAAGAAAATAATGCTTTAAAAAAGGATACTCATATGGATTCATTCACAAATGGGGAGAATGAAGCCTCCAATGTAGTCATCTACAAAACCACAATGTTAGGAACTACATCTTGCAAAACTGATTTTTTAGCCATTAAAAATCATCTTATCAAACATCTAAAAATAATCAAATTCGAGGGTAGATGTATGCCCCCTGATTTCACTTGATTTATGGAGGTGGAATCAGGGTAGCAATCTAACCTTGTTGAATTTTTTTGTGTCTGATGGGAAACCTCCAAAATATGGTATTGAGACTATAATACCACATATTGATAGACAATAGACTAGATCGAGGATGAAATTATGAATCTAACGCAATAAACAAGATTGAAAACGGAGTTCTCTAGCCCCCATTATGTTGGTTTGAATAAAACATGCTTTAAATAAAATGTGTTTTCTTTAATAAATTTGACTATATATGAATGAAAATGACAATTGTAGCTATCATTTTGACATTTACCTTTTTAAAATTACAGTGTTGTAGAGAGGAGTAGATATGCATAGCCGATGAGCGTACTAGCCCCCCAAATTGGAAATTTTACAAGAGGAGGTAGTGTGAGACAAGCTCTGACATATGATGAGTCTATTGTACACTCTCTTTTGATTTTCTTTTATGTTCTATAAAAAAATTTATGCATTTTTAGATGGTCTAAGACCCCATCCAAATTTTTTGCAAAGCATCCCATTTTGGTGCAAAGAGTCCTAGAATGGATAAAGCATCCTAAACCCCCCATCCAAAAATGGCCCAAGTGTCCAATTTTGGCCAAAGCATCCCATGATAGATTAATTGTACTTTTAATGGTTCTATTGAATTTATTAGGTGTATTATTAATGATTTCTTCCATCTATTTCAGGTTCCACCACATGCACAATAGTGCATAGGTGGCCATCCTTTTACCCTTCTCTAGGAGAAGGTGACCTGACTGTCTGAGGAGGAAGAGATATTATGAAAAACAAGCTTATTTTGGATCTACCTCATGCTCCCATGAGGTATCATGATGCCATATTGATGGTGTTCATCAAGAGATGCTATGTCAATACACACACATTCCATCTACCTTCAGGTGAGATGATAGTCACATGGGAGGATGGTCACTAGATCTTTAGGATACCCATCCATGGACAAGCAGTCTATTTCAAGGAGGGTTGGACATACCAACAGATGTGGTGAGACATTCAATATTGTATCAGTCACCTTGCAACTATAGAGCACGTGGGACCTCACGTCGAGCTAGAGTGGATGTGTACTACACACCCTTGTTATGATGTATTATGGTGATCACAAATTAGCCTTAGCATTAGTTCTAGATGGAAGAGGCACACACTTAGATGAAGGCATCGTACATACCATTCGACATATGGAGTGGCATCAAATCATCTATTCTTGGGTTTGTAGTATGTTATCTCATCTATACTATGATCCTTGGCATTTTATACATAGGGAGCTACATAACATCGTGCAGTATACACTTTTAGAGGTGTGGGACTTTGAGCATATCACATGAACGAGGAAGATAGGTTATCCCATGGTAGTGGCTATTGGTTATTCTTGGGCTTTCATCTACACTTTGAGATGGATTTGGAAATTTGGGGATCTATGGTATTAAAGGGTTATGTTTGATTAGCTCGATGAGGATGACATAGTATGGAGGCCCTACAGGACCATACCGTAGTGGCCATATCTCACACATCAACTTGTTAGGATGTAGTGTTATAGGCTCTTGTTGGGGTGGCATGATTATATAGTATTTCCATTCTACTATGATCACGTCATGAGGCAGTTTGGGCAGAGTTAGGGACCTCCTAGGCCATGACCTACATAATTGAGAGTAGCACGGAGCAGTTCCCATCTATGATACATCTGATGACCTATTGTTGATGATGTTGTTTCCAATGATTCAAACAAGGATCTTGGCATGCCCCCAACATCAAATCAAGATAATGCATTTTCCATGATAGCCTATGAGCAGTGGTGGATGGGAGCACAACGTATAGTAGTCTTCCCTATGTAGCACCCCATTGGTGACGTTGGACCTCTTCTAGGTCATGGAGTGGAGAGAGAGGATGGAACCATGGATAGGGACATAAAGGATGAGAACAAATTGGCTAAGATGGTAGATGAGGATAAGGAGGATGAGGGGGATGATGAGGTGGAGCAGCCGATGAGAGAGGAGCTTGTGGAGTCGATGGATATTATAGATGTCCCCGAGGAGAGACCCTTAGTTCCTCCCAGAGTCACTCGATCATAGTTATCAAGTGTTGTAGGAATAGTATCTCAATAATCATGGAGGGAGTAGTGGTGTTTACCTTCCACACTTCCTACTCATTAGAACCCTAATTGGTGGGCTGGTGACCTAGGTAATGATGTATTATTTTTATTATTTTTTAAGTTCTAGTTGTGGATTTCTTATTATATCATGTTCTAATGTAATTTATGTTTTACTTGTTGTAGGTGATATCTAGTGGTGGTAGGATTTATTTAGATAGATCATCACATAGATGACCCCTGTCCTACCCCCATAATAGGTTGTACAAGAAAAGCATGGGCCACCACCTATGGCAAGGCATGATGTAGACCTATTTGAGCCTTGGGTATGATGGAGGATTTCCTAAGAGGAGGCTATGATGGCCCTTTATGATTACAAAGTTTGAGAGGAGTAATTGAGAATTGCATTTTCATAGCTCTATGCTACATTTGAGGAGCTTTGACCCACCCAAGTTCTAGTTGAGAGCGAGTTAGTCACTATCATATGGATGAAGTTCAAAAAACTACAACGAGAGCTTGCTAGAATTTAGGCAGATCAGGTGAGACTATGGGACGACAGGGATCGTGTGGAGCAGGAATGCATCACATTACTCGTATATGCAATTGCTATGAAGGGTGAGCTCTAAGGTCTATAAGAGTGGGTTAGTTCCATGAGTTGCACATGATTCATTGTCTCCCAACAAGCACCACCACTAGGCCCCAAGGGATCTAGTAGTCACAGGCCCACTTAGATGTACTTGTGTTTGTATTATGCTACATTGTGTGATCATGTATATAAAATTTTATGATTAATATATAAGCATTTTGTTTCTATATGTGTTCTTATTTAGATTAGATGTCAATGTGATCTATTCAATAATATTGGTGTAGATTATTTAATAAATGTCTCTTGATCTAATTTTATATATGTGATCTATCTAAACACCTATATTTATTTAGATACAACATTTGGATCGAGTGTAATCATGTTAAATTGAATGTTCTTATGATATAATTATGGAAAATTAAATGCATATAATAATATAATTTAACATAACGCACATGAAATTGAATATCATGTAAAAGAAAGTAATAATCCAATTAATGAAAACTTAGTCTATAATTCAAGACACACAAGGAATACTTGTCAAGAATGAAGCAATGTGAGATAAACTAGAAAACTATCTACTAAATCTAATCAACATGCTTCAATATGCATACTATTCAAAAGAGATGTTAAGTGTAATATCTATACAAATGCACAGTATTGATAGGTTCTTTAAGAGGTGTATCATGGGTAGGTGCAGGATCATGATGGGCCAAAAAGTGGTGATATAATGGGTATGTGTAGGATATGTGGCTAATGATTTTTTTTTTACCAAACATTTATTAAATGAAAAGGGTTTTTAAAGGAGATTCTCAGCTTTCCACCAATATAAATTATGTTTTACTTTGAATTTAATAAATAATTATTATTCATCTTCTATTTGAATTACGACTAAAGTCATGATTGATAGGTTGATTGAAAAACATGTAGCTTTCAAATAGTATCACATTTTTTTAATCCAAAACATGCTTCACATGCTATAGGATAAAAAAAAAAAAATGAAGTTTTGACCAAGTTAAGGTGGTCGAGACATACAAGTTTTATATTTTTTAAAAGTTGTAAAAAAATTATAATTAATTATTTACTTAGAAAAAATTATAAAAATATGCATCACATCGGGACATGAGTCATCTACTTATATCTAAAATCTTATAAAAAATATTATCATTTTATTGTGGTTAGTGGTGGATAGACTGACTACTTCTTATTTTTTCCTTGAAATTTAAGTACTACTACATTGAAATTTCAAATTTTCACCAAATAGATTTAAAAAAAAAAATCCTAGTAGTTTAGAAACTAAATTCAATTTGCTACAGATTCTACTCTTACATATTTTTGAAATAATATAGATAACTTATTCAAATTTTTATGTTAAGTTGCCTAACTCTTATTTTTCTAAATTTTTCGCCACTTAAGGGCCTATTTTTTCCATGATGATCTTGCACATACCCTCATCCATTTCTATTCATGTATATACACTAGACCCATAGATCTCCTAAATGACATAAGGGCCTAACCAATTTAGACTAAACTTTCCTTTTTCACCTAGGACGACATTAACATTGCATTGATTTTCATATAACACTAAATCACCTTTGTTATTTATTATGGAAAAAGAAAGTTTTCATGAGACCCGAAACCCATTACAATCCATTTTTTAAGGGACTCAAAACCTATCATAAGAATGCAAGCTACAAAAGAAATAATCCATAGACCATCAACATCTAGAAAATAACAACCACCAATAAAATAGCAATACAATTATAGGCTACACAAAAACAAGATTTGAAAGGTCCCTAAACCCAAAAACAACCAAGAATTAAAAGCGACCAAGAACCCTTTGTTACCTAATTTTTCACCTTCAGGCTCAATCAAGCAAGACATCTTTTTGCAGATGTTCATAAGGGCCAGATGGATGTTTCCATTGAGAGTTACTTCATGCATATGATGAAATTTCATAGGGGATTCAGTTGAGAGGCCTGATCTGTTGGAAAAATGCCTCAATATTCTATACCCAGCCTCCATTAGAGCCAGGTCGGCATGACATCTTCACTGTATGGCCCACTGGCTGCTTGATCCTGTCTGATTTGAACAGGTCACTGTGACCCAATTTTTGTCCTGCCAAATGGAGCTACAGAGCCTATCGCTATAACATTGAGGCCTCAGCGTGACCTCCTATCACATGAATTTCTTTGGCCGATATGCCATTCAATCATGAGCTCAGGGGGACTCATGGCGACCAAGGGCTCAGGGTAACTTCAAGCGCTCGGTAAAGGGTCCCAGCAAACAGTCGGTGTCTCGCTGATAGGAAAGAGAGCTTTCCGTAAAGCAAGTTTTTCGGTATAACAAAGTACACTCAGAGAGACATCCCGGCGATAAGAGAATGTCCCCCCCAACTTAAAGATCCTTCGGCGTAACAAAGCATTCACCGAAATGTCCCGGTGATAAGGTGGGGTCTCGCCGACAGTGCTTTATCAACAGGTCTCGGTGAGTGAAGGATGTCTCACCAAAGAATGAAAGGGGGCCTCGGTATGTTTTCCTTCAGAGGGAGTCTCACCGATTGAAGATGTCTTGCCGAAGTCGGGAGAGCTCAGCAAAGTAAGTGAGCTTCACTGGGAAGTCTCACCAAAGTCACAGGGTCTCCCCGATGATCATAAGGAAGCATGTTCAGGACAAGTCTGGCCGACAAAAGTCTCTCCGGCACAAAGGAGGAGGGCCCTCGGTATGACTAAGGGATCTCGCTGAGATGTCTCAGTGATTACGCAAGATTCCCCCGAAATGAAATGGAGCTCGGTAAGAGTCATAGAGCTCGATATAGAGTCTTGATGAATAGAGATGGTCTTTTCGATCGCAAGGAGGCCCCACCAAAACATGAAAGGGCTCGCCAATAGTTGAAGATGTCACCCGGAGGTCCTGCTGACAACGGGAAGTCCTGGCAGTATACAAGGTGTTATTAGCAAGAGTCTTGCCGAACAGTGAAGCCTTCAGAATGAAAAAAGAGTTCGCCGAAGGAAAAGGAAGTCTACAAGAGGTCTCAGTGAATGGATGGTGTCTCAGCGACAAAAGCAGATATCGGTATGACTATGGGGCATCGCCATGAGGTCCTACTGACTTGATAAAGTTTCAGCGAAAGGAATGTAGAGCTTGGTAGAGTAGCGCGCATTCGGGGTGACCTCAATCAACTCCTGGCGAAGATGAAGAGCGTTTAGGGTGACATTTTGCCAAAGGAAAAATGTCTCACCAACACACAGATGTCTTGCTGACTGCAAAGGAGCTCGCCATGAGACAAAACCATCGGGATGAGATCTTTCCGACCCGGTGAGGTCTCACCAAAAATCCGAAGGAGCTCGAGCCCAGAGGAGAAGAGAAAGCTCAGGGTAAATAAAATGAGCTCGCCATAAGCTCTCAGCGATGGCTCCATGCTATGCCGATACTTGAGAAAAGATTTAACCGCATCGGGGAGACACGATTAGTGTCTCACCGATATGTGGTTCAACAGGGGAAGTTTTGACCACCCGAGGAGGCTGCGTGGAATTCACCTAACCAATCAGAGAGATCTGAAGGTAAACCATGGCAGTCTAAAGAGCATCAATAGTGATGAAGGGCGACGTGTATTTGTCGCAAGCTCAGAGCATTCAAGGTGCAGTCGAAGTAGCTCAATAGGACATGATGGATCAAATGAATGCGATAGTTACAAATCATTAGAAGGCTTCTATGAGGGTAACTCTTCACCGACACACACAGCAGGGACACGTAGGCTTTAGCATTAACTTCATCCAAAAGATCTGAGGGTAGATCTTTCTGAGCTCTGATATTTTTGTAAGCCCTAATGGGCCGATATCAGTCTATATATAAGGCATTTTTTTCCCTTTTGTAAATAGTTGTATTTATGCATTCAAGAGAGTTAGTGATTTTTTCATCAATCCTTTCTCAATTAATGTATGTTTTCGTAACTCAACTGGAGTCCTGAATACAACACAGAGTTTACCTTGGAAGCTTGTATTCATATTTGTATTGATTCTCATTTCTGTATCTTTCTTTGGATTATGCAAGACTTTAACTGTGTTTTTATAATTATGCATTTATGTCTTAAGGCTATGAAATTGATCTTTCCTTCCCAAGATGTGTATGTAGGCCAAACCTGTTAGGACTAAAGCATTAAATCTAAAAGAAGTCGTTCTAAGTGTGTGAAGCAATAGCATTTAAACTTTCAAGTGTATGTTCTCCCTGTGTTCATTTCGTGATTTCTCATTAATATGGTGTATCACCATAAGTTTAATTCCATCTTTGTGAACTTTCCTTCTCCCTTTCCCTTCAAAGAAGTAGTAGTTTAGGTGATACCCAAAGGAAGCCGGCCTTCTCCGGAGGTTCACTCCAAATCTCAGGTGACCCATAGCCCTGGAGTGACCCAATGTTTCACTAGAAAGCTCAATTTTACAAACTTTGCATAGGGTGCATTTCTAGGTGACAACAGTTTCTGGCACGCCCGGTGGGACCGTGAACTACTTCTAAGTTCATGTTTATATAGTTTATTGCTGCTGTTTGGTGTGTGTAGCAGTGGTTTCAACCTTTTGGAGTCCTTTTCTTTACATACCTCGCGACTCTGAGCTCAACTCTTCTAGTTTCGCAGACCAGGTCTTGGTATGTTTCAAAATAATCTGTTAATTCTGAGTTTCCAACTCCTCGATTGAAAAGATGTCAAATATTTATGAAGATGTTTACTATTACCCTCCATATCATGAGTATGTTGCTCCTACACATCCATATCAGAGTGTATTGGACTTGCTCCAACAAATTGACCATACATTGTGGGATCTTAGTCAAGGTATTCACAATATGAAGATTAATGATATTAGTAAGATGCTTGTATGTCTATCTAAGATGTTGGTTGATATCAAGATGCAGCAGGGTACTATTATGCAACAGTAAGAAATGGCTGAGCAAGTCTACTTTTATGATCAAGAAAGGGTGGCAAAAAGAGTCCAGTTCGAGGAAGGCCTTGAACAGGAAATAGCTGCTAAGGAAGAACAAATGAAACTACTCTCTGCTAAGGTGCAAAATACTCAAGCTTACTCTGATTATTAGCACCAACTAATGGAGGGGCTACAAAGGAAGCAATTTGAAGAGAACCTTGCCCAACAATTGGTTGTAAAAGAGGCAGAAATGAGGTTAAAAATTTTTGAACAAGAGGTTCCCAAGTACAAGATTGCCAGCTTTAGGAAAATTCAGCCTCTTGACTCCCCTAGTAAGTCTTCTTAGCTTGAGATTCTAAGCTTTAAGGGATTCAATTCGATGGAAGAGAATGTAGTACCTGAACAGGATCAGTCCATCACCCCTCAAGAGCAGCCCATAAATCCAGATGACTTGCTCCTCAAGGAGAGAATTAGCAAAGTAAATCTAATGCATTTAGCTGTGGCATGTTACCGACTACAGCAAGAAAAGCTCAAACAGGAGGAGAGGCAGGAGCTAGGACAACAGACAATTGAAAATCTTCACTTGTAGGCAGAGGATACCTAAGCTTCATGGGAAGAGGAGCCACATGAAGAAGAACAATTGGTCTATTTGCTTGATCAACTACCTGGTTATGTTGAGCAAGCTGAAGAGAACATGCAGGCTCTTGTTTTACCAGTTGATTTGGAACACCCAAGGAATATTGCTTACTTTTTCAATGAGCTTCCTCAATTTTTTGATGAAGATCAAGATCTCACATGCATGATAGCATCTATGCTTGGTATGGAGCAAGTAAGTGATAATATTCATCTAGATTTAATGCAAAATTATGAATTAGATGATATCATAGAGGCTTTTTGTTCCAACATAGATGATGAACTAGTACTATATGAAAGGGAAGCATGTGATCAACCCATTCAAGTTGGTGAGACTATTGAAGAGGTTGTTGAAGATAATGCCTTGCAGCCTGTGAACTTATTAGATGAGCTTCCCCACTTTGTTGAGGAGGAGGTGTATTATGCCATGAACAAAGAGCATAGGGAGCCATAGTTTGAAGATTTGTTTTTAGTTATCCAACAGGGATATCAGCTCCTTAGTCAAGAGGATCAGACTATAGTAGCCAATGAACAACCTGCACATTACCTTCAATCAACATCTTTTCAAGGAAAAGATGAAGTCTTTAGAGATCAACGAGAGGCCAGCAAGGAGAGTTCAAGCTTTACCCTTACCAGGGGCTATCCAATCAGGTACTTAGCTCAAATGGAGTCCAATACAACACCAAGGATGAATCCTACACCCAAGCATGAGGGTACTGCTCAGGAGGAGCGCACTCAAGTTATGTTTCCACCTCATAATGGGAATGTTTACATTCCGTATGGAAAGGTTAGTAAGCCTGAATATGTTCTGCAAGAGATCTTGTAGCCATCAGTTGAATTGTCATGCATGCTTCATTTCTCTTTAGTTATTCTCCAGCATGGCAAATACTGTAAATTTGTTAGAAAGGGCAATTATTTTACCCAACCTGTCAATGGATTTGTTTGATCAATTTCTTACTGGTTAGTGTAGGGTAGGTTTAGTTGTATTTTTTCAAATTCCCTAAGTGTTGTCCCAGCACAGTAAGTAGTTTCCTCTCTATAGTTTTTTTTTTTTCAATAAGTTTCCAAATGTACTAAAGAGTTACAAATGATTACAGTCATAGGCTGACTGTTTTTGATGTTTTGAGTTTTCCTAACGACTCCATGCCCAATGGATAAGCCTAGGCTACTGGTCTTCATGTTTAGCAGGCAAACCTCCAACAAAGGTCGCCAGAAATGTTACCTAATTTTTCATCCTTAGGCTCAATCAGGCAAGACATCTTTTTGCAAATGTTCATAAGGGCCAAATGGATGTTTCCATTGAGAGTTACTTCATGCATATGATGAAATTTCACAAGGGATTCAGATGAGAGGCCTGCTCTATTGGAAAAATGCCTCAATATTCTATGCCCAGCCTCCATTAGAGCCAGGTCAGCATGACATCTTCAATGTCTGGCTGACTGGCTGCTTGATCCTGTCTGATTTGAACAAGTCACTGTGACCCAGTTTAAGTCTTGTTGAATGGAGCTACAGAGCCTATCACTATAACATTGAGGCCTCGGCGTGACCTCCTATCACATGAATTTCTTTGGCCGATAGGCCATTCAATCGTGAGCTCGGGGTAACTTCCGATGCTCAGTAAAGGGTCCCAACGAATGGTCGGTGTCTCACCAACATTGAAGAGAGCTTGTCGTAAAGCAAGTCTTCCAGTATAAAAAAGTACACTCGGAGAGACATCCCTGTGATAAGAGAACGTCCCCTCGACTTAAAGATCCTTCGGCGTAACAAAGCGTTCACCGAAATGTCTCGGCGATAAGGTGGGGTCTCACCGACAGTGCTTTATCAATAGGTCTCGGCGAGTGAAGGATGTCTCACCGAAGAATGAAAGGGGGCCTCGGTATGTTTGCCTTCGGAGGGAGTCTCACCGATCGAAGATGTCTCGTCGAAGTCGGGAGAGCTCGGCAAAGTAAGCGAGCTTCGCTGGGAAGTCTCGCCAAAGTCACAGGGTCTCCTCGATGATCAAAAGGAAGCATGTTCGGTACAGGTCTGGTCGACAAAAGTCTCTCTGGCACAAAGGAGGAGAGCCCTCGGTATGACTAAGGGATCTCACTGAGATGTCTCAACAATTACGCAAGATTCCCCCGAAATGAAATGGAGCTCGGCAAGAGTCATAAAGCTTGATATAGAGTCTTGGCGAATAGAGACAGTCTTGCTGATCGCAAGGAGGCCCCACTAAAACATGAAAGGGCTTTCCAATAGTTGAAGATGTCACCCAGAGGTCCTTCCGACAATGGGAAGTCCTGGCGGCATACAAGGTGTTATCGACAGGAGTCTTGCCAAACAGTGAAGCCTTCAGAACGAAAAAAGAGTTCGCCGAAGGAAAAGGAAGTCTACAAGAGGTCTCAATGAATGGAGGGTGTCTTAGTGACAAAAGTAGATATCAGTATGACTATGGGGCATCGCCATGAGGTCCTACTGACTTGATAAAGTTTCAGTGAAAGGAATGCAGAGCTCGGTAGAGTGGCGCGCATTCGGGGTGACCTCAATCAACTCTTGCCGAAGATGAAGAGCGTTCGGGGTGACGTTTTGCCTTCGATAAAACGTCTCACCGACACATGGATGTCTTACCGACTGCAAAGGAGCTCACCATGAGACAAAACCATCAAGATGAGATCTTGTCGACCCGGTAAGGTCTCACCGAAAAGCCAAAGGAGCTCGAGCCTGAAGGAGAAGAGAAAGCTCGGGGTAAATAAAATGAGCTCGCCATAAGCTCTCAGCGATAGCTCCATGCTATGCTGGTACTTGCGAAAATATTTAAACACATCGAGGAGACATGATTAGTTTCTCACTGATATGTGGTTCAACAAGGGAAGTTTTGACCACTCGAGGAGGTTGCGTGGAATTCACCTAACCAATCAGAGAGATCTAAAGGTAAACCGTGGCAGTCTAAAGAACATCAACAGGATGAAGGGCGACGTGTATCTGTCGTAGGCTCAGAGCATTCAAGGTGCAGCTGAAGTAGCTCAACAGGACATGATGGATCAAATGAATGCGGTAGTTGCAAAATATCAGAAGGCTTCTACGAGGGTAACTCTTCACCGACACACATAGCAGGGACATGCAGGCTTCAGCATTAACTTCATCCAAAATATATGAGGGTAGATCTTTTTGAGCTCTGATATTTTTGTAAGCCCTAATGGGCCTATATCAGTTTGTATATAAGGCATTTTTTGCGCTTTTGTAAATAGTTGGATTTATGCATTCAAGAGAGTTAGTCATTTTTTCATCAATCCTTTCTCAATTAATGTATGTTTCTGTAACTCAACTGTAGTCCTGAATACAACACAGAGTTTACCTTGGAAGCTTGTGTTCATATTTGTATTGATTCTCATTTTTGTATCTTTCTTTGGATTATGCAAGACTTTAACTATGTTTTTATAATTCTGTATTTATGTCTTAAGGCTGTGAAATTGATCTTTCCTTCCCAAGATGTGTATGTAGGCCAAACCTGTTAGGACTAAAGCATTAAATCTGAAAGAAGTCGTTCTGAGTGTGTGAAGCAATAGAATTTAAACTTTCAAGTGTATGTTCTCCCTATGTTCATTTCGTGATTTCTCATTAATACAGTGTATCACCATAAGTTTAATTCCATCTTTGTGAACTTTCCTTCTCCATTTCCCTTCAAAGAAGCAGTAGTTTAGCTGATACCCAAAGGAAGCCGGCCTTCTCCGGAGGTTCACTCCAATCTCAGGTGACCCACAGCCCTAGAGTGATCCAATGTTTCACTAGAAAGCTCAGTTTTACAAACTTTGCATAGGGTGCATTTCTAGGTGACAACACCCTTAATAAACCATAAAATAGCCTATGTTAGCTAGGCCATAGCTAACCATCTTCTTAGAATAACCAAAGCTAATCCAAAGAAGATAAACAACATAATGGTGTAAAACACCAACATAACCCTAATTTTCAAGAGATCCAACACATCCAAACTCCCCACCTCCATAGGAGAATAAGAGAACACATCAAACCCCTGGGGACCATTATCCAACTTGCAACACCATTCCTCTTAAATCAGTAACTCAAACTCCAACTCTATAGAAGAAGGCTCCCCTATATAGGAGAGGATGAGAGAAGAACCCATACTACCAAATCCAATACTCTCCAACACACACCAAATCCACCTCAATAGGAACAAGAAAAGATGAAGAGCTCTTCCTACCAAGCCAATAATATCCAGATCCACCTCAATAGGAGAGGGCTCCACCTCAATAGGAGAAACCTCCACCTCAAAAGAAAACACCAACTGTAAAACCCAAAAGAAAGAAACTTTAGTAGATAGGGTGGACCCAACATCCTTTGACTATAGGAGCAACAAAAATAAGAAGAAAAATATAGAAAACACCCCAGCCATCAATAGAAAAAATAGGAAAATCTGAGCCTTCAAAATAAACATTTGGATAAGCTCAGCCAACATGAGGACAACAACCCCAACTTGAGACTTTAGAATAAATGATATCTTTAAAAGGGCCTTTGAGACAACCCCCACTAAATATCTCTCCAATAGGAGACCAACAACAAGTAGCTTCACACATATGGAGAAACATCTCCTCTGAGAAAGAAGCACCTTGTTCTTAGGCAGCCACAAACCCAAGGCAACATCATACAACCAAGGGAAACAATCCCCTCTAGTACTGAATATAAAACCTCCTCTACACCACCAAGAGATCTCCAAGAAACTAGAGACTAGCCCCTTCAACAACATAATCTTCCATGGGAGGTTGAAGACAACTCCCTTTATGAGCTAGGAAAAGTCCTTCCTAAAATAGAAGAACATTTGAAAAAAATAAGAGAAAACCCCAAATACAACAATATCTTTAACAAAGAACAGGGTGAAGCCACAATAGTGGTTTACAATTCAAGTGAGGAAGGAAAACTCACAAAAAATGAATGCATGGAAAAAAACTTGATTTTAGGGGTTCGTACGAACCTATTGGTTCGACCAAACCCATTAGGGGTTCGCTAGAACCTAGGTTCAGGAAAACCCTTTTAATTCTTTCCAGCCAAAAAATCCAACAAAACCCCTTATAGAAGGGGCTTCGAATGAACCGAGGTTTGAACGAACCCCTAGGGGTTCGTTCGAACCCCCCTTATTCCTCATCCCCCCCTGAGACACAAAAAAACCTAGATTTTGGCACTTCAGAGCTTGGGTTGAGGATGAAAATGGAGGAATCTTCACAAACCCAACTGAAATCAGGTAGTCCTTGGAACAAGCTATCCAACGAATATAATTTTAATATGTTTTGGTTTTATTATGTATTTGGTTTTTTAGTTTTATTAAACATAGGTTTTTCATCAAAAATGAAGGTCTTTGTTCTGCACATGTGGAAAAATAGCAAATTATCAAAACAAAAATTTGAAAAATATGAGTGCACCAGATATTGAAGTCCTTGATCCAACAAAAAAGAAAATGAATTTCGATAAATACAAAAAAAATTATGCGTTATACGGTCGCGCTATGTCTGAATTGTAATTGGTTTGACTTCGAAACTTGATTAAAGAAAAAATATTCAATAAAAAATTGTCTAACCAAGTGGAAGCACTAGATATCGGAGTTACAAATCTAAATTCAAAAGAATTAGAATTTTATCCTTCATGGAAAAAATGTTATGCATTAAAAAAACTAGTTTTCGTGGGAGATGGAAAAAGAAGTGCAATCTAATTCCAAAATTTTTGAAAAACATATTTTTAAAATCTACAGACAAAATGTGACGAGACCCTATTTTGTATCATCTTCAAATTCTTCATGGTTTAGCACTATAGGTTCCTGAATGTGAAGATTTAGTTAAAAATAATTATTCCAGTGTCGAGTTTGGCCAAAAATTGTAAACCACTATTGTGGGATCACTCAACAAGGGAAAATCACCATGTAGAGAAAATATCTTAAAAAGGAGCCACACCAGCTAGAGACCAGAGGCAACACCCAAGCCACAAGCTAGCCAACCACCAAAACAACTAAAATATCCATCAAAAGGTGCTCAAACCACAAAAAAAGCATCAAAACACTGCAACCATTCCTTTGAGAAAATCCACTCACCAAAGGAAACCAAACCACCGACATCCACATGGTTTGCAACATAGAGTCACTCCAAGAGAAAATAAGAAAGTGAGAGTAGATGATATAAACTCATGAAGGCCCATAACAAAGCCATAAACAAGAAGATATTTACCCCAAAAAATAGAGTCACAAAGAAGGGGAGATATGTCGAAGACAAAAGAAAGGGAACTAAGAAAAAAAATTGAGCCAAGGCTCAAGAAATGAAAGAACAAAACCCTTAACAAGGAAAACAATCCTTCTATCAACTAGGAAAATAGCCTCTTGATGAACCAAGACACTACAACAATAGAAAATCCATCCAAACACCTCCCACGCAATGTGTAGTGTCCCTCCAGTTTAGACATACTGTTCAGTTTGATTCTGCTTGTTAGATGCTTAGTTCATTGTGACACTATGTTGTTTCTTTCCAGAGGAGATTCTAGATACTATGTTGTTTTGATTTTTGCGGATGATACATTGACATCCTGGTTATTTGGTTATGTTGGTTCGATGATACTGTGATAGATTCATTCATGATATAGCTTATTGGTTATGATTATTGCTTATTTTATCATGTTGTTATGATTGTATATGATTGATCTTGCTCATTTGTGTTGGTGGATAAGACAGTGTAGCATTACTCATTCGTGAGTACCCTGCTACGCTGCAATTCTTATTCACGGTGTGTTTTCTAACATGAGTTTATATATATACATGTTTTAACCTTGATGTTTTCCTGCAGACACAGGTACCGGGTAACAGCTCCACCTGCTTGTCAGGTCTAAGTGTACCCTAATACATTATAAATATGTTGTCAGAGGTATTGACAGGTCCTTTTAAACCATCGTTCGTTTTTGAACGAGTATCCCTGTGTTACCCCGTATAGCCCAGTTTGTCTTGTCATGTTCAAATATATATTGTTTTGTGTTTGCAAATATAATATTTAATTTTATTAAATGTTTATTAATGTTTTAACCAATGTTAATGATTTAATTTATTAAGTTTAATTAAATAAGTTATTTCTTTGCAATGTTTTAATTAAATTAATATTATTGTTGTTTTAATTGTGCAAATTTAATTGTGTGAAATAGATATCTTTTAAAGCAAGATATTTTCGACGAGATAAGGATCTTTGATTGTCAGTTAAAGGTTTGTTCTGATATTTTAAGAATGAGTTGAACTGAATGAGTTATTTACAATGCAAATGAAACTATTAATTAAAATTGAATGATTGGAAATCTTGATTTGCATGAATTTATATCTTTTGGATTTTTGGGGAATTGTGCATTCACGGGAAGATTTCTTACGGCAGCAGTTTTTAGCAGTCTTGATTCACGGCAATTGTTTTCAGAAGAATTTTTCTTTAAGATTTTGTTCACAAGCGTGTTTTGAAGTTGGCTTGATTGGAATTTCACTGTCGAAGTCTGAAAAATTAATAGAGGAATCAGCAAAAGGTTTCAAAGTGCATTTCAACTCGATTTCCAGATTATCCAGGTTTTCTTCTTTTTAAGTTTTAGTAAATTTCTTCCTTGAACGTTTGAAAAGATTAATGGTATATCAACCTACATATAAAATAGAGAAATAGTTAGAATAAGTAATCAAAGATTATTGAAATATTGTTAAAATTAAAATGTTAAGAAAACAAAGAAATAGAGTTTAGGGTAAATTTGTAGATCTGAAAACAGAGATTGAATTCTCATGTATATCTATTGACTTATAGATATATCTAATTCAACATACTGAATGAGTCTAAATAGTATTTTAAAGGTTGAAACTCTGAAGTTATAGTTATCATCTTTTTTATTTCGTTCTTTGTGAAAACTATGAAAATATTGTACAATTAATTTTAGATATATATGTATTCACTCTGTTATATACGGACCCCATTCACAATCTGCACCATAAAAAAATATACTTCATTTATGTTACCATTTTCCTGAGTTTCTTTTACCCAATCACGCACATAGTTTAAGGACAACATAAAGAACCTCATGTCGGATTAAGGATACCTGCACATTGTTATTCTTTTGTGGAATCTCTACTGAAATTGTCATAGGAAGTTACTGCGCAGTCTGCCTGGTGAAAAATGATATTACCTTTGTATTATAGTTATTTTGAATAAAAGGAAATAATAAATATAGTTTACCAATCCATTTGATATTTTAACCTCCTTACTTAAGAATGCGCGCAACCTTTGTAAGGGATTAGAATGAGTTTTGGCTATGTAACGTCCCTGTACAATTTTAAATTGTTTTCCATCTGTTATCATATGTCTTCAGATTCTTTTATATCTTTTTCCTGCATCCAAATCTGACTCTTCTGCGTCTAATTTTACTTCTATATCCTTGTTTTTCCTTCCCTTATAGATTAATTTCTCCTGAGTATTCAGCGCTGCTTAGTATCAGAAGAGTGTCTGATTCTTGAGTATTATCCAGTTATATTATTGTTTGATTTTCCATGCACATTGAATCAAAAGCTTGGTTTAAATGTAAATCTTAATAATAAATATTGTATAGGCATGGATGTAAAATTGTTTTAGCGCAGGGACTTGAAGTCATTAAATGTTATAATTAATGGGTATGCATGGTGCAAGGTGTCATAGCTATCCTTTGGAAGTTATGATTTTTCCTTATTTTGAAAACTATTACTTAACTAAAAAGTAACTTACCTTTACATGCATAAATCAGACGGATTCTTACCTGCAATTATCTCATGCGTGGTATGCATGAAGTTCCAGTGGTTACGCATAGTAGTGATATTTATTTAGGAGCTTATACTTGTCTTTAGTCCAACTTGCCATGCATGCATAAATCGGGCAGTTTCCTTAGTTAGAAAATCTTGATTTATAATCTATCTAATATTAGATATTAATTATACACAAGTGTAGTTAAGTACAGATAAGTGTAGTTAAGTGCAATTAAGTGTAGTTTTGTTTTATAAGTGAAATGTTTGTTTTATTTTATTTTATTTTCAAGGTAATTGTAGTATAAAATATAAAGAGTTTGTATTGTTATTATATAATGATAGTATATACAATTCTTGAAAATCATTAGAAATATAACAATATCTATGGATTATTTGTAATATAAATTCTTAATTTAATGAAATTAGTTAAATGTGATTGTTAGTTGTATTCACACAACATTTAAAAAAAATTATTTATATTTTATCAAAACTAGTGAAGTAAAATTTGTATTATAAATTCAATACACTTCAGTTTATGATCATTTCTATAGTTCTTTTATAAGGAATTTAAAATTTATGGAGATTGATTTATGGTAACAGTTTGGCGGTGTATACATTCGTAACATTATTAATGTATGTTTCTTTTCCCTTAAGACTAGGACAGTGAAAATCACTATAACAAGTTTTTTTTAATCTCTAAACTGTGATACTCAATTGTTATGTTTTTCTTATGTGGGGGTATAGCTTTGTATTCTTTTATGGTCTTTTGAAGTGACATCCTAGAGATTGTGATTTGCCTCTAGTGAAGGACATAAACATTCGGGTTTTGATTTTTGTGGTTGATAGCTACCCAGGGGCTAGATTGATTTTATGTTGAGTCATGTTATAGAAGAGTGGCTTGCGGTAGGGGCCGAAATCTGGAAGTGATTGTCTGGGTAACCTATCGTAGGTGTGTTAATTAAGTGAAAACCTAACTAATGTATTAGGGGTTGGGTAGTTGTAAACACTAATTCAGATAATGTTTGCCTCACCTACTTTCTTAATGCTCGTTTAGGTTGAGAAAAGGCTGAGAAGGCCTGGAATGGCAAGTCGTCATCTTGTCCTCTTGAAAGATGAAGTGACTCCACATTGGTCTGCATAGGGGCCGGGAATCGGTAGAGACTACCAGGGTAACTCTTGGTGAGGGCCGGTAGTCTAGGAAAATTCACCAGGGTAACCTATCCCGACGATGTGATGACACTCTTAGTCTATATCATGATGGTGTACCATGTGTTCAGATTTCTATTTGATATAATTTGATACTGAGTTTTTATCTGTTTGATTTGTAATCGTTATGTTGTGATGTGAAATGTAAACCCCGTAAATGTGATGTTCTGTCTTCATTGTTTGTGGACCTGTCATTATCTCCTAGCACGGAGGGAGTGGACCTTTGGGTTCCACGTGGTCAGGAGGAAACCGTGCTCTATCTTCCTTATATTTTCATGTAGAGGATCCTATGCTTGCAGCTAGTACCAGTTACTACTTTGTTCGTGACTATTGATGCAGAGCTTGTTCGTAGATATTGTATCAGATGTCAAATGAACACTATCTATTTTGTAAATATATCTCTTGTGTAAGAGTGTACTAATTGTACCACCTTTGTTATATGGAGATTCTTAGAAATCTCGCTTTATGTAAAATGAGCATTTGGGATATTTGATTGTATGTAGTTTTATAAATTGGATCTTACATGAAATCAAATTTGTACTTTTGTTGATGATCAATATGTTGAGTTTATTTATTAAGTTTATGTAACAACGTTTTGGAAACTTTATAACATATGTGTAAACAATTAAAAAAATATATTCAGTTAACTTTGTTATAACGTAACTAAGTCAGGGCATTACACAATGCAAAAGGTAGAAGAAAAGATTCCTCAAGTAGAAAAACCACCAAACCATATGTATCTCCATCATCTCCATCCTCCTCTAATGCTCTAGGTTTCAAAACTCCCCCTCTCCCTTTCTTACTCACCTTTGTTAAATGAGCGCAGAAAGACATTATCATTGTAACTACACTGCATTTTTCTCGATTAGGCTTGAAGATGCTTGAGAGCATTGATGTGTTGTTTATCAAGAATTTCAAGTTGTTGCAACCATTTCTCTTTATAAGTGGTATCATCAATGAGTCCTCGAAGGGAAATTCTCAATGAAGGGATATCTAACTCCAAGGGCATTATTGCATCAATGCCATAGACTATGTTATAAGGTGTGTTTCCCATAGATATTTGAATACTAGTGTGATAAGCCCATAATGCATACGATAATTGAGTGTGGCAATCCTTATTATGTCTTTTTCCTATTTTATGAAAGATTTATTCAAGTTTTTTATTAATTTATTTTGTTTGATCATTAGATTGTGGGTAATATGGTGTTGAATGTGAAATTTTTCCAAAAATTTATTCACATCATTGTTCTTAAATGGTGTGCCATTGTTTGAAACTAATATGAAATGAAGACCAAAGTGAGCAATAATGTGTTCTAATATGAAAAGATAAATTGCATCAGCTGTTGTGGAATGAAGAAGAATTTCTTCTACCTGTAGAAACTTAAAATTCTCCTGAATGATCTTATACACTTCAATTCGATATACCAACATCGTTTTGTCTTGAAATTAATCCTTTTTTTCCCATTTGATTAAATAAGCCTAGTTATTTAAATAAATGCGTCATTTTTATCTATTTATCTAATTAATATAATTAGATTAATTCCTACTCTCCCACACTAACATTTCATCTTATTTAATTGAATAATGAAAATTATTTAATTTAAACCCCCCTTATCTCCTCTCATTTAATTAATTAATCTAAATCATTTAATTAAATGTCATTTGCATCCCCCTTTCATTAAATAAAATTAGAAAATTACTAATTTTTCACCCATCCAATGAATATTCCAAAGAATATTCTTCTAGCTCCAAAAATTATTCCTCCTAACAAACTTGTAACAAACAAAGTTGTTAGAAAGTGTGTTTGTTTGAATCATTGTGAAATCCATGATTGATCTTTGATTTCATCCATTGATTAGATCCATGACCCTTGATTCCATCTTGATCATTGAATCCTTTTCATCTTGACCATCAATTCTTCATTTTCTTTCTTATAAACACTTCACTATTTGGAGAGAAATGGATCCAATTCCATAAAAGAAAAGTTATGCTCTATCTTTGAATACAATCTCTATTCATACTTGCACCATTATCAAGTTTTTTCATCCTTTTCATCCACCCATAGTATCATTTTATCAAATTAATCTTAGTTTTCAACAATGGAGTTTTTTTAAATGCTCATATTATCCAAGGGATTGGGAAAGGGTCATTATTCCACACCAATACAACACCACTCCCCCAATGG
Source organism: Sequoia sempervirens (assembly GCA_007258455.2). Lineage (NCBI taxonomy): Eukaryota > Viridiplantae > Streptophyta > Pinopsida > Cupressales > Cupressaceae > Sequoia > Sequoia sempervirens. Next base: position 194,797,483 of record VDFB02075321.1, read on the forward strand.
GATAATGTTTGGAGTTCTAGATTAGGTTTATTTTAAGCTATCATGTTTATTTCATGCTTGGTTTAATGGTTTCTTATTTTTTGAATCTTTTGAATATCTCATTGGGATTGTAGCTTAGAGGGTTAAATAATGCTTAAATTCATATGGATCTAGTGTATTTAACCTATACTATGATTACAATCACATTTTGGTGCTAGAAGGAGGGCTGATTAATTTCTCTTAAGTTTCCATGAGTTGTAGGTTCCAAAGAAGCATCACTTTTGATGGCTACAATGACACACTTTGATTCAAATACAATGACACAATTAATACATTGACACATATTTAATATGGCGATGCACTTATATTTTTTGATATTATAAATATAAATATGGCAACATGCACCATATAGCAATGCGATTGATGTCCCTATTTTGGTGCAGAGTGATGCATCTAAAATTCACCAGAGTGGTGCACCTTAGATTCAGTGATGCCTTTGACAGCTTCAGCAACACATTTGATTTTAACAATACTTTTTACTAGTAAAAAATAGTCACTTTTCATGTTTGCTTTAAATTTTCAATTTCACATACTCTGATATTTTACTAACATCTGGTTTTGTTTTATTTAGGCTAACTAGTTTTGCAGATTTGGGAAAAAACTAGGAAATTATTTACCCCAACTTGGTGGGGTCATAATGCTCAGAATTCGAATTCATTTGCACCATCTCCAAGACTACTAATTTAGTCCCTATAAAATAATGCCTATGAAAATTGGTTTTTAGGGACTGACGCAAGTTTCAACCCCAAATTCTGCTTCGAAGGCCTCCAAAAATGCAATTTACTAGAAATCTAGAAAAAATCTTCTTAGCTTTTTTTATTGTTAAAGTGTTTTAACACTTAGGGGATGGTATAACCCCTCATATGCTGCTTTGCTTCATGTTTTAGGACCACTAAATTTCCATTGGGTTTTAAAACATACAATCTTAGGACAACTGGCTTTTAATTTGGTTTAAAATTCACAAATGCTTTAAGTCTTTTCAAGGTTGGTTAAAATTGAATCCATACATCCTCATTTTGCAATACTAGTTAAAATTGGACAAAAAAAACAAATACTTCCATTGGTGTTTAAAATGAAGCCATTTTGTTATATTGGGTTAAAATGAATGAGTGTTTGATGTGCTTTCTTTGCTTGTATACACTTGTAGTGCATATCCACTCCCCTTGTGCTTCGTGCGATCATGGGTTAAGAGAAACACTCAAGTATATTTTCTTGCTTTGAGTCACCCTAAGAACTTTCCACGTATCCTCTCCCCTTGTGCTTCGTGTGAGCTTGGGTGAAGAGAAATATATTTTTTCTTATTAAGAGAGGGCTTTCTCTAAGACACATCTTGCAATGGAGAACTCATATGCAAGGTCTTGAAGCATGTTTAATGGCAAGCTATATCAAATGTTGTGAAATCATAAGAAGGTAGCTTCAATATTGGGTGGCAACATCTTGGCACCTAATCCCTCTCCTTAATTGCAAGGGAACAGTTGAAGAGCCTTAAGTGACCAGTGGATGGCAGTGCACGAGGGTGTTCATAGTTTGTTGCCATTAAAAACCTTATTGTAGTAGCCAAAAAATTCCATTTTTGAAATGCATTTTTAAGAAGTGCATCGTAATAGCACCATTATGAGAAGTTACTTCCCATGCTTAGTTTTTGGTTGAGGCAATAAAGCAAATAGGGAAGGGACTCTTTTGCTTGGCACATCATGACGATGCATTTCCTTGACATAGCTTATTTTTCCATTCCATCTTCACAAATTAATCATCTCTTAGGGGATGATGGTAATCCTACCAAGAAATACATACCCACTTGAGCTAGGATTATTATTGCTTGTGAGCCAGTTTGACACATTGCTTGGTTTCAAAATACTTAAACACACATCAACATGTTCATCAAATTTCAAACCCTTTGGATTAAGTTTGAATACCTTTGAAAAGTCCTATATTGTTGCTTTTCCCTAAGGATTTTATCTTTAGAGGTTCCTAAATATTTGGACTTATATCTAAATTCACACTTGCTAAAGTTAACATAGGGAACTATGGCCTTAGCCTCTTGATTTTCACATAATGTCCTCAACTTTGTGAAATGAAGGTTGCATAGAAATAGGTATTTTTTAATTTTGAAATTAATTAAGACTTTCTTGATGTGGTAATGATGCAATCTCACTAAATCAAAGATTAAAACCAAATGAAAAAACTACACATTGGTCATATGGTTGAGACACATTGACTCCCCAACACCAAAAACTTGAGACAAGGAAAGTATTGCAAAGATGAACTACTAAAAAATATTGGCTCACTACCAAGGATGAACTACTAACAATGCATATGTAGCATGTTGAAGGAGCAATTCCAATTAATCTCATAAAACTAACTTTACACACTTCATACTTCATGACTATCATCTTTGGCACTTTACACTACATCAGATCTCACACTCACTCTTAATTGCATCTATACTCTTCATTACACAATGAATTAACCTATATATATATATTACAACCAACTGAACATCAATTAGGTCAGCCTAATTACATGTACGGAGTAAGACAATAACTTGTTGGCACAAAACTCCAACATACACACTTTATGGAGAAAAAAATGTGTACCACACCAAAATAGGTTGGCATGACCTATAATCACTATCATGAATCCACTCCTTACACAAATCAACTTTGCATGACCCCAAAACCTTTAGGTTGGTACTGTTGGTGAAGGAACAATTGAATGAACCAACTAAATTCATTCATAGATCGGCATGTAGACCACCAAATCGCATGCCACTTGGAGTGTACATGCTTTTCATACCTTCCAACACTTCCTCAAAATTGCATAGTATAATATTCATCCATGGTGGAATGTGGAGCATTCCAACATGCACTTTGCACCTATAACATGTCATTACTAAGCCCAATACACTATCATTGATATCTTCAACTATGGAAGACATAAAGCCCAGAAAATTTGGATTTAGACACATCAACACATACCATGAACACCTCAAAATTGCATGACAATATTCGACATAGTGGAGCAATACGAACCATAAAATTGTTCCTTTGATCACTGAATATTCATGTTGGGACTTAGCCAATTCTTCAGTTCACTTGGTCTCCTCCAAACCAACACTTCTACATTTCTACAATGGGTTTCCATCAATGACTAAACCATATACCAACATGCTCATGTTGCCAACAATGAATATAGTGGATAGATAGAGATGGGATGAAATAGATGATACTAGTCCCAAACTATAGAGTGAAATTAGATCAGGAGATTTACATATGACACTTGTTTGCCAGGTTTTCATCATGGTACTTTCCAAAGGTGATTGTTTACCAAAATTTTAACATTAGATAGTGTATGGGAGGAGATTTGCTACCCTTAGGATGATGAGGTCTCAAGGAGAAATAGCCATCAACTACCTCAAAGATCAAAGCTCAGGTGATGGGATAAAATGATCTATAAGGTGCTTGTTTATGTTTTATGTAGAATTAAAAGGGGAGAGTTCCATAAACAGAAAGAGAAAGTCATAGAGGTCTTTTGGGAAAATGGACAAGCTCTTGGCCAAGGATGACAATGTGATGCATGAATGTCCTCATGGTGTGTTGGCATCCCATATGGACTGAAAATTGAGTATATCCAAAAAGAAGCTAAGTGTCTACTAATAATTTTGTTTACTAGGAAATTTGAGAGTATGGAAATAACAAAGAATAACATAAATGAAAGTAAATTAAATTAAATGAAGTTAAAATGATAAAATGAGAGAATAAGGGAAGAAAGCACTTACAAGGAACCAAGAAATGAAGTCTCCAACAGAGAGATCCATAATATCTACACACATAAGATAGAGGAAAATTTTGGGGTTGTTTAGGGGCTTTCCTTAGTCAAAACCCTTCTTCATTGTTTCCACCTCCATGGAAAGCTAGATGAGATATATAGAAAATGAAATAGATGTGATACAAGGAAGAATAAACATGCTAGAATAATATGCTAACTAGGTTAAATGATAATGCAATAAATGAATCATAGTTACACTCCTTTAGCATGATAGGAATATTGAAAGTAAGAGACTGTAATCTCCAAGCTTGAAAGAAAAATGTAGAGTGCCTTGTGAGAGCAAGAAAAAATAATAAATATGGTAGAATGAAGCTTCTATGATGGAGAAAGAGAGAGAGAGATTAATAAAAGAGTGAAAGAGAATAAGATATTGATATATTGAATGATATTAAATGGATTGAGTGCTAAAATGGAATTTTTTTGGAAGGTATAAGCATGCAAGGGTCATCAAAACACACCTACGAGATATAAGAGGCATTATGTTCATTGGTAGTGGGAAATGTAACATCTCAAAAACTACTACAATTGAGAATCTATTTGAGACATTCAAATCGTGCAAAAATGTTTTCATAGTGCATGTTCATTCATGACATAAATCTTCCTTAATGGCCCATTGGTTAACAGGTTTGCACCTTTAAATTTATAGTATAAAATTTAATTCTTTTCCCAAATAAGATGCAATCAATTACCAACAATTGTTAATTGTTTCTATGGCAAACAATTACTCTCTAAATTTTCAAGAGGTACAACTCCCTCTTTATATTTTCAATAAAACTGTAAAAGTACATATTTAAAATGATGTATGCTTTTTACTAGAAAATAAGAAATGTGTGATTTTTCAATGCTCAAAAGATTTCAAGCATTGAATGAAATGAATATATGAATGAATATAACTACCGGTACACAAACCATCATAACATCTCATATGAGTGAAATGAAAATTGATTTAAAATATAACACTAGAATTGGAATTCATCATCTAAATGAAATAGTTATTCATTGACACATAAATGATATAACTCAAAGAATTAATCAAATGCATATATTAAAATAAAATTATTCTTTCATTCATATGATATATTAAACACACATAGATGTAAAAGCTTTCAATTATATATATTCTATATAAAAATTGTGATGTGTTGTTAAGAGAGTTTCAAGTTCATCTTAATTACATAAATACCAAGCACACATAACCACTTCTCTAAAATAATTTCCCAATATTAAATAAAGTCTTTAATTCATAACATAAAATTCAGAAAAGATAATTAAAGCAATTAAATCATTTCTAGGGTGGTGCTTTGTTTGTCACTCCTTCAACCGACTAGGATGCTAACATGGCATTCTTAGCTCAATATGCATAGTAATCCATCACGACATGTGGAATCTCTTCATGTTGAGGGATGATTACATTTCTATCTCTATTTTCTAGAGAGCCTTGTTTGCTCTACCTGCTTCATGTTTTCCTACATAAGTTGTATCAAGTCCAACAAACTAGAACAAAACTAAGTAGATACATGTAAGCTTCCTTAGACTTTTGATATTTAACTGTCACTTGTCACAAATACTATCAATCATCATTTTGAAATACCCCTTCATTGCTTCTTCATCCTCATCATCAGTGTTACCTTCCTTCCTAAGTTGAAGACTGATACCTAGGAGGTTCTTCTAATTTTTATCCCTAATAGTGTTGTATTCAATTAATAATTTGTCAAATTTTAATATGCTTTGTTTGAAAATAAAAATCTTCCATTCTATACTTTTTTCCATATGACACATCTATTTTCTGCAACATTCAGGAGGATTTTTCACTAACCGACCTCTTAGGAACCAATTCCACGATCCCCTTGAAGCCACCACTAGTATTTTTCCAAATGGCATCCTCATGCTTGGATGAGGTGATATCTTTATTAATTTTGACTTTTAAGGCGTCCATGTCTTTACAAAAAATTTCCATATCATCAATAAATGTGTCTCTATTTAAAATGTCAACTGCCCACTCCTCCATGCCTTTCCAAAAATATTTATAGTTCTACATCTTACTTACTACTTCCTTCACCATAGAGGATGTTGGATCAAAAATAACTTCGAATCAAATGATTTTTTGTGGAGTTATATCAAGTACTGATTTCAAGCAATCAACTAAAAGCTTTACTTGGATCTTTAATTCATCCTTGCTCTTTTTTCTTTGGTTGTCCTCTCCACCAAATTTACAACTATCACCTAGAAATTGTGTACATCACCATCCCTCATAGAAGGTCCTAGATTCACTTGAGTGATATTGAAATCACTAGTAGTAGCATGGATTTCCTCCCCCTACATTGAGGGATTAGCTACTTCTACATACATGTTAGAAACAAATGACAACTAAGAGGGGGTTGAATTAGTTATACATTAAAACCTTCAAACCCTTATCAATATTTAAACCCTTATTAAGGATCCACATGAATGTAAAAAAATGAAACATCAACACATCAAAAACCAACACAATAAAACAAAAAAAATTATGTGGAAAACCCTAATCTAGAAAAAAACACAGTGAGGATTAACTCACATATATATGAATAACAATGTTGATTTCAAAAGGCTCACTATTGAAAGGGCTCTCTATCCAAAGGACTAACTATCCAAAATAAAGAAGGGCTCACTACCAAGGGATCACTACATGGATAGAAAGATAATAGAAAGAGACTGTTACAAGGAGGTTCACTACCTTAGAGCAATAGGAGAATCCACCATAACAACTCTACACCATCCGCAACCTTTGGCTCACTACCTCCAGCAACTTCAAGCACAATGAAATGTATACACGTTCTACTCACTACTTACAGTAGTCATAGGTGTTCATGCTCACACTCATATCACAACTCTTGATCACACTTGCATCATTTCACATCACACAACACACTGCACAATTTACCTTACACATATATCCTCCACAACCTCAAACAACCTTATCCAAGTTGGCTTCAATGAAACTTATGCACCTCAAATGTGCAACCATCAAATAGGTCAGCACCAAACACTTTCATGGTGGAAAGAACGAAAGGTGAACCACACCAAGGGTTAACCAAAACCAAAATCTTCATTGACATGCTACACATAGCTTCCACAATCCATGAAGCACATCCACAAGTAATGCTAACACACCAGGTTGACCAAACCAACATTAATGCTACCAAGTAACCACATACACACTTCACCAGGTCTAAAAACAACCTACAAACCATGTAGCAACATCACACAACATATTGGAATATTCCAACACCAACGAAATATTCAAACAAAGTACTACAAACACATTCAATTGAAAATACTATCATCTTGTGCAATCAGTAAAACTACTACTAAGACACAACACATGAACCAAGCTTTGTGAAATAGTTGAACACCAAACCTTCCAAGGGAAGATAGATACAAGCATAATTAGCACATTCCCACATTCGCAGTACATGAAATTTGAACATAAAGAAATGTAGATCAATTCCAATTCTCCTAGAAAACCTTGTTCATAGTCGAGCACACTATCAAACACATCTTCTACTACCACATGATCTAGAACCTAAAACTCTAGATATTAAACCTTTGAAAAAATAAAAAAATCACCTCCAAACTACACAAGCACATCTTCAAGCATGAATAAATGCATAGCACAATACAAAACACACCCCTATCACCTTGTACACTCTTTATATATGCATTTTTTCTGAAAAGCACTTGGAAACCAAGTGACCATGTTACATCTACAACACTTGCTCAACACCACAAACACCTTTTCATCATAACCACACTAGAATTTGACATATGTTGACATCAATGACAACTCTAATGAAAACATGGTAAAACACATAGCGTTATCATCTTCAAGGTGCCTAGATGTGGTTTCTAGATTTTTGGGGTTTGAAGTTCTTTGAATCAATTGACCAACAAGATCCTTATCTAGGAGATTTACTTGGACAATTTTAATTTTCTTGGACAAGGTTTGATCAAGCCAAAAAGTGGGAGTAGGTGTGGCTACTAACCTAAAGCTAGGGGAACTGAATTGTAAAACCCTTCTCAAAGGAGGAGTAATAAATGGTTTATCTCTAGGAGAAGAAGGGGGAGTAGGAGATACTCTAAGAGAAATATGTGTATCTCTAAGAGGAGAATATTTTAGAGAAGAGGGAGCACTTTCCTGAGAGGGAAAAGTGAAAAAATTAACCAAATCTTCTTCCTCTTCATCCACTTTCTTTTCTTTATCTTACTACAGGGGATTTGGAGCATCTTCTCCACATGTTCTTTCTGGAAGGTTCTTCTCCAAAGGATCACCATCACCACCACCATGTCCCTCTGATGACATCTATTATGTAGGAGAGGTTTTCACACTTGAGGATGAAGGCCTTTGACTTCTCTCTTCTTGAGGCTAATTGTCTTGTAATTTTGGATAAGGAGCTTGTTTCTCTGCGCTCTTCCTTTACACCCACTCTTGTGTCCTTTCCAATACTACTACAATAGTTTAATTTTCCTTGATACTCCAATCCATGGATATAATGGGATGAGTTTGAATGTGGTTGAAAACAATTGGATCCAATAAATCAAATTCATCATTCTCTATACCTTGGATATCCCAATCTAATCTGAATATAATAATTTTCCTTAGAGTTAACCTCATCCAACTTCTCCTTCGTACTTCATATTCATCTACACAATCAGCCCAATAATATTCTATGTCTAGAATATGATTAAAACCAAGACCTAGTTGCAAATTATTTTTAACAAAGTTCTTTCCATTGAAAGAAAACCTTCTATCACAAAACTAAAATGTGTACTTAACAAGATCCCTCTCAATATTGAGGGCATCAGACATAGAGTTGCACAAAAAGTAGCCAAGACCAATGGAAAATTGTAGACCAATCTTCTTCCTTTCTTGGAATCTCCTATTCACCTTAGCCACTTTTCTACATACCTCTATGAAAATAAATTTATCTTTTGCATATTTAGGGAGCTTGAGTGGAAGACTGTCAAAACCTCCAATCCTAATATATGTAAACCGTTGGAACTATATGAAATGGCTTCCATAGGTGTCAATTAATTGTATGGCCTCAAGAGAGATTCTCAAACCAATATCCCCTTCAATTTCTCTAGCTATTCTCATAGTAAATGTATCATTTACTCTCCTAAAATTATGATAACCCTTCTCTACTTGCAATTTATCACAATAGTCAAAGATTTGAACATCTTTACTTTGAACTATATTTGGTCTAAAATCCTAGCCAAGGTCTAGTAACAACAATGGTATTGTTGTCACATGAAATCACACCTTGCTAAACATGAGGTTCAACATTCCAATGACACAATGGAAACAACCTCAAGGTATGGGACCTTGCACATATGGGGTCGAATCTTCGAAGAAGTTCAACTTCCTCTTTTGATCTTAGTGCATGTGTACATGAAATCCTACCACTACCCTAATCTAACAACACATAGGTGAACAGGGGAAGAAGGCATGAAATGTAAATCGGAGGTGGTACACCAAGATGGAAAAATTATTTCTTCTTGACTTAGATTGCATAACAACACCATTGAAGAAGGACCATGGGAATCACATAAATCTTTGTTTGATCGATTCTCAAAGTCAAACATGGAGGTTAGGGTTTGGCAAGGTGTTGGAAGTGATAGAGCTTCAAAAAAAAATTTGCAAAATCTTGAGAAAATCCTAGTTTGGTTATAATTGTGGGCTTATGCGTCCAAGGATTGATTAAGGTTTTGATCTTGAAACCCTCATTGTGCAATTTATTATTATAAATCCTTGGGCATTTTAATTCTATGTTGACCTGTTACAACCATTTCCCAATCATCTAAGTCACCATTTGAGTCATCGAGTGCATGTTTTCACCTGCTCCTTTTCCTTAGGTACATGTAGGTTTCCCTAAAATTTATCATTGTTTTAAATTACCCCAAATTCTAGCCAAATATTTTATAGCAGAGGACTTATGCTTAATTTTTTTTTGAGGGTCGAGTTATGTTGGCCTAGTCCTTGGCCCTCTTTTAAAACATTTTTTCTGCACGTGGGAAATATTCGTCAAATCAAGTGGTCGTCCATTGCTGAAGTTCTTTCAACTCGCGGGTTCACTTCTGCGATGAGTGATGAGTCACATTTTCCTTTTGTATCACTCATCACCAAAGTTCTTCAAACCTTCGGCTCCACTTCTATGATGAGTGATGGTTGTGGTAGTTTGTTCCATTGTGCCATTACTAAAATGTGTTAACAACTCTCCTAACTTAAACGAATGATGGAAGGAGATAATGAGTAGTGTGATGACCATGTGTCAAATTTATGTCCCATCGCTACTTTGGCCCATCGCCGAAAATATCTTCAACTTCAAATTCATTTCTCCAATATGTGATGGCCTAGGTTATTTGAAGATATCGCTGGAAGGTCTTCATCACCAAAATTCTCAAGAAGGTTTAACCATTTACTGTGACCATCAATGGGGTTTTATCCAGGAATATTTCCTTTGAATGTGATTTTTTGTTTGTCACTGAAGATTGAAGGAAATGTAGGGGAACTTTTGTGACAATTGGCAGTTGCAAACGATATGGCGAGGATGTCGATGGTTATGTGGCAGATTTTTGGCACCTCATTGATGTTTCCAAGTATAGATGGAAAGGCAAGTGGCAATCCTTTATGGGCTTTGTTAATTGAGTTTTAAATCCAAAATGATCGACAACCAGGATTTAGCATGGAGTGATTGATTTTCTATTCACTCGAGTGAGCCAAGGTGGTCATTAAATGCCATACACTCTAATTCCTCTATTTAGTGAGGATCTACTATTGTTCATCTCATCATCTACAATTATCAAGGTGCTAAAATAATTGCTATAAGTACTGGAGGACCAACATTTGAGTGCTAAGAAAATCATTACATGAGTAGTGGTATAGAATCCCTAGGTCTATAAGTACGTGTGCATGTAGTCTAGTTATCATTTTCTAGTTTCCTAGGGTGGTATCGTTTTTGTAGCTCAATTGTTCCCTGTATCGTTTTATGTTGGACTGGTTTGGGTTTTCATTTCTATAAGAGGGGATTCAATGGGTTTAGGCTGGTGTATCTTCTGCGAGGTAGGCTATTGGTCAGTGTTTTATTTTGGGTAAGATGGGCGAACCAAGTATTCCAGCTACACCAGTTAGAAGGTTATTTATTCAGGAACCTCTTATTTATGTCCTTAAGGTTAAACCTGATACAATGGACATTCCAACTGTTCTAAAGGGTAAAAGAAGTTTTTGTAAGAAGGGTGAAAAACTATTGTCTAGAGTACTTATAATTTGAGGAACAAGACCATTTCAAAAGAATTGATCAAGTTTAGAGGGAAAAGGCTTGTTGAGCCTGGAGAGGAATTGAAGAAGTAGAGTAAGGTTCCTAAGGTTTTTTTGGGGAAGCACAATGTTCCCATTGAAGTTTTTGATAGTTCTTCAAGTGATGGAAAAGGAACGAACCCTGACTCTGGCCATTGTCTCATTTCCCTGGTGCCCTATGGTGATTTTGATGAAGAAGTGATAATAGCTACCCCAATTTTAGTCAAGATACCAAGCAAGTGTGCTTACTCAGCTATTGACAAGGAAGGGTAGCACCCTGTTCCCTCCTTTGAAATGGTGTTTAGTTTTTGAACTTTTGCGCTAAGTTGACTCTCCTATGGCTGGTTCATTAATCTGCATTATTAGTATTGATGGTGACTTCCCCATTTTTGGTGTGAACATGCTAATTTTGATAATGATGCCTTTTGGAAGGCTAGCTAGTTCTTCTATGACAATTGCACGGTTCTCTTTTTTTCTTTTTCCTTCCCATGGTAAGGAATGATTGAATATAATGGTCCGGGAAGTAGCCCTAATTTAGATGAAATTAATTTTGAAATATTATGAAATTTAATTACATTTGAGTTGAATGCTTGATGCTCCCTTGTTCTATAAAAGGGATTTCATGGCTCATTGCAATGGGTTTGAATTTTGAGTCTAGTAAATAGTCTAGGCATAAGCTAGGTTAAGAGGCATAATATAGAAAATATGAATGCATAGATCAGTTTATTGTCTTGGGTATGATTCACGTATGTAATGGTCTTAAATAAGTTTTATAGAAGCTAAAGATATCAAAAAAAATCTTAGTTCTAAAGAAAATAGTCTCTTATGTACCTTTTTGCAAGTTATAAATGAAAATATCCATGGTGTTCTCGTTTATCTTTAGTTGTTTGATTGAATGTATGGTTCTATTTTTTTCTTTAACTCAAAGAGTTGATTAAATGCTTAAAGAGGGTCATATATTTGTAAGGAATTGCATAGGATTTAGTAAGAAGTTATGTTCCAGGCATTCTAAGTTTTCATATTGCAAAGCATTATGACAATAGTCCACCAATTTCTAAAAATGAATAACTGATATATTACTGGTTGTTATATATTTGACTCCATATTCCCAATTGATGAAGCACTAACCTATTTGTTGAGTAAATCTTGCAAGTGAATGAGCTATTGGCATGCCTAGTCATGGATTTGAAATGAGAAAAACATTCATTAAAAATCTTTCAATTAGAAAGTATGAACTTGAATATTCTCGGATTCCTAGCAAATAGATGATCATTTACTTAAAGGTCTGCCAAATCTTCAGTGAATTACGTTTATTTACAATTAATAGTAATCAATATGTGTATAAATGTGTTCTCAACTAGACATCCCTCACTTGAACACAATAAGGAACAACCTCCTAGGTCCCACAAAGCCTAAAGTGTAGGAGTAAATACCTCATAATCCTTTACTCATTATGTTGGAAACTAGCCTTGAGGATTCTTAACCATAGGGGTTGGCTACCCCTTTAGAGAATTCCAAAGGTTTTCTGGAAAAAACACCAATAGAATGGCTACTCTATTGGGGAGTAACTTGAGAAAATTTGGATAGAAGATCATCTTGCCTTAAGATTCATTGAAATTTCATAATAGTTTGTAACCAAAGATTTGTAAATTATGGAATCATATTTTTCCATTCGTGTCACCAACAGAATGGTGACTCTTTTGGGGACAATTTTCATTCTCAAGCTGTAGACTGTTGTATTTTAGAGTCAAATATTTGATGAATTTGAACTTTGGTTCAAATGTTGAAGAATTCTTGGACCTGGAAATGCCTTGGTTGTAGTAAATCTCAATAAATTTGAGTGTGACTCTGATGATGGAGAAGACCCATAGTGAGATTTACTTTTGAAAGAACTTATATTTTTTGAAGTTGAATCCTCTGAAGGGAGGTGGTGGCTCTGTGTAAAGAACCTAATAAAGAATACATAAAATGTTCCAGATCTTGTAAATTTGCAATCGAGGAATAAAGATCGATGGTTGCTACTGATTTCTAGGTATTCTCATAAAATTCAAGGAAGTATTATTACATTTGCAATCAAATTATGAGAATTCTTTAATGCTTAAGATGTAAATGACTCCCTAATAGGTGAAGTAGCACTAAATGAGGGAATAGTAGAGATAATTTAACATGTGTTTAAAATGTAAATTGAAATTTGTGTGTCATCATGAAGAAGCATGTTATATTTTAAGATCTTAAGAAAAATATATAGGAGGTTTGATGTAAAGGCTTAAGGTCATAATTGAAGAGGGAATTTGAATTGCCCTTTGTAATTATAAGGTGGATCTGACAAGGCCTGTAAAAGTGTGAGAAAATACATTATCAATCCATGCAAACTGATAGGGACCCAAATATAATAATGTATAATAGACAACCCTTGTTACATCAAGGAAATTTTAGTATTGAAAGGTACAGGGCTATAAATTTTAGTAACATTTATGGTTACCCAAATTTTTTATTACCTAAGATTAGAGATAGGGTACCAAAATTTAATGGTGAAAAGTCTAAATCAACAAGAAAACATCTATGAGAGTTTGTTGATGTGATGGGTGATTATGAACTGGATTTTGAAGATGTTGTGATGAAATTTTTTGTTCAGTCTTTAAAAGGAGATGCAAGAGACTGGTTCTCATATCTGCCAGTATCTTCCATACATTCATGGGATGAGTTTAAAGTAGTTTTCAGAGAACAGTTTGGTGAAAGGATTGATCCAATCTTAATAAGAAAAAGGTTCATGAGTATGAAGAAAGGGGATGATGAGTTATTCCCCTCTTTTAATCTCATATTTTCAAAGATGATAAGGGAGATCCATGAAAGCATAAAACCAAATGAGTAAGAATGCTTGGTGGTGTACTTAGGTGCATTTGATAAAAAGATGAGTTACCTATTAAGAGACAAAGATCCCATAACATTGTATCAAGTATATCAAATTGTTATAGATACTGAAAATAACTTGAAGTATTCAATGCTAAAAGGATACTTAGTCATCAACATTGATCGTCCAAGTATATTGGGTGCAAATGCAACCAATGGAGAAAATAGTAGATATCTATATCAAAATGATAAGTCTCCTAATGTTTCAATCTCTCCATCACGACAATATGAAAACCATAATAAGCTCCATATCGAACATCCACAAGATCAAAGCCAAGTTGATCAGATGTCTTTGTTACAAGATTGTATGAAATGAGAAGGAATAGAGGAGAATCACCTTATGATTTGTTTTCTAGATTTGTGGACACCTTGTTGGAGGCACCCAAAAGTGTTAAACCAAAAGATTCAAGGTGCACTAATCTGTTTTATGAAATGTACCAGTCAAGACTGAGTACCCTGCCAAAGGAATTGAAACCTCACAATTTAATCCAAGTAATTGATTGAATAAAATTTGTGGAGGGAACTAAGAATGATTATGCACAACATGTGATGCCCTTAGATGTTAATGGGTGTTGTCCTACTAAAAAATATCAAGAAACAATGCAAAGAAATGTAGAGGGTGCATCAGGACATGAACATCCATTCCATTACAAGGGAGAATATAATGATTGTAATCAACTCACAAATGACACGTCTGCAGACCATTACAACAGTGATGGATATCAAGATACACAATATGATAATAGAAGAGGTTTGCTTGACTTGCATCCTTCAGATGTCTTTGATCGTGAAGAGTTGGAAGAAGTACAAGAGATTATCCCATCTCATTATTTGATCAACAACAATGGTGCTAATGTTGATGATGCTTTGTCACAAACCAATGATCAAGGTATGGAAAATAAAAGTTTACATATCTAGTTTGATGAACCTGATTGCAGTCTCAGTAATCAATGAGTTTTCATGTTGTGGTAGTTGTGATGGCATTGAGTCATGGCATTCCTCTGATAATCATGGTTATTCTTATGAAAAGGAGATTGAATCCTTTACTTCAAGAAATTATGATGATAACAATGGAAATGTTTTTCTGTTTGAGAATGAACATTTTTCTTCATGTGAAGAGCCCACAAAATGTGCATCAATAATGTCAACTAGAAATGAGGTGGAAAACTTTGGAGATGATTATATATGTTCTTCACGTGATTACAATGATTTTGATTGTGATAGTGATTTGCAAGATATAGACCTTCATGTTGAGGAGGTAGAAGTTGTCATGATAGCAATGAAGATAATGTATAATCCTTTATTTGATGAGCCCCCATCCCCACCAACTAACAAATGTAATGATCCTTATTGGTGCAGGAATAATTCACTTTTTGAGGATTCTGATGAAGCATTTAATGCCTAGTCAAGATGTTGTCATGATCAAACAGAGTGGTATATTGATAAATCTTTTGAAAGAAATGCTTATGAGTCTTTCACATTTGGGACTGATGTTACAAGTAGGATTAAAGATTAAAATAAGATGGAAGATTTTGAATATGATTTTTCTTATGGGGATGATCCATACATACTCCAATTGCTTGAGAGATGCAATGATTCAAGCATCCATAGTACCAGTTGCTCATAAATGGATGAAAAAGCTACATTGGAAAGGTATTTGGAACGTGATTTGAGTGTGTCATCAATGGATCATGTCTGGTTTATTTGAAGATATCACTGGGAGGTCTTCATCGTTGAAATGCTCAAGAAGGTTTAACCATTTACTGTGACTAGTGATGGGGTGTTATGTAGGAATATTCCCTTTGAATGTGAATTTATGTTCATCACTGAAGATTGAAGGAAATGTAGGGGAACTTTTGTGAAAATTGGCAAGTTACAAATGATATGGCTAGGATTTGGATGGTTACATGGTAGCTTTTTGGTACCTCATCGTTGTTTCCAGGTACAGATGGAAAGGCAAGTGGAGATCATTAATGGGATTTGTTGATTGAGTTTTAAATCCAAAATGATTGATGACCAGGATTTAGCATGGAGTGATTGATTTTATGTTCGCTCAAGTGAGCTAGGGTGGTCATTAAATGCCATATGCTCTAATTCCTCTATTTAATGAGGATCTTTTGTAGTTCATCTCATCGTCTGCAATTATCAAGGTGCTGAAATAATTGTTGTAAGTACTAGAGGAGGGACATTTGAGTGTTGAGAAAATCATTATAGGAGTAGTGGTATAGTATCCTTGGGTCTGCAAGTATGTGTGCATGCAGTCTAGTTATCATTTTCTAGTTTCCTAGGGTGTTATCGTTTCTGTAGCTCAATTATGTCCTGTATCATTTTATGTTGGACTGGTTTGGGTTTTCATTTCTGTAAGAAGGGATCCAGTGGGTTTAGGCTGGTGTATCATCTGTGAGGTAGGTTGTTGATCAGTGTTTTATTTTGGGTAAGATGGGAAAACCATGTATTCCAGTTATACTAGTTAGAAGGTCTAGGAGGTTAAGTATGTAGGAACCTCTTATTTATGTCCCTGAGGTTAGACTTGATACAATGGGCATTCCAACTATTCTAAAGGGTAAAAGAAGTGTTTGTAAGAAGCATGAGAATACTATTGTCTAGAGTACTTATAATTTGAGGAACATAACCATTTTAGAAGAATTGGTCAAGTTTAGAGGGAAAAGGCTTGTTGAGCCTAGGGAGGAATTGAAGAAGCAGAGTAAGGGTCCAAAGGTTTGTTTGGGGATGCACAATGTTCCCATTGAAATTTCTGATAGTTCTTCAAGTGATGGAGAAGGAATGGACCCTAACTCTATCCATTTTGCCATTTCCATGGTTCCCTATGGTGATTCTGACGAAGAAGTGATAATAGCTACCCCAATTTCAGTCAAGAGACCAAGCAGGTGTGTGTACTCGGTTGCTAACAAGGAAAGGTAGCACCCTATTTCCTCCTTTGAAATGGTTTTTTTTTTTTTGGACTTTTGTACTGAATTGACTCTCCTATGGTTGGTTCATTAATCTATGTTGTTGGTACTGATGGTGACTTCCCTAGTTCTGGTGTGAACATGCTAATTTTTATGACACCTTTTGGAAAGATAGCTAGTTCTTCTCTGACCAATTGTGTGGTTCTCTTTTTGTCTTTTTCCTTCCCGTGGTAAGGAATGATTGAATATAATGGTTCGAGAAGTGAAACATAGATTTTTGGGTCTATGTACTTTTCTTCAACTCTTAGGTTTTTCCACCTAAAAGGAGAGAGATAGGCCAAAAAACTAGGTGGTTCACTCAAACTAATGCAAGTATGATATAAATATGTCTAAATGGAATGTCCTAAATGCAACAAATTGATAAAATATATTGATTAATGAATGGAAACTAAGGAAATGTAGTGTGTTTGAAAACACATTGTGATATGCAAAAAAACTTAGAAATGAATAGTAAACTATAACAGGTGTTAGGGATCCAAATCTGTAGCCTAATGCCAAGTTGTGAATGAACTTAGTAGGTTTGGATGTAACATGGGACTGCTTTTAGGTTCTAGGTGTCCTATTCGAAAGAAGACCTCTAGATTATGGGATGACTTCCCCTCTTGATGCCACCTAACTACTGATTTCTAAGGTAAAGGGTAAGAATTTCATGAAAAATGAACCTAATACTAAAACTATCTAAGGTGATACACAAAAAAACAACTAGGACCTAATAATAGCCTATCACATTCAAATCAATATCATAAAACTTGGTTTACACAACTCATTTTCAAATGCAATTCACATAAGTAATTTATAAGGAGGTCTCTAAATAGGGCTTTCAGAAGGAAAAAAAAGGTCTCACAACTAACAACACTATTGAATAACATAGCTTATAACCTGCTAACACGCATTTTCTACTAAACAGATGCCTAAATATGAGACAAGTTTGCAAGGAAAGATAAACTTTCACAAGACAAAACTAATCAATCAGTAACAATATATTACGAAACATGAAATGAGAAGGTAAAATGCTCTATTTTATTAATTCAAAGTTCTTACTATATCACAAGTCCATCTGAGTTACAATACTACTCCATGATGAAAAATAGCTCTAAAAAGCAAAGCTATCACTCTCCTGGAAAGAAAGAACTAACTCCCAAAATGAAAAAACAAGTTACTTAAGCAAAAACCCATCAAAACCCCTCACACATGTCCATCTAGAAGGTTTTGGTCAGATGAGGAACAAAATCCAAAAAAGAACCTTCCAAAACCACTCCAAAAGGCCTCTAAAATGGTGAAAAGTCAAGCTCAGACTCAAGTCATGCCAAAAGTGTGACAAAACTCCCTCCAAAGTAGCACATGTTTCTCCAAAATAGTCAAATGCTTCACCCCACACTCTCCTCATGTCTACAAGACATCATTTTGTCTCCCAGCTTTGACCCATGCAACATGTGTGTTTTGAAAACATAAGACTCCAAAAAGGCATTAAAGATAATAACTTAATTAGGTGATTCATAATATACCACTTAATCAAGTTATTTTACATTTCAAAGAAAAATATAAGAGGTTCCACCATCAATATTAGATTACTTTATATTTGCATGTGAATAATACCATAGTGATTAGCAAATCACTTAAATGATATTTTTATACTTTGAAACAAAATGCAAAAATATAATGAAATGTCAAAATGCTTTGAAAAGCATTAAACAAGATAAAAAATCCTCCAAGGCACTTGATCATTTGTGCTTACTTCATTCTGCATTCCAAGGCCACATGTTTGGTCAACATCTTCTGATTTTCAAAGGCAAAATTTAAAAGGTTGAAATTTGGCCCATTGTGGCATAAAAGGCTTCCACACTTCTTGGAAGGAACAATTGAAAGTCTTCAAGGCACAATGTTATTCATGACCATCTATCAAAGTCAAATTATATGGGACGTGGCACACTCCATATGTTTCATGTTTTGAAGGACTTAACAAATTTTGAAATAAGGCATCAAGACTCAAGGCATAAAAATGCCTAAGTCATAAACTTGTCATCGGCCCCCATTTTACATTAACATGTGTTTCATTTTTTAAAACATGGGACAAAATTCCTATCGGTCATCAAGATAGGGTCAAAACCTAAGCAACAAAAGATGAAAAATGTGAAAAACATCATTTTATCATCGAGTATTTTGGCAGAGACATGTTGCCACCATAGGGTTTGGAGTTTTGCATAGAGAATGGTGCTATCTAACTAGTTTTTGGCCAATTCTTTGATGGAAAGTGTATGGAAACATAGGTAAATGCATTCATTTGACACAAAACTGCATTTTTCCACTTCTTTGGAGCCATTTCATTTGTTTTGGGATGCGAGCTGTAGAGTAATTCTGACCATTTGTTTCATTTTTTGTTCTTTTGTTGTTTTTCTCCACTTTTATAGCTGCCATGAGAAGCTTGAATGAAGCTTTTGGTAAAAAAAAAAGAAGCTTGAAAGTTGCAAAAAATGTGAGCAAAACCTCCATGTATGCCTTGAATCAACTCCATCCCTCTTAGATTTTGAGCAATAGAGCTCACTTCGAGCCTCCATTATGACTAATAAAGAAAAAATTGGTTTCCTTTTGTGTTTTACATTGTCATGAAAAAAAAACCCCACCTTTTGTTGTTGTTTTAAAGAAAACATAGCCATTGAGGCTGCAGCCAAGAGGATAGAAGAATGGCTCTTTTTTTTTGCCATATTGAGTCTGCACTCATAGCTTTGTGATTTACATTAAAAAAAAACTTCAAATGCCTTATGTAGCTCGAACTTGGAGTGTGTTTCTCCATATTTCAACAAGATTGTGTTTCTACAACCCCCCCAAGTGGATTTTGGTGTTTTTGTGATGAAGAGACCCTTACAGGTCGTAGCCATGAAAAATTGAACTAAACCCCTTGCATTTTCAGTTTTTTCATTTTTTGACAAGATCTTGCAAGATCATAATGTGAATAAGATTTCATGAGAGAGTGATCAACTCCTTTCCATTATGTAACTCTTGTTATCATGAAGGCTCTATTTGTTTTGATTTTTTGTATTCTTGATATCTTGAAATAGACTCAGTTGGGGTCCTTACAAGAGTAACCACCTCTTGCACTCTGTATTTGCATATTTTAATCAACCCATATGGGTTTTCTGTATTTGCGAAAGAAAACTTTGTTTTTTTTTTAAAACCAGATCTTCCAAGGAATAAAACTGCCCCTTCCCATCATAAATTGAGTCATCTTCTAAGAATGCACTCACATCAAAAATGTGTAGCTCATTGCACTCTTTCCTTAAACAAAATGACCATTGCAGTGATGTTGAATAACTTATATGTTCCTTTGACCTTCATAATTGCCTAAAAAAATGCTTATTTTTTCATTTCTCCTTCGTGCATTCCTAATAAATTCACTTATGCATGTGCAATCCACCTTTATTTCATCAATTGTAGATAACTCTTTATGTAACAGAATGTGATTATCATGTTGCTCTTGTGTTCTGACTTCCATAATCACATTTTTTCCTTTGAAAGACTATAGTCATCTTCTTCATTAGATAAGATATTCAATAGATTATACTCATGCATCCCAAGGGCTTCCCATGCATTGAAACCTATGTTCATTTAAAGTAGATGCACATTTCTTTTACAGGCACAAAATAGACTGGAAGTACTTACCTCTATCTTGATGTGATAGTGCATAAGCATTGCTTGATGTGTTTTGCTTCCATGTGGTTCATTGCATATATCCATCTTCATTTGGACAACTGAACCATATGATTGTTAATGTTTATGCAACAACATCCTTATCATGTAGGAGATCACCAAGATCTGACATTGGTGCATAACAGAGTTTCTCTTTTTCATGTAGTCCCTTTAATATGTATCAGAGACTATGAATGTGCTCTCAAGTTGTAAGCTACATTGGAAGCCTCCCTCTTTCATATTGATTTATCAATTAAAGGAATATTACATTACTTCCTTTTCATCATGCCCATTAAAAGTTACACTTGTAAGTTGTGAAACTTGACTGCGTCCCCATTTCCATCAATAAAGTTATTGTCAACTGCATATATCACTTGTGGAGGTAATCCTTGGGTCTGAGCAACTCAAGAAAATGTAGATGAAAGTTGTGGTTAATCATTATGTGACATCGAACAGGTCGGTTGAAAAGCTTTACTACCCTTCCTTTCTTCCTCATCTATGATGCAATCTCTTGTGACCATCTCTTCTTTGCCTTCAGTAAACTCAAAAGATGTTTGTCTTTGTTTTTGTCTTGTTCATAACATATAGCATGAATTTTTCTTTAGGACTGTCCCAACCCTCATGAATTTCACAATTCTTGTTGCCCCACATGTTTGCTACCTAATTTCCACAACAGTTGTTTACCTTTTCAATCATGTGCCACAATTAACACTGTCTCCTCACTTTGATCCTAGTGGGAAGACACATGTCACCTATGTCGGTGACCTGAAAGCTCACCATCCTATGTGATGTGTTGATGTCCAATAGGGTTAAGGTGAGAGGGACTTGACAGTACCTTGGATTATTCCTTCCTACTGCCCCATATGCTTCATGATGATTTCAGGCATGCCTTGATTTCTTCTTCATTATTTAAGAGATGCATAATTGAACTTTATGCATCTATGATTGGACTTGATGCATCTCCAAAATCACTTACTTCTTTTTATAAAATGGATCATGGATCCACTTAAGAAGATTGAAAGACATATCCAACAAAATGTGTTCCATCTTTTGAATTTGATAAAGAAAGTTGATCAACTAGTGTGATTCCATATTGATTAATGCATTAATAGCATGTATATCTTTCATCAAGTTGCTCAATTTCCTATTCCTCTTAAAACATCAGAGGGCAGCATGTTGAGCTCTACCCTCGTGGGAGCCACATTTACCCCACATGTTGTAATTAACTGAATCAGAATAGTAACAAGACTGGTCCTAAATCTGCACAAGGAACAAATAGTTAGAAAAATAAATGGACATTTTGGATGTGTTTGATGAATTCATTGTTTTCCAGGACATCCAAGGTTTTCATGCTTATTTAATGCATTTGGAGATCAATTTATACATGCATAGGTAGGTGTTGATGTAAGGTTTGAAATCTTTCATTGCTTAGAGCATTGCTCTAATATCATTGGTTTTTCTAGATGTAGGAGCTAGGAGCACTATGGAGCCGGGAAGGACACAAGCAACTCGAGGAAGTAGTAGGGCAAGAGGACAACTTCAAAACCAGTCATTCTCAGGAAATGACTAGTCTCCACCCTTATATGCACATTCTATTTATTTACTTATTCATGTATAAACTATTTCTTTATTTTTATTGAATAAGTAAAGTTAGTCACTTGGCTTGTGAGGGACATGTACACTTCATGATTATCAATAACATATTACATTTGTACACATATGATTCTCTTTTCTCATTTGTTGTAATTGTAACATTGGAATGAAAATGTAATATGTTTCATTTGAAAATCTTTTTTCATGCATATTGAACTTAGTAAACTTATGGTTTATCTTTTAAATGTTTAAACGAACAACATAAAAAATAAACACTAAACCTAATTTTAGCTTAAAGCTAAAAATAAATTAACATTTTCTACAACATTTTCTATATGTTTGTCTTCTAAACATGAGACCAATTGCCTAGGCTTATCCATTGGGCACGGGGTCACTCAGAAAGCTAACACCACTTGAAAACAACATTGTAAATTGTTGTAACTCATTAAACCAGCAAGAGACACTTTGAAAAATTATTGAAAACCGAACATTACAGAATGAAAACTATCTAACTGTGTTGAAACAACACTTAGGGAATTGAAACTTGTAGTTAAACCTATTCTAACCTACCCTAACCAGCAAGACAAAACTACTTAAACAAAACCATTGAGAGGCTTTGCAAAATAACACCCCTTTTTAATCAACAATTGATGCATTACATGATTATGCACTACTGAAAGAACATGAAACACAATCAGATATTCAAAAGATTGTTGTAATGTTTCATGAAAGATGTAATGAAACTCACTTACGCCTTGATCTCGATCATGCCTATTGTTGTCTTGAACTGGACAAGTGAGCTGAATTCGATCACCTTCAGCTGCAACTCCAAAATCAACTTCTTCTTTGATTGCATCCTCATACTTGGGTGCAAGCATGACCTCTGGTACTTTAGTGGCCTCTGAACTAGCTAAGTATCTGATTGGATAGCCCCTAGAATGAACAAACTTTTCACTACCATTGTTGGTTGCTTCTCTTCCTTCCTACTTTCAATGGTTGTCCTACTTTGTGGCTTCACCTTGCATAATTATTTTCCATGTTGATTCTTCCTCCATGGTTAATGAACAATCACATTCCACCAAGGTAGCTAATAACTTATCAAAGCTATCAGTTCTTGGAAGGCTCTTAAAGTCAACTTGTTTAACCTTAAAATTCACATTATCACTCAAAGAGAAGTACTCCAAAATAGGCTCTTCTTCTTTAATGAAGGCAGGAAAGTGTTCAAACAATGAAGTAGCTTCTTGAAACAAACTTTCAACTGATAAATTAGCTTCAATATTTTTTGTACAGTCGAAAGGAAGCTCATCTAACCAGACAAGACACTACACATCAGGTTCATGAGAAGTTTCTTATTCAAACTTGTGAACTTGTTGAATTTCAGCATGAGTGCCAAACTCTTCTAATAGATCTAATTCCTTGTCATCCAATATTGAAAAGAAAAATTCAATTATACCAATGCACACCTCTTCATAAAGCACAATATTATCCTTTTCATCCATAGCATGCTCAAAAATATCCAATTCGGCTATACACTGCTCTTATTGGTTAGCTTTTTCCACCATTTCACCTTGTTGTCCTATTGGAACATTTTCACCATCTTTGACAACAACAGGAGGATCATTATCTAAAACATTGCAATTTTTTTTTTTGAGAAATCTTCTCATGTTCAGCCTTTTGTAGTTGTAGCTTGTATTCCTCCATAGCTAAATGTAGCAATTTCACACTCCTAGTCTCCTCCATGTTGAGTGATTTGTGTGGGCCAAGGGTCTGCTCTTCTTTTTCTTTTTGGATGTTAGAGCATGGTTCCAATTGAATGATAGATGGAGGAACCTTATAGGGTGGAGCAGATGGCTCTTTCCAACTTGAAAACCTACAAGTAGAAGGCTCGTTGGTAGGGTCACTTAATGGCTCAGCAAGTTCTTCTTGTCTAAAGCTAGGGAACTTGTACTTAGGAATCTCTTCACTCATAGGATGATTCAAAATTGCAAGAGGAATTGAGCTAAAACTAGGAAAGGGAAGCATTGCCTTAGTTTCATACCTTAGTTGGCATTCCTCTACAACCATATTCTTTGCTAGACATTCCTCATGCTGTCTCCTTTGAATCTCCATCTCCTGCTCTTGAATGTATGCCTGGTAGGCTAATTCCTCGTAATGCATGTCAACCTCTTATTGTTGCATTTGATATCCTTGTTCTTTACTGATCTCATCCATCTGCCTATAGAAATCTAGCAATATACTATCAATATTGCTAATCCCCATAACATCAGCGTTTTGGAGCTATAAATGAGAACAGGACTACTGTTTTGGAAAAAAATATCCTTCTTGCGGCTAGTTCTAGGTATATACTGGCTGATATTGAGATTGAGCAGGAGTGGGAGGGTGGGAAACATAATGAGGATGCTGGTAACTTGCTATCATAGGGTTATTTGAAATAAAACTAGCAAGTTGTTTAGTGTGGTATGGCTGGTAAGAGGTCATACATGCATGATTTTCATGGAATGGTGTGTAATTATCATTTTCATGATACGTTGGGTGATATGACATGTTTCCATGAAAAATGGACGTGTTTATTCATTCAGAAGCTGGAAAATGAGAAAAGATCAGATTCACTTGAATCTAACCAGCACTTGATCATACTAAAACCAGCAAAGCTCCTCGGAGTCGCCAGGTATGTAAATAAAATTCCTCTAAAAGGTTGAAACTATTGTTGCACACACCAAATAGCAGTAAAAAAATACATAGAAATGAACTGAGAAGCAGTTCACCAGTCCCACCGGGCGTGCCAAAATTGTTATGGATCCAAATTTGCACCCTAATGCCAAACTGTGAATGAGCTTAGCAAGTTTGGATGTAACATGGGACTGCTTTTAGGTTGTGGGTGTCCTATTCGAAAGTAGACCTCTAGATTATGGGTCGGCTTCCCCTTTTGATACCACCTAACTACTGATTTATGAGGTAAAGAGTAAGAATTGCATGAAAAATGAACCTATTACTAAAAATATCTAAGGTGATACAGCAAAAAAAAACTAGGACCTGATAACAACCTATCACATTCAAATCAATATCATAAAACTTGGTTTACACAACTCATTTTCAAATGGAGTTCCCATAAGTAATTTATAAGGAGGTCTCTAAACAGGTCTTTTAGAAGGAAAACAAAGGTCACACAACTAACAACACTATTGAATAACATAGCGTATAACCTGTTAACATGCATTTTCTGCTAAATAGATGCCTAAACATGAGACAAGTTTGCAAGGAAAGATAAATTTTCATAAGAAAAACCTGATCAATCATTAACATCATACTATGAAAATGAAATGAGAAGGTAAAATTCTCTATTTTATTAATTCAAAGTGCTTACTGTATCAAAAGTCCATCTGAGTTACAATACTACTCCATGATGAAAATAGCTCCCAAAAAAAAGCTATCACTCTCATGGAAAGAAAGAACTAATTCCCAAAATGCAAAAACAAGCTACTTAAGCCAAAACCCCTCACACATTTCCATCTAGAAGGTTCTGGTCAGATGAGGTACAAAAGAAAAAAATGAACCTTCCAAAACAACTCCAAAAGGCCTCTAAAATGGTGAAAAGTCAAGCTCAGACTCAAGTCATGCCAAAAGTGTGACAAAACTCCCTCCAAAGTAGGACATGTTTCTCCAAAACATCCAAATTCTTCACCCCACACTCTCCTCATGTCTGCAAGCCATCATTTTGTCTCCCAACTTTGACCCATGCAACATGTGTGTTTTGAAAACACAAGACTCCAAAAAGGCATTAAAGATAATAAATTGATTAGTTGATTCATAATAAACCACTTAATCAAGTTATTTTACATTTCAAAGCAAAATATAAGAGGGCCCACCATCAATATTAGATTACATTATAGTTGCATGTGAATAATATCAAAGTGATTAGCAAATCACTTAAATGATATTTTTATACTTTGAAACAAAATGCAAAAAATATAATGAAATGTCAAAATGCTTTCAAAAACATTAAATAAGATAAAAAATCCTCCAAGGCACTTGATCATTTTTACTTACTTCATTTTTCACTCCAAGGCCACATGTTTGGTCAACATCTTTTGATTTTCAAAGGAAAAATAAAAGGTTCAAATTTGGCCCATTCTGGCATAAAAGGCTTCCATGCTTCTTGGAAGGCACAATTGAAAGTCTTCAAGGCACCATGATATTCATGACCAGCGGTCAAAGGAAAATTATATGGGACTTGGCACACTCCATATGTTTCATGTTTTGAAGGACTTAACAAAGTTTGAAATAAGGCATCAAGACTCAAGGCATAAAAATGCCTAAGTCATAAACTTGTCATCATCCCCCATTTTCCATTAACATGTGTTTCATTTTTTAAAACATGGGACAAAATTCCCATCGGTCATCAAAATAGGGTCAAACCCTAAGCAACAAAAGATGAAAAATGTGAAAAAAAAACATAATTTTATCATCGAGCATTTTGGCAGAGACATGCTGCTGCCATAGGGTTTGGAGTTTTGCATAAAAAATGGTGCTACCTGATTGGATTTTGGCCAATTATTTGATGGAAAGTGTATGGAAACACAAGTGAATGCATTCATTTGATACAAAACTGCATTTTTCCACTTCTTTGGAGCCATTTCATGTATTTTGGGCCATGGCCTGTAGAGTAATTCTGACCATTTGTTTATTTTTTGTTCTTTTTTTTTTGTTCTCCACTTTTATAGCCACCATGAGAAGCTTGAATGAAGCTTTTGGCAAAAGAAAAGCTTGAAAGTTTCAAAAAATGTGAGCAAAAGCTCCAGGTATGCCTTGAATCAACTCCATCCCTCTTAGATTTTGAGCAATAGAGCTCACTTCAAGCCTCCATTATGAATAATAATGCAAAATTGGTTTCCTTTTGTGTTTTGCATTGTCATGAAGAAAAAACCCCACCTTTTGTTGTTCTTTTGAATAAAACATAGTCATTGAGGTCATAGCCAAAAGGATAGAAGAATGGCTCTTTTTATTTTTCATTTTGAGTCTGCACTCATAGCTTTGTGATTTACTTTTAAAAAACACTTCAAATGCCTTATGTAGCTCGAACCCCAAATAGGTTTCTCCAAATTGCAACAAGATTTTGTTTCTGCAAAAACCCCTAAGTGGGTTTTGGTTTTTTTGTGATGAAAAGACCTTTACAGATCGTAGCCATGAAAAATTGGACTAAACCCCTTGCATTTTCAGTTTTTTCATTTTTTTGACAAGATTTTGCAAGATCATAATGTGAATGAGATTTCATGAGAAAGTGATTAGCTCCTTTCCATTTTGTAACTCTTGTTATAATGAAGGCTCTATTTGTTTTGATTTTCTGTATTCTTGATATCTTGAAATAGACTCAGTTGGGGTCCTTACAAGAGTAACCACCCCTTGCACTCTGTATTTGTATATTTTAATCAACCTAGATGGGTTTTCTGTATTTTTGAAAGAAAACTTAGTTTTTTTTTTAAAACCAGATCTTCCAAGCAATAAAACTTTTCCTCCCCATCATAAATTGAGTCATCTTCTAAGAATGCACTTACATAAAAAAATGTGTAGCTCATTGCACTCTTTCCTGAAATAGAATGACCATTGCAGTGATGTTGAATAGCTGATATGTTCTTCTAACCTTCACAATTGCATCAAAAAATGTTTATTTTGTCATTTATGCTTTGTGCATTCCTATTAAATTCAATTATGCATGTGCAATCCACCTTTATTTCATCAATTCTAGATAACTCTTTCTGTAATTGAATGTGATTATCATGTTGCTCTTGTGTTCTGACTTCCATAATCACATTTTTTCCTTTGAAAGACTATAGTCATCTTCTTCATTAGATGAGATATTCAATAGATTATACTCATGCATCCCAAGGGCTTCCCATGTATTGAAACCTCTGTTCATTTAAAGTAGATGCACATTTCTTTTATAGGCACAAAATAGACTGGAAGTACTTACCTCTATCTTGATGTGATAGTGCATAAGCATTGCTTGATGTTTTTTTCTTCCATGTGGTTCATTGCATATATCCATATTCATTTGGACAACTGAACCATATGATTGTTAATGTTTATCCAACAACATCCTTATAATGCAGGAGATCACCAAGATTTGGCATTGGTGCATAATAGAGTTTCTCTTTTTCATGTAGTCCCTTTAATATGTATTAAAGACTATGCATGTGCTCTCAAGTTATAAGTTGCATTGGAATCCTCCCTCTTTCGTATTGATTTATCAATTAAAGTAAAATTACATTACTTCCTTTTCATCATGCCCATTAAAAGTTACACTTGTAAGTTGTGAAACTTGACTGCTTCCCCATTTCCATCAATAAAGTTATTGTCAACTGCATATATCACTTGTGGAGGTAATCCTTGCGTCTGAGCAACTCAAAAAAATGTAGATGAAAGTTGTGGTTTGATCATTATGTGACACCGAACATGGTGGTTGAAAAGCTTTACTACCCTTCCTTTCTTCCTGATTTGTGATTTAATCTCTTGTGACCATCTCTCATTTTCCTTCAGTAAATTCAAAAGACATTTGTCTTTGTTGTTGTCTTGTTCATGACATATTGTTGGTGTGAATAATTGTCTTGTACCTAGCTTATTCATTCACTAGGTAATTAGGGGACATATTCACATGGTTAAGTTTACTTAGGTAAAAGATTCCTTCTAGAAGTTTTCTAGAACTTATCTTATCCAGCTAGGATGCATCATTTCCTAGGTGATTAGGTTGTTGATTGTCTCATGTAATAGGATCATGACATTTGTCAACATCATATTTATTCCTATCTCTCAACCTTGCCCATATAAGCAAGGTATCTCTTGTACATTTGTATTCAAGCTTATAGCAAGCAATATCTATTCAACCATTAATCAATCTTGCATTGTGAAGCAAGCTTTCTTTCCATTCTCTCTTGTGGAAGTGGTTTTGGTTGCAACTGATCTTGGGGGTGTTGAGGAGTCACCATCAACTCCTACATGGTATCAGAGCTCTCCAGGTGTTGCAGATTCCTTCCCAAATCTGAGGGTGATATTTTGGCTTGAAGATTTTTGCTGGGTGCAGATTGGGGTTTCAAGAACCTCAGAGTTGAGTTCAGAAGCTTCCGCAGACGAATTTTGACTATAAATTCGCCTATATTGGGTAAAGTTGTTTTTGAGGCAAAATTTTTTTGCTGGAACAACCCCTGTGTGGTACGATTTTTCCTATTTTCACAAAAAAATGTTTTCAGTGAAATATTTTCTATGGTATATTATTCATAAATTTGGGGAAAATTTATTTGTTATTCGGGCAAATATTTTGTGAATTGTATTTGGGTCGACATATTCCGCGGCATCTTCATAACCTTTGCGCAGGTACCGGCTGTGGTCATCAATTTTGGTACATCAATTGTACGTAGGGTATATACTGCCTTTGGGGTACGATCTATGCCTGGTTGTCAATTTTCCTTTGGTCACCGGTGGCATTCCATCCTCTGAGATCTGCACGTGCCCGGTCATCCGGCGGCCACATCGGCATTTGACAAGGTACCTATGTCGTCGAGTACGTTGTCAGCATCCGGTCACCCATGGTCTGTGGTTTATTTGAGAATGGATGCCTAACTGTACTTGTGTACCAGTCCGCATCTCGATCTGGCAACTAGCATTTGTGTGGTTCAACGTTCATTGGCGGTTGTCTTTCAAACAGTATTTATTTGTCGGCTCATCATTCTCTGGCTAGTTATCGGCTGTCATCATAGGTGGATCGACATTTATTTGAAGCCTTCCATAGGCACTATTCATTGGTTGCAAGTTGGGTACGTAGATCTTTCATTGGCCGATCACAGTTTGGTCACCATCAGCATTTCATTGATCTGGCATCCTTTCCTATAACATCGACGTCCTCGACAGTCATCGATAGAGGCATGAAGGCCTTCATTTATGGTTGTTGTCATTGTACTGTTCGTCAATTACTTGGTCGGCGTACACCAGGTCAAACTTTTAATCGAGTGCCCAAGATCTCGATATACACTGGGATTCGTGGGATATTCCGGTGTCATTCTGTGGCATCAAGGTACCACTGTAACTATCTTTTCTCTGTTCATTGGCATACTCCTATGTCATTTGGCAGTCAACTCAAAGGGTATGCCAATTGAAGGTTTTAAATGCTTTGTTTTCAAAGTTTATGTATATATTTAAAACTCTTGTAAGGCTCACAAAGCCGACCGGTTAGTTTTGTAAGCCGATAGTGATTTTGTATGGTGGTGGTTTGTATTAGCGGTGGATTTTTTTTAAACATTTATTCCTTCGGTCATATGACCGACCATAGATTCAGCCCCCGACGCTTATAGGTTTGCACCGGTTTAGTCTTCTCAGACTCTGTATTTGCCCCCATAGTGCCTTTTATAGGCCTTTTTTTCATTTTATCTTAACTTTTGCATACAAAGACCATTTTCCAGAAACGAGATATCGTCAGAAAGCTGGAAGAGTCAACTTTTCAATGGTGCAGATATTTTGTAGATATTTTGTAGTTTTGTGCCATATTTTCCAAGTTGAAGATAGATCTCTTTTTTTGGCTTTTCAAGCTCATATCTTTGTAAATGGATGACTTAATTACTTTGGAGAAAGGGAACTATAGGCAATGGAGTAATTTAATACTCACTCATCTTGGTGAGAGGAATCTATTGTCCTATTTGTTTGATAAAGTTCCTTGTCCTAGCACAGCTAATGAGTATTGCATGTGGAAAGGCTTCAGGGCTGTTGTCTTTAGAGTTATTTTTGAAAATGTAGATGATGACTTTTTGGAGACACTTATTCACTTCCAATGTCCTCATGCTCTTTGGAATCACATTAGAGAGGTGCATGAAGATCATGATTCTTCTCCATCTCTTGAAGGTCCTCTTTCCAACTCACATGTGCTTCTTCATTCTTCAGAGTTGATAACCCATGCTTGTGATCCTTTGGAGGAGATTGTAGATGTTTCAGACGTTCCTGATTCTTCATCTTATGTTGTTGAATCATTGAGTACTACCAGTGATTCATTGCAACATGTATCTAATAGTCTTCCTGATTGGGATTCTTATTTGACAGACATTGCTTCTTTGTTTGTGGAGTCTCACATTTCTGATTTGGAGGACCAATTTGAGGGTCTATCTCTCCTATTTGATGATAGTCATGGATCCACTATTATCACTTCATGTTTGTCTTTGGAGGTTGTTCAAGATCAGTTTCCATTGGTTCATGGTTTGTCATAGTTTGTTGTGATTGGGCATGTACCTAATTGGATTGTGGCATCATCTTCATCATCCAAGAACATGGCAACACATGAGTAGATTTCAGAGGCACAATCTTCCTACATTTGGATTCCTCTTCCTACCACTTCCTATCCAGAATGGGAATCATTCCTGCATTTGTACTTGGTGTATCTTCTTCCCAAGGGGAGAAACATTGTTTGTAGGCATTGGATTTTGTTTTGTCTTCAGACTTTAACCATGTTTGCAGGTGATCATACATTATGGGGGGATATCTCATCTCTCTACTTCCCTCTTATGGGGGGTCATTTATTGTATATACATGATGCATGTTGTCCTTGGGGGGTATCATTGAGTCCTCCATACATCATGTTTGTTTTTTTTGTTTTCTCTCTTTTGGAGAGGAGTTTTGTCCCATTGGGTTTTCTCCTTTTCTCCGCTTGTGAGAGATTGCATCATTTGCATTGTAAATGGGTACCTAACATGGCCTAGTAGCTAGGACCCATAGTAGTTTTGCATAATAATCTTCTCCCTAAGTTGCACTTAAGGGGGGGTGTTGGTGTGAATAATTGTCTTGTACCTAGCTTATTCATTCACTAGGTAATTAGGGGACATATTCACATGGTTAAGTTTACTTAGGTAAAAGATTCCTTCTAGAAGTTTTCTAGAACTTATCTTATCCAGCTAGGATGCATCATTTCCTAGGTGATTAGGTTGTTGATTGTCTCATGTCATAGGATCATGACATTTGTCAACATCATATTTATTCCTATCTCTCAACCTTTCCCATATAAGCAAGGTATCTCTTGTACATTTGTATTCAAGCTTATAGCAAGCAATAGCTATTCAACCATTAATCAATCTTGCATTGTGAAGCAAGCTTTCTTGCCATTCTCTCTTGTGGAAGTGGTTTTGGTCACAACTGATCTTGGGGGTGTTGAGGAGTCACCATCAACTCCTAAACATATAGTATGCATTTTTCTTTAGGACTGTCTCAACCCTCATGACTTTCACAATGCTTGCTGCCTCACATGTTTTCTACCTGATTTCCACAATAGTTGTTTACCTTTTCAATCATGTGCCACAATTAGCACTATCTCCTCACTTTGATCCTAGTGGGAAGACACATGTCACCTATGTCGGTGACCTGAAAGCTCACCATCCTATGTGATGTGTGGCTGTCCAATAAGGTTAAGGTGAGAGGGACTTGACAATACCTTGGATTGTTCCTTCCTGCTGCCCCATATGCTTCATGATGATTTCAGGAATTCCTTGATTTCTTCTTCATTATTTAAGAGATGCATAAGTTAACTTTATGCATCTATGATTGGACTTGATGCATCTCCAAAATCACTTACGTCTTTTTATAAAATGGATCATGGATCCACTTAAGAAGATTGAAAGACATATCCAACAAAATGTGTTGCATCTTTTGAATCTGATAATGAAAGTTGATCAACAAGTGTGATTCCATATTGATTAATGCATTAATAGGATGTATATCTTTCATCAAGTTGCTCAATTTTCTATTCCTCTTAAAACATCAAAGGGCAGCATGTTGAGCTCTACCCTCATGGAAGCCACATTTACCCCACATGTTGTAATTAACTGAATTAGAATAGTAACAAGACTTGTCCTAAATATGCACAAGGAACAAATAGTTAGAAAAATAAATGCATATTTTGGATGTGTTTGATGACTTCATTGTTTTCCAGGACATCCAAGGTTTGCATGCTTAGTTAATGCATTTAGAGATCAGTTTATACATGGATAGGTAGGTGTTCATGTAAGGTTTGAGATCTTTCATTGCTTAGAGCATTGCTCTAATATAATATTTTTTTTCCAGATGCAAGAGCTAGGAGCACTACGGAGCCGAGAAGGACACGAGTAGCTCAGGGAAGCAGTAGGGAAAGAGGACAACTTCAAAACCAGTCATTCTCAGGAAATGACTGGTCTCCACCCTTATATGCACATTCTATTTATTTACTTATTCATGTATAAACTATTTCTTTATTTTCATTGAATAAGTAAAGTTAGTCCCTTGGCTTGTGAGGGACATGTACACTTCATGATTATCAATAAAAGATTACATTTGTACACATATGATTCTCTTTTCTCATTTGTTGTAATTGCAACATTGGAATGAAAATGCAATCTATTACATTTGACAATCTTTTTTCATGCATATTGAACTTAGTATACTTATGGTTTATCTTTTAAATGTTTAAACAAACAACACAAAAATAAACACTAAACCTGATTTCAGCTAAAAGGTAAAAATCAGGTAACAACAGGAATGGATGAAACTGAAGGTGTGCACCTGAGGACTTGATGGAGACTGGGAATGACTTCTAAAATGCTACTGATGCTAGAAATTTGACCTACAGGGACTCATTCGTCATTCTGGGTGAATTAGTCCCAGATCTGGGAAAATATTTCAGAGCTCGTTTTGGACAAAAAGGGTATCCAAAACTGTAGAAAACCCTGTTCAGGCCTGGCAGTGGGACTCATTCACTATCAATGGTAAATTAGTCCACTTTTGAATTTCTAAATTCCAAAAGTGGAAACTAAAGTCTCTTTTAGTTCCTGACAAGTGTCCACCTCCAAAAGTCTAATTTTTCGGGTCTGAAAGTGACTTTTTGTTGATGTTTTGAATTTTTCAACAAGGGGATATCTTCAATAACTTTGCAACTTTATCTTCAATGATTTCCAAGCTTTCAAGATGTCTAAATCTACAAACACACAAGAAGAAAAGGACAAATGTTGAATATTAGGGCATGGGGGTTTGTCTTAGTCAAACACCTTTTAGGTAATTAAACCAAATGAAGAAATAATATGAAGAATGAACATGAAATGAAGGGATTAATACCTTTCCATGATGATTGATCTTGATTTTCTACAACAATGGAGGAATACTCTACCATTGAATGTCTTTGGAAGCTATCTTGATGACTTGGAATGATAAAACCCTAACTTTCTTTACTTGAAGTGGAAGACAAATAATGAATGAGTTGTGAATGAGTGAAGTGATATAAATTAGGGTTTAAAGACTTATGTTTATAGGAAATTCACCTTATTTTCCCGTTAATTGGATCCCTAAGGCCGACATGAAAGAATAATAAACATAAATTCCATTTTTTCCCACTCAAAACTCAAAAATGACCCAAATGGGACTAATTTTCCACCTTGGGTGAATCAGTCCCACCTAGCAAGGACTCATTTGCCACTAATGGAAAATTAGTCCTAGAAGGGTCCATTGCCACCTGGGTTGTTGGGGAATGAGGAATTCCAGTTCTTATGTTGATTTCATTGGGTATTTGATAAAATTATGCCTCGGGATGCACAATATGGGGTCATAGGGGCCTATTAGTGATGATGTAAAGGTTAGTTATGGCTTGGGACATAGAATTCAATGTGAAAGTGTGATTAAATACACTTTACAACACTAAAATGAGGTCCACTTAGCCTAGAAAGGAAAAACATCCAATGTGAATGTGTAAGGCACATTACAACACTAGATTAACATTAAGTTTATTTTACAAGCCTTCTAGATCAATATGAAAGTGCCATTAAATATATTTTACAATGTTGAATTAAGGGAAAATGGGTTTAGTAAGTCTAGAAAAGCATGAAAGTCTTTTACAACACTTTACAACACCTTTACAAGACATCATTTAATGCATTTTATTCAGTTTGCAAGGGTCCAAGACCTAGTGTGGATGTGAAAAACACCTCACAACACTAAATAAAGGCTTCATTAAGTCCAATTTATCATCAATTATTCTCATATCAAGCAAGAAATACTTTTTTCTATGGTACAGGAAGTAGCCCTAATTAAGATGAAATTAATTTTGAAATGTAATTGCATTTAGCTAGATGCTTGTTGCCCCCTTGTGCTATAAAAGGTATTTCATGGCTCATTGCAAGGGGTTCATATTTTGATTCTGGTAAATAGTATAGGCAAAAGCTAGGTTTAGAGGCATAATATAGAAAATATGAATGAATAGAACAATTTATTGTCTTCGGTATGAATTGTGTATGTAATGGTCTTAAATAAGTTTTATAGAAGTCACAAATATTGAAACAAATCTTAGTTCTAAAGAAAATACTCTCCTATGTACCTTTTTGCAAGTTATAAATGAAAATATCAATGGTTTTCTCGTTTATCTTCAGTTGTTTGATTGAATGTATGGTTCTATTTTTTTATTTAACTCAAAGAGTTGATTAAATGCTTAAAGAGGGTCATAGATTTTTAAGGAATTGCATAGGATTTGGTAAGAAGTTATGTTTCAGGCATTGTGAGTTTTCATATTGCAAAGCATTATGGTAATAGTCCACCAAATTTTGAAAATGAATAACTGATATATTATTGGTTGTTATATATTTGACTCCATATTCCCAATTGATGAAGTATTGGCCTATTTGTTAAATAAATCTTGCAAGTGAATGAGCTATTGGCATGCCTAGCTATGGATTTTAAATGAGAACAACATTCATTAAAATCATTTCAATTATGAAGTATGAACTTGAATATTCCTGGATTCCTAGCAAATAGATGATCAATTTACTCAAAGGTCAGCCAAATCTTCAGTGAATTGCAATTATTTGTAATTAGTAGGAATCAATCTGTGTATAAATGTGTTCTCAACTAGACATCCCTCAGTTGAACACAATAAGGAACACCCTCCTAGGTCCCACAGAGCCTAAAGTGTAGGATTAAAGACCTCAGAATCCTTTACTCATTATGTTGGCTACTAGCCTTGAGGATTCTTAACCATAGGTGTTGGCTACCCTTTAGAGAATTCCAAAGGTCTGCTGGAAAAAACACCAACAGGAAGGAAAGATAAATTCTCAAACAACAACTGTAAACAATTTAACTCAAACATATATGTGTGGAAAGAGAGAAATAAAGCTTAGATATGTAGGTAATGAACTTACACAAACATGAAAAGCTAAGAAGAGGAAAGCTTAATATATTTCATTGATGTAGAGGCAACAACCAATCTTTACAATTGCACAAATGCAAAATACATAAGTATGCTAAAGAAAAACCTAAGAGGAGCTAGAGGAAGAACCCTTAAAAAGAATAAAATTCTTTCCTTTATAGATCGTGCAGAACTTTGAACCACAAATCAAGCCCTAACCCTAACTAGGGTTAACAATGAAGTTCATACATGAAAGGATGGAGCCATCCCATGAAAATCATGATTAGGGCATGGATTTGTCAGAATGGTCAACAACAATAATAAATGAGCAAGGGAACCCATAAATTCCACTTATAGAATTCAAGGGGAGTAATAAATGTCATCCTTGAAGTCCAAAAAATTAAACATGCCACTCAAAAAGGTAGCTCAAGCATTAATGGTGTCATCATGCAAAAACAAATCAAATTCACTAAATGTCAGGGCTTTAGGCCCAAAAGGATATCTTTGCTATGCATTAAATGGTCTAGAGCTATGAAAGAGCATCTTCATTGGGGATGGGTGTCATGCATTCTTGATACCTTATGCCTCATTGGCATCATACCATTGGGGATCAAGATTTAGGCATTTACCATACTGCTTGTAGAAGAAGGAATAAGGAAGAAAGCAGAAAGAGTGAAATGTAAAGTTTGAAAGGTCACCTATTTTTGAGCATTGGAGGTCGAGGAGAAGAGATACCTCTTACCAAAGAAAGGTAATAGTTAACCTTGGGAAAAATAAAATGCTTGAAGTCTGAAAGGTACTATTATATATTGGGGTCAGGAGGAAGGATTGCTTCTTTCCACAGAAGCAAAAAAAGGTAAGAGGAAATCTTGACAATTGAAAGCTGAAAAGGGGCTATTAGATGTCAGGGTTTGGGAGGGAGGATTACCTCTTACCAAAAGAAAGTAAGAGGTAAGGGAAAATCCTGACTCTCGAAAGTCCAAAACCTTGACACTTAGTTGATTTTTCAAAGGAAGGAGTGAAGGTGAGAAGGAAGAAAGGTGGAAGATGTATGTTTGATGCCTGAAAATTGTAAAGATATTTTAGGGATCGAGGATCTGGAGGAATCCCTACTTCTTGCTCGATAGAAGTTACAGGAGAAGAGGGAATCCTGACCCTTGAAGTTTGACAAATCAAGACTTAGATACATCTTGAAAAGCCTCTTTGAGACTTTGGTGATCACAGGTAAGGCTTAAGGCTTACCAAGAGAGAGTAGTAAGGGTTAAAGGGTAAGGCAAACAGCTGAAACCCGAAACACTTAACATAAAATAGAAAAAAGCTAAAGAGAAGTAAGATAGAGGGTGATGGAGAAGTTATTCCATAAGAGAGGTATGTGAAAACTTGAAAGATCAAAAACTTAGGATAGTCAATTTTAGGAACATCCTCAAGGAAAATTCATGCAAGATGGCCCATGTAGGATCTCTTAGATCATTTATCAATGATGCGTCATCAAGGGTGGCATGAAATTTCAACATTTATGGTGGTTTCTTCAGGTTGATTATCTATTGATTATGGAATTCAAGGGCCTTATCAGTCCATTAGGAATAAAGTCATAAGGGAAGATATTCAATAGCTAGGCCTCCTCAGAGCAGAATAAAACATGTACAAGCTACACTTGGAGAAAATTAAGGAACTTAAGAGCATACATTACCTTAAGGAGAATGCAAGGTGTACAAAGGAACTTCATGGAAAGCAAGATAGCTAACTAATATGTACATGAAACTAATAGAAAGAAAAAAATTGAAATTTACCTCTTTAAAAGATGAACCTTTTGAAGGAGCCAATCTCCCTTAGACCATAGTTGTAGACCTTACTTGGCTACAAGCAATGAATTTTTTTTCTTACATACAAGGAACTATATAAAATGCTTGTAAGGTGAAGGATCACTTCACTATAAACTTTTCTATTGCAGGGGAACCATACTATGCAAGTGTTAGATTCATCTGATGTTGATGCCTCACGTGAACATACAACAGCAGGGGTGAACATTTCTGAAGATACGTCAGCATCCAAGAACAAGTCTCACATGAACTTTTCTTCTTGGAAAATGTGTTCATTTCTTCTTGGAAATTGATTACAACAATATCAAACTCTTGGCATGGAATGGTAGCCACATCCTTTATTGCCTCCCAACTTTTATGTTTCTACCCACAAAGCTCCTCTTCTAGGGGTGATGATTTGATGTTTAAACATGAATATAAGTTTTCTATAACATCCCAAAAGAGGTCCTCCATGTCAGAACTATGGACCTCATCATATTGGGGATATTCATCCACAATAACAAGGGATACACATATCTACTACTCCAAAACCTGGGATTTTTCTTCATCTATCAAGTTGGGCCCAAACTGCTCAAAGGCCTCTACTAATGTGGGTAGAGGTGATCTTGCCTCCTTTTCTTCAATAAAACAAGGGAGGACATCAAATGAGAAGAAGGATTCTTCTACTATATCAATTTTCTTTACTTTTTTAGTGTCTTGCTATTGCAACTATTCATCTTCAACTATTTCTTATAGCAGACCAAGACACTCATTTTCTAGAGCATAAGAAGGATCATCAAGAACAACTTCCTCACACCTACATTGGAACAACTCCCTTATCTGTTCTTCTGGCCAGTTTGGATCCCATACAACTATTCCACCTTTACAAAGTGAAATAGCAATGGGGGGAGAAAAAAAGTTAGAAAGACACTAAAAATTCTATAAGGACTCTAGAGGGGGTGGCTCAATAGGAGAAAAAAACTATGCCTCCTTAAGGATGGGTTCCTGTGAAGAATGGCGGCTCTCAAAACTTGGGATCTCCAACATAGGATATTTTTTTGATGGCTCAGGAGGTTCAATAGGAGTTCCAAGGTTCTTGAAACTAACAAACATGTGCTTACGTACCTCCTCCATAGTGGGATATTTTGGAACAACTGGAGGGCTAATGGAAGTTTCAAGAGGCTTGTTAAGGTTCTTGAAACTTAAAAATTTGTGTTTACATACCTCCATAGCAGGTTGTTTTGGGATAGCTAGAGGTGCTTATCTAAAATTAGGTACACAAGGGGCTGCATGATTCTCAAGTATTTGTGCTAGAGCAAGGGAAAGTCTAATTTTCTCTTTCCTAGTAGTAGTGTACTTCACTGTATACTCCTCTTGTTGTTTTCTTCTTTATGCCTCCAACTATTGCTCATACCTCCACTGAGCTTCAGTCTTTTTCTATTGAGGATAGTGAGCTCAATGGATGAGCTCGTCCTACTATGGGAAATAATCTTGTTTCCCCTAATAGGCTTTATTATCTCACTCCTATTTTTGTCATTCAAACTCTTGTTTCCTTTGAATATCATCCAACCACCTATTACAATCTAGCAATATGCTTGTAATTTCACTTACACTCATATTACCAGAACTTTGGGGCTGACTTGGAGAGTAACATGGTTGACTTGAACAATGATTAGTCTCATGGGGTTGTTGATAGGAATATGTGAGTGTCCAATAAGATTGAGCAAGGGGGTGCATGGTAAGGATTTTGAGAATATTGAAAACCCACAATAGAAAGGCTCTATGAAATGAAAAGGGGGGCATAATTGACCTAATATTGTTGATTGGGAGGTACAATGTTGGCATTTCCATGATACAAACGAGTGTATATATGCTTTCCATAAATTTTAACATTATTTGAGCATACTAAGAATAGGAAACACTTTGAAATAATTTATAAAATAAGTGCAGAGGATTGCCCAATGAAAGATATTGGGTACATACCAACAAAGTCACCCAAAATGGATCTTGTAGAGTCATCAGGTGCTTGAAGAACTGCCTCCAAAGGCTAAATTTTTTAAGAAGGCACCACTTCCTCAACAAAATGAAATAGAACCAATACTACTTGAACCAGTAGATATGAATGGAGTCACGATGGTTTTTGAAGATATACCTCAAAAGGAAAGAAGTGCTAGAGAAAACACCAAATTCTTTAACGAAGAGAAAGTAGTCCCACTAGGCGTGCCAAAAGTTGTCATGTGAAATCGCACCCTACTAAATGTGAAGTTCAACATTCCAATAACACAATGGAAACAAAATCAAGGTGTGGGACCTTGCATGTATGAGTTTGAATCTTTAGAGAAGGCTGAATTCCTCTTTTGATCCAAGTGCAATGTATTGGTCCAACCTAACAAATGAAATCCTACCACTACCTTACTCTAACAACTCACAAGGGAAAAGGGGAAGAAGGAAGGCATGGAAGGGAAATGGGAGGTGGTACACCAATATGGAAAAGTTGTTTCTTTTTAACTAATATTGCACAACACTGTTGAAGAGGGACCAAGATATTCACACAAATCTTTGTTTGATCAATTCCTATAGGAAAACATGGAGGTTAGGGTTTGACAAGGTGTTGGAAGGAAAGGGAAATTTTCAAATAGAAATTGTAAACAATTTAACTAAAAAATATATGTATGGAAAGAGAGAAAAAAAACTTAGATATACAGGTAATGAGCTTACACAAATATAAAATCACTAAGAAGAGGCAGGCTGAATCGATTTCTTTGATGTAGAGGTAACAACCAATCTTTACAATTATAGAGATACAAAACACATAAGTCTACCAAAGAAAAACCTCGGAGGAGCCAGGGGAAGAACCCTTCAAAATAATATAATTATTTCCTTTATATATCAAGCATAACTTGGAACCACAAATCAAACCCTAACCCTAACTAGGGTTAACAATGAAGTTTGTGCATGAAAGGATAGAGCCATCCAATGAAAATCATGATTAGGGTATGGATCCATTAGAATGGTCAACAACAATAATAAATGAGCATGGCCACCCATAAAATCCACTTGTAGAAGTTAAGGGGAGCAATAAAAGTTGTCCTTGAAGTCTAGAAATTGAAACAAGCTGCTCAAAAAGGTAGCTTGAGCATTAATGGAATCATTGTGCAAAAACACATCAAATCCACTAAATATTAGGGATTGAGGCTCAAAAGGATATCTTTTCTATGCATTAAATGGTTTAGACTCGTGAAAGAGAATATTCATTGTGGATCAGGCAACGATCCTACTTCAAACCTTATGCCTCATTGGCATTGGTTTGTTAGTGATCAGGAAGAAGTTAGCAGAAGGAAGAAAGAAAAAAGAGTGAGCTATGAAGTCCAAAAGAAGGAAGAAGGAAGAAAGTAGAAAGAATGAAGAAGGAAGGAAGAAGGAAGAAAGTAGAAAGAGTGAACTATGAAGTCCAAAAGGTCACCTATTATAGGGTGTCAGAGGTCAGAGAGAAGAGCTACCTCTTACCAAAGAAACGTAAGAGGTAAGGGACAAAGTTGATGCCCAAAGTCATAAATGTACTATCAGATGTCGGTGGTCAAGAGAGAGGATTACTTCTTTCTGCATAAG
Source organism: Sequoia sempervirens (assembly GCA_007258455.2). Taxonomy (NCBI): domain Eukaryota; kingdom Viridiplantae; phylum Streptophyta; class Pinopsida; order Cupressales; family Cupressaceae; genus Sequoia; species Sequoia sempervirens. The sequence goes on from VDFB02075321.1 coordinate 194,839,411, forward strand.
TAAAAAGAGGTAAGAGGAAATCCCAACCACCAAAAGGAAAAAAGGGGCTATCAAACGTTGGGGTTTGGGAGGGAGGACTACCTCTTACCAAAAGGAAGTAAGAGGTAAGGGAGAATCCCAACTCTTGAAAGTCTAAAACCTTGACACTTAGTCAATTTTTTGAAGGAAGGAGTGAAGGTGGAAAGGAAGAAAGGCGAAAGCTGAACATCCAATGCCCAAAAGTCAAAAATATATTTTAGGTATCGAGGATTGGGAGGAAGCCTTACTTCTTGATTGATAGAAGGCATGGGGGGAGATGTAAGCCTGACCACTGAAGTCCAACACATCAAGATTTAGATAAATCTTGAGAAGCCTCTTCGGGACATCAGTGATTGGAGGTAAGTCTTAAGGCTTACCAAGAGAGAGTGGTAAGGGTTAAAGGGTAATGTTGATGATTGAAACTAGAAAAAAATAGCAAAAAATAGAAAGTAGAAGAGAAGTAATAATGGGGGTGATGGAGGAGGTATGCCAAAAGAGAGGTATGTGAAAACTTGAAATCCTAAAAACTTAGGACTTAGCCAATTTTAGGAACCTCCTCAAGGAAAATTCATGCAAGATGGCCCATGCAAGATCTCTCAGATCAATTATCAATGATGTGTCACCAAGGGTGGCATGAAATGTCAACAGTAATACTATGGCTAGTATTCCCTAAGGTGTGATAGTTTTATTCCACGACTTTCCCTATATTAGTGATGATGTCATGTGTGATATTCCCTAAGGTGTGACCCATCATATATTGAAAAAATCCCCTTTGGTTGTATTTTTAAATCACATTTTGTGGTGTTGTTGTTACAACACCCTTTGAGGTTTTTACCTTATCTTTTCATTGCTTATGCACTCCCTAAGGTGAATTTTTGTTTGTCCCCCAAGATCTTAAACCTTGTGCACCTCCTAAGTTGATTTTTGTTTGTCCCTTAAGATGTTAAACCTTGTGCACCCCAGGACCCCCTAAGGTGAGTTTTGTTCATCCCAAAAAAATTTAAACCTTGTGCACCCCTTGAGGTGAGTTTTTTTGTCCCTCAAGACATTAAACTTTATGGACCCCCTAAGGTGAATTTTCGTAAGACAATTTATGGATTCAACATAATGGAGCTTGTTGGGTCATGAACTTGATTACCCATTTTTTAAATGGCCATCTAGCATAAAATAACTTGCTTTCCAATAGAGCCATGTGTTTCATGGGTGATGTGGCATAACACAACTTTCTATTCCTCATGAGAGCTAACATTTATTTGATGGATGATGTTTGGTATTTGAGATAATTTAAGACTGGTGTCTCTTTTCCTTACTGACTCAAATATTTTAGTACTAACCTTGTGCTTTCATTTTTTTTCTTCATGTTTGCATTGTGTCTACATCATGTTTGTTTTCATTTCTTAATCATATTTATGTTTCATCATGTTATGTGTTTTCATCATGTTTTCCAACATGTATGTTTGTGTATGTTATCTTGCTACATTTCATACATGTGTGTGTTCCTTCTTTTCTTATGTTGGTTTGTCATGGGATGTTGGATCTTAGGAGATTGATCACCTCCCTATATCCTTAGTCATCCTATCTCTTCAAAATTCGGACAATCAAACCCCTCTTGACATATATTTTCTACTTTATTGCGAGTTTGAGCATAAGTTCATACTCTCACTAAAGTGGTCTAGGCTAAATGTAGCATCCTAAATTTTCACCCTTGACAATTTCACACTATGTTTTTCTCCCCCTAAATTATTGAACCTAATTGGGTGGACCTAATTTCCTAAATTTTGCATTTTATAGTCCATTTGTACCACTTTTTAAGAAATTGCAAGTATTGAAAAAATACATCCAATTAATATTTTCCCCCTGACACTTAATGTCCTAGAAAATAGGGCCAAGACCATTCGCCCAAGGGAAAATGGGCCCCCCTATTCTATCGAGGACCAATTTTGGACATGTCAAAGTGGTCATTTTAATATTCAAATTTCAAATTTCAAATGTCAGCTATTGGTATTTAATTCTCGAGAAATTAGAGAAATGCCTATACATACATAGTTATTGCATCATTTCAAATCTAACAAGCATTCATGGGAAAAAAATATTATCAATATCATTCAAGAGCAATTCAAGAAAAACCTTTTAGAGCTTTATTGCAACAATTCAAGATCCTAACTTCATGACAGATCTTATGTGAGTTTATGTGTGTTCATGTTATCATTGTTTTATGAAGGCTAACACTTTTGTAGGTCTTCAAAGATTCAAAAAAATCAAGTAAGAAAGATCCAAGACCTTTAGGTGATGTGTATGAATTCAATCCCTGAAGGAAGCCATTGAAGGGTGGTGAGTTGTAGCACTTTATGATTTCATCATTCCTTCCTATCATTAATCCATTTTATCATTGACATTGTCATTGTGGAAGTGGAAAAACTTACACGGGGTTTGACTGAGGCAAGCCCCTAAATGGCTAAACATTTCCCCTCTCTTTGAATGTGCAAGCTTTAGGTTTGAAGAGGATTGAGGGAATCTTGAAGAAAAAATATTCATCGTTGCATTTTAAACCTTACATCTTGTCAACAAACAAAAAATCACCTACATTTTTATTTGACAATTCTACAACTAGAAATTAGAAGCTTAGATTTGTCATCAAAGGACCCCAAAAATAGAGTAGAAGTGTCATACAAAGACTCATTTTCCCAAGGGTGACCCGGTCCTGCTATAGTGATCATATCCAACTTCTAGGGACAAGTACAAAGTGTTACACCCTTGTTATGAAGTTACTATTTACTATTACTACATAGGGTAGATATGAATGTAATGTGAATTTAGAAGATGCATAAACCTTGTAATCAATATTAATGTTATCATTTGATGCTATTTCATTTGATGTTATCTCAATTGATGTTATTCAGGGTGAAATACTGCATATATGTGAATAGATGGTTATTGAAATATTATAATTCTAACTTTGAAGATGCTTATATGTACTGCATATGTTGTGAACAAAAAACTGTCATAGGCTTGTGTTGCAAGTAAATGTTCATTTCTCCAAGGGGAGGGGAAGTATCACTCGAGAGAAGATCTTGGTCGGGTAATCATTAAAAGTAAACTATCTGAGCATAAACACACACCACATTAGAATGATTGAGTTGAGTCAGTTTGAGGGTAATAGGTAAGTCATCCTTAGCCGATATGTCTATATTTGAGAGTCTTGTTTACTTTTTCATGCATTGGGTGATGTTTATATGTTTGAGCTTTGATTCTTCCCTTATGACACTGTGTTGATTATGCTTGGGTTTAGTCTTTGGGCTTTTTGAATGGTTATCTATACGTCATTTTATATGAACATAAATTGTTGCATGTATATGGGAAAATATATATATGTACATATACATAGACTTGTGTATGAGAGCATTAGCAAATGCACATGTATGCAAGTAGAAATACTCACAAAGATACATACATGGGGAAACAACTATATGTATATATATATATATAGATACATTTTTTGTGTGTATGCATGTACGCACTTGTTGAATATGCATGTCAATAAGAATAGGAACATATGTGTTTTGAATCTCATGATACCTCCCTTGTAAGTGTATATACGTATCTACACCAATAAGAATATATATACATCAAATAATATATATATATATATATGTATGTATGTATGTATATAAGATGAATAGCAACTCATGCATACAATTATATAATTTGCATAAGGATCCAGTTGCACATTTATGATATATGCATATACCTACACACTTTGTATCTAGTTATCAACAAAGAAGAATACGTATGTGTCTAATATTATAAATATTAGATGATGACAATATATTAATATATATAGGTGCATATGCATGTATTTGATAATACATAAGTACAAACATATATATTAATATATGATTTACCTTGAACATATATACTGGTATATGTATATGAGTTAATATACAATATACCAAGGAGTATATAAATATATGTGGACATGATTTAGTATCATAACATGTGATAATGCATACAAACCTATATAAAAATATATGTAAATTATATACGTGGGTATGGTAAAAGAATAATATATATGTACATATATACATACATGCTAGCATTCATGCTACGAAATATATGTGTGTGTGTGTGTATATATTGTATATTGATGAAATAGTATAGGGGATCACAACCTTAGACTAAGAGAGTAGACCACGCATGAGAATGGCATGATGAAGTGAAATTGTAAAAAAAAAAAAGTAGCATCTAAAGCCATACATAACATGTCAACAATCCACCAATCATTGATCTGTATCTTGTCTAATTTTCTTTCGGAGAATCATCTTCTATTTCAACTTGCATCGGTCACCATGGGTGTACCAACTAGCTTTCAATCTTCCATACCGAACTTCTTCAGCAATTCCTTCACATACTTGGACTGAGATATAAATATCCCTTTATCTAACTGAGTAATTTGCAATCCCAAAAATAATTTCATCTCACCAATCATAGACATCTCAAATTCATTTTTGCATCTCATTAGCAAACTTCATCCACAAAGCATCATCTCCTCTAAAATAATATCATCAACAAAGACTTCAACAATCAAATCTTTATCGTGATCAATCTTGAAATATAGATTACTATCAGCAATACCTTTGTTAAATTCAAGCTTCAACAAATACTTGTCCAATCTTGCATACCATGCTCTAGGAGCTTTCTTGAGTCCATACAATGATTTCTTCAACTGACACACAATATCTTCTTTATCAGTCAACTGGAATCCATCAAGTTTGCTCAACATACACTTCTTCTTCCAATTCACCATTTAGAAAAGTTGATTTGACATCCATTTGATAAACTTTGTAGTTCTTGTGAGCAACATAGGCAATAAATAATCTTACAGCTTCAATTCTAGCAATAGGGACAAAGGTCTCTTCAAAATAAATTCCTTCCATTTGTGAATATCCTTTACATACCAATCTTTCTTTGTTTCTAACCACTTCACCTTGCTCATTCAGTTTGTTTCTAAAGATCCATTGGGTTCCAATTACAATCTTATCATTAGGTTTGGGAACAAGAATCCATGTATCATTCTTTTCAATCTATTTTAACTCTTCTTTCATTGCTTCAATCCAATACTCATCTTTACATGCTTCATTCACACTAGTAGGCTTAGTTTTTGAAATCAAGCAATATTCTTTTGCAATATTTCTCCTAGTCTGGACACCTTTGTTCTTATCACCAATAATCTAATCTTCTGAATGATTCAATCTTACATACCTCAGAGTCTTCTTAGGATTTTCTTCAACTTCAAGCTCTTTTGATCTCTCATCTGCTCTTTCATTAGTTTCTCCTTCTTCTTCATTCTCTTGATTTACTAGATTGATTTGCACTTGATTTATAGTTTGAACTTGCTTTCCTTCATTTGTATTGTCATCCTGATCATCAGATTCATATCCACAGGTTCTAGATAGTGTACCAAAGTCTTCATCAACCTTAACATTTTCACTTTCAACCATTTTCTTCAATCTTTTATTGTAACACCTAGTAGGCCTTACTTTTAGTAGCATAACCCAGAAAGATACCTTCATCACTCTTAGCATCAAACTTTCCTATTTCTTTATCTCTCTTAATATAACATCTGCTTCCAAATATCTTGAAGTATTTAATAGTAGGATTTTGACCAATCCATAGCTCAAAAGGGGTCTTACTAGTATCACCTTTGATTTGTACCCAGTTAAGTTTGTACACAGTCATACTCATGACTTCTCTCCAATAGATATGAGGAACATTTCCTTCCAGCATCATAGTTCTAGCAACATCTTCAATTGTTTTGTTCTTCCTTTCAACAACTCCATTTTGCTGAGGGGTCTATGGTGCAAATAATTTTCTCTTTATTCCATGTTCTTCACAAAAAGAATTAAATTCATCGGAACTGAATTCACCACCTCTATCTGATCTCAGACATTTAATCTTCAAACATGTCTTTCTCTCAACCATAGCTTTAAAGATCTTGAACTTTTCCAGTGCTTCATATTTCTCCCTTAAGAAAGTAACCCATACCATTCTAGAATAATCATCAATGAGTAACATGAAATACCTGTAACCTTGTAAAGTTCCGACCTTAGAGGGACCACACAGATCAGTATGCACAAGCTCTAACAATTCATTTCAACAATTCTTTTTACTTCGAAATGAAATTTTGGTTTGCTTTCCCAATTGACATTCCTTGCATATTTCATTAGTAGGTTTCACCAACTGAGGTAGATCTCTCACAGCCTTAGTGGAACTTATCTTGACAATATTATCAAAGTTAACATGACACAGCCTCCTATGCCATAACCAACTTTCATCAACTTGAGCAATCAAACAAATTTTACTAGAAGCACTCAAGTGAAAGATATTACCTTTTGTTTTTGTACCTGGTGCAATTTCATTTCTAGAACTCAATATTTTGCACTTTCCATCCTTGAACTGAATATTGTATCCCTTATCAACCATTTGACCAACACTCAAAATATTATGCTTCAAGCCTTCTACATACAGAACATCATCAGTATTATGCTTACCATCAAGAGAAATGCAACCTCTTCCACGGAGCAGACTAGTTGTATTATCACCAAATCTCATGACACCACCATCATACTTTTCCAAGCTTAAAAACTTACTTTTGTCTCCTGTCATATGATGTGAACATCCACTATCAATTACCCATTCATCTTTTTCTTCAACTCGAGCAGCCAGGGCTTTCTCCACATTTGTACAACTAGCAGATTCAATAGATATAGGATTATTTTCCTTGATAGCAATAAATACCCATTCATCATCATTTTTGTTTCCTTTATTAGATTCATCATCTGTCACACCTTCATCAGCAGCATAGTAACACTTCTTATGAAATTTAGGCTTGTTATGTCTTGGTTTAGCAATTCTTTCTAGACACCTTGATGCAAAATGACCTATCTTATTGCAAGAAAAGCATTTAAGAGGTAATTTTCCTTCATACTTACCTTTTCCTCTCGGTACTCTTTTGACAATAAGTGCTTCCAGTTCTTCCAACTCTCTTTCTTCTTCTTCAATCTGTCTGATTTCATCCTCATACTTGAATTTCTTTCTAGATGAACTCTCACCTAGATCATATCTTTGTCTATCTCTCCTAGAAGTAGTAGCCTTAAATGAAGATTCAAACTTAGGAAGGGCATCACCAAATTTTCTCAACTCAAAAGCAGTCAGGTTACCAACCAATGTATCTCTAGTTATGTTTGTTACAGTCTGGAGCTCTTCAGTAGCACTAGCTTTGACTTTGTAAGAATTAGGTAGGGATCTAAGCACTTTAGCAACAATCTTAGATTCATCTATCTTTCCACCAACACATCTAATACCACACACAAGTTCATTCACTCTTTGCATGAAAGTATTAATGTTCTCATCATCACCCATTCTCAACCTTTCATATTTCCCTTTCAAACTCTGCAACTTAGCAATCTTCACATTAGCATCACCTTCATACAAGGTTTCCAAATTTTTCCAGATCTCATAAGCAGTCTTCAAATCCAAAACATTTTTCATCTCAGAATCAGTCAAAGCATTCAACAAATCTTCCTTAGCCCAGATAGTCTACTCAGCATCTCTAATCTCAACAAAAGTAGTAGGACCATTCTGTGGAATAATGTACATATTACTTGTAATGCTCTAGTAGGGTTCACCAATGCATCTCAGATGGCACTCCATTCGAGTCTTCCACAAAGAATAATTTGTTCCATCAAATCTTGGACTATCCTTCTTGTAACTTTCCATCCCGGATCACCTTAAGATGTTAAACTTCTTCCAAGGAACCTGCTCTAATACCAATTGTTGGCAATACAAGGGTATACAACTGAGAGGGGGGGTGAATCAGTTGTCACAAAAATTCAAAACTTATTCAACTTATTTTAACCTTATTCTCAGATCTGATAATTAACCATGAAAGCATGAATCAAAAACACATCAAAAACACACAGAACACCAAGATTTTTTATGTGGAAACCCTGTTAGGGGAAAAACCATGATGGAGGTTAGTCCACAAGATTATACCCTGTTAAAATTTAGGGGAAAATAGCATCTGCTAATGCCTAATTACAGTTCCAATTAAGCACATGAACACTTCTTCATGCTCTTCTTCACTCTTCTTTACACTTCTTCACAATTCTTCACACTTTTCTTTGCCTTCAAATGATTTAGAACATTATTCGCACACACACAGAAGCACACCTTTTCCACACTTAAATTTGAATAAACAATCACTCTTATATATCCGCAACATGAGATTTCATCGCTACAAGTCGGCCACAAAGAAATAATAAAATGAATATAAATTGTCAGCCCAAAACAATATCTCTAACATGAAAACACTTCAATTAATTACTCCTTGAAGATCCACAACATGCTACAAACACTATGTAATCCAAGGACAAGAAAAACATGAACATGCAAGAGAAAATTTCCAACCACAAACATAACAATCAATGCAGACGAGCAACAAAGATAGATCATGATCTAGAAACATCCACAAGAAACATGAATCACTAGAGAAGCATCCACAACAATTGAAGTAACTGAAATAGCCTCATCCTCAATCAGGAACATTGACTGAAGAAACCAAAAAATTATCTCAATGGAAATCTTCATAACTCAATCAAATCTTCATGCGGATCTCTGAAACTTGACGTGGATAAATTAGATACACTCAGCAACAAACCCTTTATTCTACAACCTCTGATCATCAACGTATAGAACATACCAACAGACTAAACTTCACTTTACCATTGAGAACCTGCAACTTATTTCTTTACAATTTTCTTTATATCCTTGACATATACAGCTTCAAATGCATTTATGCTAATAGTGTTGACATCAATGACAACCACATATCATCAACACAACCACAACATCCAACAAGAATAATTCATTATAAATTGTACTTAATGAGGCCTTGATTCAAGTGTTGTGAGGCATTTTATGTATCCACACTAGGTATTGGACCTTTTCAAACTAAATAAATTGCATTTAATGATGTCTTGTGAAGGTGTTGTGAAGTGTTGTAACACATTTCTACACTCTTCTAGACCCTTCTCATTATAATTCATCTAAAAATCACCTTTTCATCACTTATCAAGTCCTATTTTGAAGTGTTGTAAAGTCCTGTAACAAGATTTCATGCTTTTCTAGGCTTAGTTTCACTATTTACACCTTTATTATGCTTTATTTGACCCCTTTATGCCCTTATAAGGCTTAATTAAGTGTATTTTTTAATGTAAACCAAACAAACAACATTAAATGTGACTTAATTCCCGACACTCACTTACAAGTCCAAGGTGGGACCCATTCACCATGGGTGGTGAATGAGTCCCTCTTGGCTCCAAATTCAAAATATTTTAAATTTTCTTTCGGGTTTTTATTCAAAATTACCTTATGTCAACTTGTGATGAGGTATTATTGGGCTACTAAGGCACACGTGTGTATAAATAAGTGTTTTTCTCCTCATTTTACATCTCCCACAATCTCCTAATCCATTCTTCATTATTCATCCATCATTCTTCCATCTCAAGTCAAGAAAGTTAGGGATTCACTATTTCAAGGCATTAAGATATCAATTTTCAGACATTCAAGGGTAGATTCTTCATGTTTTGTTGCAGACTTTCAAGATCAAACATCATGGCAAGGTAATGAACTCCATTATTGCATGTTTCATTACATTCTTTCATCATTTTGGTTTAATTACCTAAAAGGGGTTTGACCAAGCCAAACCCCCATGCCCTAACATTCAACATTTCTCTCTCTTGTCTTGTGTGTTTGCTTATTTAGGTCTCTTGGAAGCTTGTAAATAATTGAAGATGGCATTGAAAAATTGTTTAGGTCTTCTCCTCATTTTTTAAGGAAAAATCTCCATCAAAAGTCTCTTTCAGACCCATAAATTAGATTTTCAAAAGTGGACACCTATAGATAATCAAAGTGTAGACTGAGAGCTCCAGATTCCACCTTTGAATATTCAAAAATTCAAAAGTGGACTCATTTTCCATGGGTGGCGAATGAGTCCCACTCCAAGGTCAGTTTTTGAGTTTTTTGCATCTTTAGATACCCTTTTGTCTGAAATAGGTTCTGACTCAGTTTTGCAGAAGTGGGATTGATTCACCCAAAATGGCAAATGAGTCCCACTAGGCCTAAAAACTAGAGTCAACAACATTCCAAAAGCCATTTCCAATCTCCATCCATATTCCAGGTGCACACTTTCATTTTCATCAAGTTCTGTTACAAATTACATGCATTTCTACGTGTTTTTGCATTACACAATGTGTTTTCAAACAAGTTACATTTCTTAGGTTTTGCATACTTTAATCAATCAATTTCATCATCTAGTTTCATTTAGATCATTTCATTTAGTCTTAACTTTATCAATACATATCTTAATTTGAGTGAAACACCTAGACTTTTGAGTGGGGTTTATCTCTCTCCTTTTAGGTGAAACATCCTAAGAGTGCAAGAGTAGCCTATAAATCCTACCCAAAAATATACGGTTCATCCACTATGCAAAAAAAATGCACACTCACAAGGTTTAGTGAAGCTAGGTCCACTAGGTGAGCCCCAAGGGACCATATCAAAGCCATTACTCCATGACTTTAATAAGGTAGAAAAATGCATGCTCACATGGGCTAGTGAAGCTAGGTGTTCACTAGGTGAGGCCCAAGGGAACATATCAGATCCATACCTCCATGACTTTAATAAGGTACAAAATGCATGCTCACATGGACTAGTGAAGCTAGGTGTTCACTAGGTGAGCCCCAAGGGACCATATCAAAACCATACCTCCATGACTTTAATAAGGTACAAAAATGCAACAAGAAAGAGGGATGGTCAAAGGGATTTTTCTTAGCTCATGTGAGGTCTTAATATTAGGGGACATCATTCCTAATGTCTCCAAGAGAGGACCAATCAAAAAATAAAATATTCACAACTTAGGGAATGCAGTGCATCTCATCACCACTAAGAGGAATATAATATGCTGAGATAGATCAAAATCTTGAAGGACATTACTCCCAATGTCACCACAAAAAGAAAAACGCATCGCATGAAGTAAGAAAATCACATCAAAGAACATGAAATAAATAAATGCAAATTAAATCATGCCAAAATAATGCCAATGTATGCCTCCACTTTAAAGAAATAGCTAACACCATGTTGTGAGAAATTACTTCAAAGTAGCCAAAAGATAAAAAAAAGGAAAAGAGGGTTGCCCCCCAGAACACATAAGGGATCTATGGATTTTGGGTCAGTATTTGTCTTTGCTGCAATAAAATTAGAGAGCTCGAAACTATCATCATTCCCCAAATACGCATAGAGCTAGAATAATGACACAAAGAGAGTGAAAATGGAGAAAAAAGAAAGCCTTTTGATTCAACATGAAGGTCTCGATGCCTTGCGTCATCCCCAAAAGGAAAACACAAGACAAAAAGGAAAATGAAGCAAAGATCAAGGAAAAGGAAAAAGATCAAGGAAAAGGAAAAAGTATACGACATATAGAAGAATGAAGGTACAAATAGAGGAATGCACATACTGAGAAACATCAAATAGAACATCATAGGGGATCACGTTACACACATGAAAGAAAAAAAAAAGCGAAAAGGAAAGAAAAGATAAAATACTAGTAAAGCACATGCGAATCAACCATCCAATAGGTCATCCACATCCTACTCTTGTTTAGTAAATGCAAAATGTAGATCACTAGCGAGAGGGACAATATCAAGTGTTGTACTAGGAGAATCACTAAGTTCAACACATGGTGAACCGCTCTGTTTAGGAGGATCACCATGGTTGTTGTCATTTAAGCTCATGGATGAGGAAAATAACAAATTCAACTCATTATGCACTTCCTCATTGATTTTAGTTGTTTCTTCATCGTCATCCAAGTTAACCACAACAGGAGGATGAATAATAATATCCATAGAAGATGTTGGTCCTTGTTGTGGTGGAGACATAGCTTCTATTTGTTTTGGTAAAAGAGGAGGGTCATCATTTATTGGTTCTATCAAGTTCAGGTTTTGATTTTCAATGGTGTTCTCGTCACTCATCTTTCAAGAAATAGTACGACACCTATGCCTATGCTCTTTAGTATTGTGGTTTCTTTTATTACAGTTTTCAAGTTGTGTAGGAGTAGGTTTTTCAACCATAGGTTCCTTTTCTTCTTGTGAGGGAAGAATGAAAGAAACCATGGAAGGTTGTTCAACCACTTTCTCTTTGGCTTTATATATTTTCTTAGGAGGCTGATTAGGACTTGTTTGGTTTTCTCTAGGTCTCTTGTAGGAAATAGGTAAGGGGATTTTCATGGATGGGTCTTGGTTTGTTCGAGGGACTTTAGGCTTAACATTGTTTTCTTTAGGTGGGGGAAGTTCAATCATGGGTGGAGGCAATTTTTCAAGGGATAGCTTGGCTATGCATTTTTCTCTGAATTTTTGGTAGGATAAGAAAAGGAAGTCTTCATGAGGTCTTATAGGTTCTATAGTTTCAGGCCAAAAATAATCTCAGGAGAAATTTCCATGGGAAGATGGGGGTCTAAAGCCACTATGGTTCAATGTGAATATTTCATTGTCGACTAGAAACTTTAAGCACTTACGAACAACAGACGGGACCGCATTCATGGAGTGAATCCATTTGTATCCTAACTTCACATGAAATTGGTCCAAATTAGATATGATAGATAGTGATACATTTGATTTCTTTAGTCCTACTTGTAAAGGGAGTGTGATCGAGCCCATCATAGCACGAGCAAAACCATCATGCATTTTAATCCATGCTTTTGGTTTATCATATCTATCTTGAGTAAGTTCATGCACATATAAAATTTCTTCTTTGATCACATTCTCTCCATAGATGGGATCAATTAGAATCCCAGGAGTGGGCTTGTTATCGATTCTTCTAGCTATTTAAAGATGACCATCAGGTGCATGTTTAATTTTTTCTTCTGAAGAGAATGTAATTTCATTGGTTTGTTGTTTACGAGGCTCGATGTCAACCACTCCTATCATTGTATCAATAGGACTCTGTTCATTAGTATCCATAGGAATCTATTCATCATCATCCATAGTATTTTGTTCATGATTGCTCATATAATCATCATCTGCATCAATATTCATCACATCAGGCTTAGTTTCACTAGCCTTGATAAATGAAATATAATGGTTGGGCATGGGATTGGTAAAGATTTACAAGTTTTGGTTGGGAGGAGCCACAAACTTATTACCTTTGTCATTCACACCTCCAATTTGGATATGATTAGAATCAATGAGGTCTTGCACAAGATGTTTAAGACACTTGCAATTAACTATATCATGTCCATTTTGTTGGTGATAAGCACAATAAGCATTGTGTCTAAATCTTAGAGGTAATGGCTTCCTAAGGTCAAGGGGTCAGACGAGAGGTAAGGAAAGCATGTTTTTTTTAAGAGCTGGGTCATAATGTTTTGAAGTGTGTCAGGTAATGGAGTAAATTGCCTTTGTGGATCCCCAAAGATATAAGGATTACTCTTCTTTATAGCGGCTACTTGGGTATCAATTGGTTGGGTAGGTTGAGAGGTGGAATTTAGTTGAAGGAAACTTTTATTTTATCTTCTAAAATGTTGGTAAGTGTTTTGGTTTGAAGCTTTGGACTTTTCAAGATGGGTGGGGCTGGGTTTTGGTTCACTACTAGTTACAAAATTTTGATAGTCTCGAAGGGTAGTGCATAAATGCATGAAGGAGGGGAATTTCATCATGGTGAGCTTATCCCTTATCTTGCTTTTTAATTTTTCTACAAACATCTTTTGCAGGTGGGAATTAGGAATCTTCACATTGATTTGGGAATAAAGCAATTGGTAGCGTGAAATAAAGTCAATGATTTTTCACCCTCATTTTGCTTGCATCTCATCAATTCAGCAAATGTCATTTCAGGGACCATGTGCACTTGGAAATGGTTAATAAAGGCCTCAAAAAGTTCATTGAATGAATGAATTGAGTTATTCGGTAATGCAAAAAGCCAATCCAAGGCAATGTCTTTCAAGGATCAGAGAAAAAGTTAGCCAAAAGTTTTTCTTCAAGGATAAAGTCACTACACAAAGTAGTAAAGGAATTAACATGATTAGCAGGATCTCCCTTTCCTCCATATTTCTCAAATCTAGGGATCTCTATACCTTGTGGCACCAGAGTTCTTAATATCTCTAAGGATAGTGGGTTACTCTTGACATAGTATGAAGGTGGACCATTTTGATTTTGATTTATGGTGGAAACTTGATGTTGAATGGATGAAAGGATTTGTAATAGGTAGTTAATGTTAGGATCATTTCTTGTAGTGTGTGATGGAGATGAATATGGTGGTGGTATGTATGTGTTGGAAGGACCAGTGAATGAATTACTTACGGGAGGACATATAAGATTGGATGCCACATAAGTATAAGGAGCACTAGTGGAAATGTTTGAGGTAGGAAGGATGCTACTAGTTGGTTGCATTGTTGTGGTCATTTGAGGATTGGTATAAGTGGGAATTGAGGTTATGTTGAAGAGGGAGGATTTTGACTTCCTCCTTGGTTTTGCATATTGTTTGAGGCTTGAGCACCATTTGTGGTGGAAGGAAGGTGTTTTCCAAAGATTTGAGCTATGTTACGTACAACTTCCAGTCCCTCATCACTTTCCATCATGCGGTGAAGGTTATCTATGGCAGGTATAATAGTATTGGAAATGTTTTTAGTACTCACGCTATCTTGTAAATGAGCTAAATATTCATGCATTTTCATTATTTTTTCTTGAGGAATATGATCAACCATTGTTTGGACATTTGACACAACAATTGTAGGTAAGGTAGGCATAGAAAAAGAGGTGTCAAAGGTATGGTCCATGCCTAGTGAAATAATGCCAACACCAGAAGTAAGAGAGCTTGATAACCCAAGATCCACAACAAGTACTTTATCATGGGATGCCATGAGTCTTGCACTTCGTCTAACCAAATTATTAGCAATAGGACATCAAGTACTATAGCTCATACAAGGAATAAACTACAAAAAGTGCAATGAACAAATTATCCTATGCTTGAAATTACACTTGAAATGAAGGAAATTAGAATAACAACAATTCTAGAAACTAAAACAAAAAACTAAAGGCAACCCACAAAAACACAGAAAAGCAATTTTAGATCCTGAAAATTGGAGAGTCAAAGTCAACAGGGACTGAGATGCCAGGAAGGGCATATTGGTCCTCCTGGTGAGATTCTAAAGTTCCAAGGACTGAAATAGACAACAAATAGTAGAGAGAGACTTATGAGGAAAAAATTCTAAGAGGGACTAAGACACTAGGAAGGGAATTTTAGTCCTAGCAGAGGTTTTTTCCAAAAAAATAGTGAATTTTGGAATGTCAATAGTGTTTACAGATTGTCTATGCAAGATACTGATGTTCAGAAATAGAAAAATGTGCAAATAAGTGCAAAAGAAGTAACTAGGAAAAAACAATTGAATGCAATATGGAATGCAATTTTTTTCACTTTTGCATGCAATAAGAATGTTTTTAAATGCAATGAAGATGAACAATGCAATTTTTAGTTTTTCAATGAAATGAAATGATGCAATAAAGTAAAGATGCAACCTATATGCACTTTCACTAATGCAGATATAAGAAACCCTAAATGCAATTTCACTAATGTAAGAAACCCTAGATGCACTTTCACTAATGCAAGAAACCCTAGATTTACTTTCACTAATGCAAGATGCAATGCAAGAATGAATGCAATCTAGATCTAAGGACTTTAATGGACTCTAAATTAGAATTGAATGCTTAAAAGTCGGGTTCACCAAAATGATTGGTTGAAAATTTGATATCTAGATATCACTCTTTCTCCAACCAAATCACTCAAGGATGTCCTAGGAGTCCCAATTGTATTTACTAACAACCTCACAAGGTGAGTCAATTCATAATGAGGAGGACCTAGGAGGGGCTTTTCAACTTTAAGGGGTTCACCACCAAGTATAAACTTGGAAAAGAAAATGTTGGAAAACACAATGTGATGCAAATGAATACTAAATGACCTAGAAAGATAAATAAAATGAAATAGAAAACTATGAAACTTAAAATGTGCACCTGGGAAATCTGGAGATGTTGTGAGGATTCTAGAAATGTAAAGAGGCTTCCAAAAAGTGTTATGGAGGACTAAGATGCCCAGGATGGCATATTAGTCTCGTTGTTGTTTTTCAGGGTAGATGCGGAGTCTTCGGATGTCAAAATTGGACCTGAAAGAATCTCTAAAAAATGTGCTTTGGAGTACTAAGGCACCCAAGGTGGCGTATTAGTCTTGTTCTAAATTTCTAAAAACTTTGAATGTGATCCTGAGCTCCAAGTTTTGCACTTGCTTCCTTTCCGATCTCAGGTTCTGAAACTTCTTGATTCAACCTACAGGTGAGTTTCCATGAAGATGACAACTTTGTAATGCAACTTTGCAACTTTTACAACTTTGCACTCCAAATGATCTTCAAGACTTCAACCTAAACCTATAATCACAAATACACAAGATGGGAAAAAAATTTGTTGTTTGTTAGTGAATGGGGGTTTTCCTTGGTCAAACCCCTTGTCGGTAATTAAACCTTGAAATGAAATAGAAATAATGAAGGAAATGGTGAATGAACAACATGAAATGCTACAACTCACCAAACCCTTTTAAAGTCTACAAACTTGTGTGCAATGGCTGAAATGGATATGGAACTTGAACCAAAGGAATGATCTTGAATTTCTTGCTTGAATAAAAAACCTACATCACAAATGTTAGTTTTATCAGTTTTTCACCACAACTGAAATTGATAGAGTTGGTTGTTTCAAATTCATTTTAAGGTGAATTTTTTTAGTCATTTCTATAGTTGTTTAAACCATTGCTTATTTTGAGTTTTGAGTTTGAAAGAAAATGCAATATGCTTCAATTTTCCATTCATCATTTGCAGCATTAAGTATTGTGTTAAATGCAAAAGAAAGTACTTCATTTTGTATTCAGTTGTTCAATACACAATGTTTCATACATTTGTTGTAAGACGGAAGTACAAGATTGAACAAGAATTATGATAAATGTTGTTTTGTTTTCATTTGGATAAAAATAGAATCAAGTGTCGCACACAAGCCGTGGGAGTAGCTGAAACAATGAGCCATAAAGAGTACACTGTGCTACTGATGATTAAAAAGAGAAAAGAGCACATAAGAGGGAGCATAGTCGTCATTGCCTGAACTTGTCCTCGAGTTTCCTCCATTGTTGTGCATCCTTCTTCTATGCTCCCATCCTCCAAGTGAACCTACAAGTGGATGAAAATGTTTATTAGAAATTGGGTTATGAATCCTCCTACATGATCCATCAATAGTAATGTAGAATAATGTTTATGATGCATTGAATCAATTGAGCAAAGGAAAGAGGAGTGCAAGAGAATACCAAGGAGGAAACATCATAAGAAACTTTTGAATTTATTTTTTTAATCTAACACTATTTGTTTCTTTTGCAGGTATAGGAAAAGCCATGTTGCTAATCTATTTTGAATATTTTATAGGATGTGGTGTAAAACAGGCTCCTGCAAGGGTTGAGCTCGGCATGCTTCCCCTCAACATTCCATGGAAGGGTTGAGAAAAGAAATAATTCAATATTGCTCAAAAGAGATATGCATCTGAAGGAGTACATCAAGTGTCATAAGAGCTCAAGAAAGTGATCATCTAGGACAATCAATTCTGATGGTGCAATGAGTTGAAGATCATAGATGATCAGTTGCTCAAGTGAATCATCATTAAGTGCATCATCATGGAATGAGATAGTGAACATACATACATAATGCCTTGTTTACAAGTCATCAATAGCAACTGAAGCAATTTGAGAAGCTTCAGAACACCTTCATCATGGTGTTGTATTTCAAAATCTTCTATTCATAAATCAAAATTTCATATCAACATTTGTTATCTAGGAGATAAAATTTCATGAAGATTATAGAGGAAGGGTTGTCTCCACCAAGAAGTAGAGTGAAAAGTGGCTACAAGTAAAGCATGAAATTCAATAAGTGAAGGAAAGGAAGCACTGATGAACTAAAATGCAATACACTAAATGTTTAAGCTGAATACAATGTGAAACAACATCTTTGATGTCAATGTAATACAAGAAACTAAAGGCTGGTTACAAAATAATTGATGCTACAAGAGCCATATATTTGCATTCTCACATGAAGTTGTGATGAAGGTGTAATTAGAGGTCCATTTTTGAAGCACTTAAGTGCATAAGATAAGTGGCAACAAGCAACAAACATATCTATAGAGAATACCATGATGACTAAGTGCAGCCTTACAACTAAGTAAAATGAAAGCATCAATCTACAGTGTATTTGAGAACAAAAGAAGCTTTTGTATGTTTTCATTGAGTAAGAATATGTACAATTGTCACTTCAATTCATGCTAAACAATGAATTAAAATTTTCATGCAAGAGAAAGTATGTTTTTAATAAGTAACTAAAAGCATCAAATTAAGATAGGCTTCATTGTATCTATGCACTTCAAGCAAGAATGGAAGCAAGTAATGGCTAACAATATGTGCATCATGTGGGAGAGATTACAAACAATGAAAAGTAAATAACCTTTTCCACCAAGATAAATTGTTCAGTGAAGCCATAGTGACATCCATAGTCAATAAGAATGGAGAATGAAATCATTCTTCTCTTTTCAGAATAGTAAGCTCATGCTACAGTAAGCTAGGGTTTCAAAATGGGGACAAGTGCAAAAAATGCTCAGTTCGAGCCTTCAACAGGGAATCCACATTATTTTACATTAAAAAGCTTAGAATGCAACGATAAAGGTATTTCTAGCTCACAAATGAATGTCAAATGAGCTCAACTGAACTCTTATGGCCACGGCCTTAGGGTAATTTTTCTCTCACAAATGGCGATACCCATTTAGGGTATTGTGTTCAAAACACAAATACAGGGTAAATCAAGTATTTTGAGGTTATTTCCAGTGGAACATGCCAGCATAAAGTGAACATAATGGAGCTAATGGCCACGACCATGATGGGTTCATAAACCCAGTAAATGAAACTAACATGTTGCTTGTGCATGTTCAAAAAAGTATGAGAAATGAAAATGCATAGAAACCCTAGCTAGTGCTCTCATGGCCACAACTTGAGAGCTTGTTTCCTCTTCAAAAAACACAAAACCCACTTGGGTATTTCATCTCAAAAGCTTGAAATGCAAAGATAACAAGGGTTTGAATGTATTCAACAATGGAAGTATTGTATGGCCATAGTCGCGGCCATGAAGGGTCTGCAAGCCCACAAAAAATGAAACAAAATGCATTATTTTCTCCAAGTTTATATTCTTTGTAAGTGCCATACATTTCTACATCATGGGTCGAGCCGAAAAGGAGATAATTTTTTACAGAAACAAGAGGAACATATATGGTGAAGCCATAGCCAAAACAATGGCCATTCTCAGAAAATTTCATTCTCTACTTGTTTTGCTCAACAAGCTCACAAATCAAGCTCTTTTAGGAAGGAAATGCATTTAAAAATGGAGAAAGAGAGCTTACCATGGCTATAGGTGGAGAAACCAGTCCAAGTTTGTGGCCAAACTTGCTCAAAAAGCTCGAACCAAGCATTTTCATTGTGGCCAAACAAGTAAAGAAACAACAGAAGCAAAGAAACACACAGGATGAATCAAAAACCAGTTATGGCCACGGCCTAAAGGACCATTTTTCACTATCAAATAGAGGCAAAAATACATTAAAATGCAGACAAAAGACTCACCATTGAATGTAGAGAAGGATGCACCAAAAATCGACATGATACAAGCTCGAATGATAAAGTTTCCAGCTCAAACCCTAGTTCTCCATGGCGGCTAGTAGCAGAGCATTATTTTCTTCAAACTTGGTTGAGTGAAATGATGATCAAAATGTGAGATAGGGGTTGTTTTGGTTTTAGAGTTTCCCCATGTGCTAAATTCAAATGTGATTTTAATCACTTTTTTTTAAAAAAACTAAATGCTATATTAATGCCTTGTCAGTGCTTTTTCCTAGGTCAACCAATGCCTTAGGCATTTTTGGTGATTTTTAAAGAAAATCAAACAAAAACCATACCTTTCCCTTAAGTTCTTCATGTGGTCCATATACACATTGCCCTTTCACTAGGCCAAGTAATCAATGCCTTAGTTTTTTCTTTGGGTCTAGGGCTCATAATCATTTTTCTGATTTTTATATATGAAAAATCAAATACATAGGAGCTTTCACAAAGTGTTTTATTTTTTGTAAAGTGTTAATTTTTTACTCAAACTATAAAAATTAAAATATTTGATCTCAAGAATCAAAATCAAGTGTATTAGGATAGTTTCTATATTGTTTTCTAAAACCGTAGTGATTGTAAAACATCACTAATGGTAATGTTTCTATAAATTACCTTAGTGTTTTTTAATGTTTTAAATGCAGTTGGTGCACTTGAGCCTTCATGGAAAGTTTCTATTTTGAGTTGGAGTGCTTGGGCGGATTGGGAAAGAGATGAAAAACTGGACTTTCTATCTTCAATTCTTGAGCTGTTTGCACCTGATTTTGAGTATTTTTTGATGGACCCTTTGGAGATGGAAAGTTTCCATCTTTTGAGGCAGTTGGGAGCATATTTTTGGCACTATTTTTTAGGCCTTTTCCTTGAGCTCAAAAATTGAAAAGTTGCCATTCTGAGATGTAGATGAATCTGATTTTTCTATTCTCACCATTGTTGTCACTTGATGCCTATAAGTTTGAGAAATTTTTAATTTCTTAGGGTTGAGAATTCTATTTCTTGCTCGCATATTCACTATAGAGAGACTTGTAAACTTTTGGAATCGGATTTGATCTTGTACTCCTTCATTTCAACAAAATAGTAAGTTTCTTCTTCCCATTTTCTTGTTCAGAGTTTATGATATCAATTGATGTTAACTATGATTCAAGAGTTGAATCCTCTTTATGTCTTGGTGTTGTGAATTTTGTTTTAGGAGTCTATTCTAATTCAAGTTGTATTTTGTGTTCCATTAGCAAGCCTTTGTGCAAATTATTGATGAATTAGGTAGTTTTAGGGTGAGATTGTGAGATCAAAGTTTTAAAAGAGATTATTGTGAGTACTAAGTTGTCAAGACCACTGAATTTTTAGTTGGTCATCTTAGCTTGTAGGGTTTACTTTTTCATTTTTTTCCTACCGTTTTCCCTTGAAAATCTATAGGTTAGATGGTTTACTAGAGGGAACCATCCCACTCTGGAGATTCATTCTCACTCATTGATTTACCCACAAATCAAATATTTTTTCCATGTTGCAACAGGATAGCCAAGCTCAACTTGACTAAGGGTGCAATCCTAATTGCCAACAATTAGCACAACAACACACATGATGCAAGAAACTCTTTGATATGATTGTTAAATCTTGATGATGGCTCCAAATGCTTGATAATTCTGCTCTTGAATGCTCTTGTGAACTTAATTATGCTATAATGAATTCTCCCACAAAGTACTTGGATTGAAATGGGTGAATGAACCTTGTATTTATACTTATCTATGCTTAATATCCTAAAATTACATCACACCAAACCGACATATGAATTCATTAAATAAAGGAGGCTAAATCTCGCAAGAATTTGAAATTGAATCCTAAAAATGACTCAAGGAGGACTAAGACGCCCTAGGTGGCATCTTAGTCCCAAGAAATTAAACTTGGGGCATAGACACCAAAAAGGGGCCCAATCAAGATACCTCAAAATTAGGGTCTTGAGACCTTTGGGGGACAAAGACGCCCTAGGTGGTGTTTTAGTCCTAACCCAAAAATCAAGGACACATAGATGTGGTCATTAAATTATCATATATGCATTGGATAATTTCAGGATTAACTAGAAAAATATATAATTCATAGGGCTTGTGGATGCAAAATAGGACCAATTAAGCCATAAAGAAGCATAAATAAAGCAAGGCGGGCCCAAACAAGTGTGAAAATGCAAGGGTATGCATTTTACTACACTACAATAATATATATACATCAGATGTATATATGTATATAATATGAATAAAAACACATGCATATGATTATATAATATGCATAAGGGACCGATTGCACATTCATGATATATGCATATACCTACACACTCTGTATCTACTTATCAACGAAAAAGAATACTTATGTGTCTAATATTATAAATATTAGATGATGCCAATATATGAATATATATAGGTGCATATGCATGTATTTGATAATACATACATACAAGTTACATATATATTAATATATGATTTACCTTGAACATATATATTGGTCTACGTGTATGAGTTAATATACGATATACTAAGGACTATATAAATATATGTGGACATGATTTAATATCATAACATGTGATAACACATACAAACCTATCTAAATATATATGTAAATTATATACATGAGTATGGTAAAAGAATATTATATATATACATACATGCTAGCATTCATGCTATGGAAGATATGTATATATATATATATATATAAATATATATATTGTATATTGATGAAATAGTATAGGGGATTGCATCCTTAGACTAAGAGTGTAGACCATGCATGAGCATGGCATGATGAAGTGAAATGCTAAATCAAAAAGAGCGTATGTGTAGGATCATAATGGAAAAAATAGGCCCTTAAGTGGCAAAAAATTCAGAAAAATCAAAGTTCGGCAACTTGACATAAAAATTTGAATAAGTTATCTATATTATTTCAAAAATATGTAAGAATAGAATCTATAGAAAATTGAATGTAGTTTCCAAACTACTAGGTTTATTAATATATATATATATATATTTGGTGAAAATTTAAAATTTCAATGCATTGGTACTTAAATTTCAAGGAAAAAATAAGAAGTAGGTGTCTTTCTGACCACCTTAACCACAATAAAATCATAATATTTTTTTATAATATTTTAGATATAAGTAGAGGACTCATGCCCTAATGTGATGCATATTTTTTTGTAATTTTTTTCCAAGTAAATAATTAATTATGAATTTTTTATTACAACTTTTTAAAAATAATAAAAACTCGTATGTCTGACCACCTTAACTTGGTCAAAACTTCATGAAATTTAATTTTTCTTTTTTTAATCCTATAGTATGGGAAGCATAGAATGTGACACATGTTTTGGATTCAAAAAATGTGATACCGTTTGAAAGCTATAAATGTTTTTCAATCAGCCTATCAATCAGGACTTTAGTCATAATTTGAATAGAAAATGAATAATAATTACTTATTAAATTCAAAGTAAAGCATAATTTATATCGGTGGAAAGATGAGAATATCCTTTAAAAACCCTTTTCGTTTCATCAATTTTGGGTAAAAAAATAGTCATCAGCCACATACCCATCATATTGCCACTTTTTGGCCCATCATGATCCTGCACATACCCAAAAGTAGCATCTAAAGTCATGCATATCATGTCAACGTAGCTAAAGGAAGTATAGTGAACTTTTGAAGCCATTGCACTAAGCCATAGAAGACTTAGTCAAATGCAAGTAGGTTGCTGCCTTATAGAAGGACATTTCAATATGACATTTGAGATCAACTATCTCTTATTCATTGAGCAGATTCTTAAGGCTATTTTATAGTTAATATAGACTATGGAATAAGGGTCAATATTGACCAAGTCTATGGAAGCCGATTTATAAGCTTAAGTCTACAAGTGGAAATAGATTATCATTGTGATTAGTATGCGATATATGGTGTGGCTTTGCATTTGATATCGCTAGACAAAGAATGTTTGAATTGGTCGATGTGTTTTATGAGACCATGCTTGAATTTGTCTCATGTATAAAGTTGATGTGTCGATTCATACACAATTTGGAATGATTAAAGTTTTTTGTCATATTATGGATATTGACTGAGTTTTATGGTGCCAAATGTGAAGGAAGAGAAATAGCAGATGGTGCCACCTATGAAGTTTGATTTCTTGTAGATGTCTTTCATTGAAACAATTCAAATTCTCCATGTGCATTTTGAATTGGTCTTTTAATTTCTATCAAAGATGTAAGTCGATATGTAGGATGTTTTGCTAAGTCTAAGCTTACTTAATTGCCACCTTATTGTTGAGTTGCTTTGCATGAAGCTTTTTTTCATTTTACATGCCTCAACTATAGGCTTTGTGATTGCTTGTGTACCATATAAAAATGGATCATTGACATTTTCATGGTGTTTTAGGTCTTTCTCTCATGATGCTTGACCTATTTTGCTTTGATTTAGTGTTGCAATGTAACTTATGTATTCACATTAGATCCTGAATATTCAAATAATGATGTCTTGTGAAGGTGTTATGAAGTGTTGTAACACATTTCTACACTTTTCTAGACTCTTCTCATTACAATTCATCTAAAAATCACCTTTTCATCACTTATCAAGTCCTATTATAAAGTGTTGTAAAGTCTTGTAACAAGATTTCATGCTTTTCTAGGCTTGTTTTCACTATTTACACCTTTCTTATGCTTTATTTGACCCCTTTATGCACTTACAAGTCATAATTAAGTGTATTTTTTAATGTAAACCTGACAAACAACATTAAATGCAAGATAATTCTATACACCCACTTACAAGCCCAAGGTGGGACCCATTCGCCATGGGTGGTGAATGAGTCCCTCTTGGCTCCAAATTCAAAATAATTCATATTTTCTTTCGGGTTTTTATTCAAAAATACCTTATGTCAGCCTGTGATGTTTTATTATTGGGTTATTAGGGAATAATTTTGTATAAATAAGTGTTTTTACATCCATTTTAACCCTCATTCATTCAAGCATTCAATCATTCATTCAATCATCTCATTCAAGCATTGAAACATCATAGCATTGTTGAACCAAGCATCTTGGAGCAACCATTGACATATCTTTAGATTTCTTCAACAAGGTTGTGGTGAGTGTTGATGCCAAAAATTGGCAAGGTAACAACCTTTTGTGGGAAACTCAGTTTATGGGGGACCTATTGCACAAAATTGAGTGACCTTCGAGTTTTTAAAGAAGCTGACTTCTTCTGTGAATGGGGTTTTGGAATGGGAAATGAAAGCAGATATAAAATAAAGAATCTAACTAAGGCGATATGCCAGAATTTAGATAAAAGGAACACGTTAAACCTATATTTTGGATATGATCTAAGCTTAGCAATATACCATGTCCTAGAATAACATAAATCAAGGATTGTAGCATGGACAACTCATTCAATGACATAAAATAATAATCACACCCATTTACTGAAAAGAAGAGTCAAAAGACATGATCTGAACCAACAAACTTGCATTCAAATTATACAAGTATGACAAATAAACCATTCAAACAAAAATGGGGGTATGTGCAGGATCATCATTGAAAAAACGGGCCCTTAAGTGGCAAAAAAAAAAGAAAAATCAAAGTTAGGCAACTTGACATAAAAATTTGAATAAGTTATTTATATTATTTTAAAAATATGTAAGAATAGAATCTGTAACTTATTGAATGAAGTTTCTAAACTACTAGGTGTGTTTACAAAAAAAATCTATTTGGTAAAAATTTGAAATTTCAATGCAGTAGTACTTAAATTTTAGGGAAAAAATAAGAAGTAGGTGTCTATATGACCACCCTAATCACAATAAAATGATAATATTTTTTTATAATAGGATATAAGTAGAGGACTCATGTGATGCATATTTTTTGTAATTTTTTTCCAAGTAAATAATTAATTATTATAATTTTAATTACAACTTTTAAAAAATATTAAAAACTTCGTATGTCGACCACCTTAACTTGGTCAAAACTTCATGAAATTCAATTTTTCTTTTTTTAATCCTATATTATGTGAAGCATAGAATCGGACGCATGTTATGGATTCAAAAAATGTGATACCGCTTGAAAACTATAGATGTTTTTCAATCAATCTATCAATCAGGACTTTAGTTGTAATTTGAATAGAAAATGAATAATAATTACTTGTTAAATTCAAAGTAAATAATAATTTATATTGGTGGAAAGCTGAGAATCTACTTTGAAAACCCTTTTTGTTTCATCAATTTTGGGTTAAAAAAAAGTCGTCAGCCACATACCCATCATATTGCCACTTTTTGGCCCATCATGATCCTGCACATACCCATGGTATACCATAAAGTTTATCAATAGCATAAGAAATAGAGAGGCCAAACAATGGCACAGTCTAGGAATTATTGCAATAATAGAAACAATACAAAGGCCTGGTCTCTCCAAAAGTCCTATGATTCTAAAAACTAGTGAAATAGCATATTCAATCTTCAAAATTGTAACCTAAAACATTGGAACCTTTGGAACTGTGGAACCCCTCTTCCGAAGAAAAGAGCAGTATTTATTGCAAGCCTTCCACCGCTTGGAAAGCAACAACTAAAAAGATTCATAATCTAAGCAATGATGTTGAGGCAATGATTTCCCTCACCCATTGTAACAGAAAAGATTTGAGACACAACATTTGGTCTCCCTCCATTCAGGTGCATCCCCTACGAATGATGGTAGTGGTCTAGCAAAGTCTCGTGCATATAAGTGTCGCCCTTTAGGATAGGTGGTTAGAAAACATGGCAGCATCCCACAGCTCATAGTCTGCTTCATCCCTTTCATTGAAGAAGTGTGCGCCAAAGATATGCATGGTAGCATTTCACTGCCCGCGGTCGATATTTCCTTCCTTCGCTGAAAGCTTGTGCAGAGAGGACATGTAGAAATTTTTTTTACTGTAGACGTTGCTTATGGGTCCCACCAAATCCTTATGTGAATGGGAGCTACGTGGCACGTGAGTGGGGGATGATGAGGAAGCAAAAGGAAGTGATCAAAATAACCCACAGTGACAACACATGGGAGCATTTCGGTGGCTAATAGAAGAGCAAGGAGAAAATTCCTTTGGAGTGCGATGAGCAAACACGTGGCCGAAGTCGCGGTGACAACCAAAAGGGGGCCGATGAAATTCATTGAAGGCATGGGCCAATGCTTAGCCAAAAATCAAACCTGAAGGGAGCATGGTGAATTTTGAATTCACAGTGATTTTAGGACATTTTCATGTTGTTTATTCATCATTCCTTGCTTATTTAATTTCATTTCTTCATTAAGGGTTTGATTACCAAAGTGGGATTTTGGTGCAGGAGCACCTTGACAAAATTGTGCTTCCTTGTGGAACTTTCTGATATTTGATTCAATTTTGATGTTCTTACTTTGTATTAAGGTCTTAGAGTTCAATTCCAAATAATTAGGAGGTTAATATTTAAGGTTTTGTGTCAAGATGTAAAAGTTGTCTTACAAGTTTGAAAAATTGTTAAAATTGCCAAGTGCAAACAAAGTGCAAATTAAGAGAATGTGAAAGGTAATTTGTACTTAAGGTCATTAGGAGGTAGTTAGAAACTCAAAAGACATGTTTTATTGCCTATAAAAGGCCTTGTAATCGATGGAGAAGGTGGGGGCGATTGTGCTTCAAATTTTGAATGAATAAAGGCATCATTTTCTACATATTTACATAGAAATTCTTTGTTTCTTGGTTGTGTATGGCTTAGTACGGACAAGAAGTGGTATCAAATTGTTTGTAAGTGATAATTATATCAATCACCTTCCATTTAAACCCAGTTTCATGTGAATTGGTGGAGATATGAGATAGTTATAGTGGTTTTTGTTAAAATTGTCAAGAACCCTCGTTACGGTAATCAGAGACTGAATAAATTGTGTTTCTCAGTTTGTATATGGTAGAATCCTCTAGTTTTCGGTGAGCATATTCTCCTATGCATTTTCTTTCATAATGTAATGGTCTTGGATGGAGAGTATAATGTTTACTAATAAATGATTAAAATTTAGGACTATAAGTTCTAAGAAAATAGTTTGAACAAGGTAGTTAAGAGTAACATGGTCTAGGGTTTATAAAAGTAACTATGGGAATGAACTTCTAATGGTTAATAAAGCTTGTCCAAGTCAAAAATGAGATTTTTGAAGGATATTTGTGTCAGGAGTTGATACATTCAATAAGCCCTATTTGGCTAATGCCAAATTAGCCCTATTTTGGGCGCCTACAGTCTGATTTTTCATACCCTTTCTCAAAAGGACAAATGTTAACCTCTTGATATGTTTTAATACATGGAAAAGAGAGTCTAGAAAAAAGAACATAGTCTGTATAAGGTATCTATATTGGAAGATAATACTGATAGTGTTATTAATCATGGCTACAAAGATATCATCAGTCAAAGGAAGGTTTGTGTTCTAAATCAATAAATTGAACTCTTGGAGAATGAAATGAGTTTCATTATGATATTCAAACTATTTTGATGTTGTTACACATGTTGAGTTATGTAATCAGTCCCTTGGAGGCTAATGTTAGTGTTTGTATCCATTATGTGCCAAGGTGATAGATTGAGGAAAGTTATTAATAAAAGTGGTCATGGACTGATGTTTTGAAGAACTAGTTGTTTTGAGCCAGTCATTTTCAAATAGTTAAAGGTGTTTTGAAGGTCACTGAAAAGATTAGAACTCTGTTAGATGATTTAGTGTTTGAAATCTTTAGTTTTGTGAAGGGAAATGCTCTTGAAATGAGTAAACAAACATAGATTTCTTGTGACTTGTCAAATGAGATTGTGTGAGTTTGTTTCCTTCCTCTGACTCTGCATCAGATTTGACCAAGGAAAATCCCTATACTCTAACCCTTAACCATTTTCCCCCTCTTGCATGTGTGTTTGCAAAATTTTGTATGCAGATTTGTAAAGCAAATAAGTGTTGAAAGGTGGTCAAAAAGTCAACAAAGTGTTTCAAGTCAACTAAACCCTATTTCAAGCTTGGAGACAACCTGCAGTCCATTTTCTACAAATTTGACTCTATCAACCCGACAAAAAGACAAGTGTAGATCTCGATCTACAGAATTGACCTTTGAATTTGTAGAATTCTGGAGGACTAATTCGCCATCAGTGGCAAATGAGTCCCACTTGAAGGCTGAAAAAGGTGATCTTGTTATAATTCAGTCTTGATAGTCAAAAAGCATTTTTAGGTGTTTTTACCAATAAGAGGACTAATTCACCATCAATGGTGAATGAGTCCCACTGGTGATCTGTTAGTGATTTCTGCCAGTTTTCAGAATATTCCAGATTCAACAATCAATTCCTAGGTGCACTCTATTTGTCCTTGTTCAATTTTGTCTGCATTAGTTTACATTTCTATTTCATTTTTTGTATATCACACTATGTTTTCAAACATTGCATATTACACTAGTTTTGTATTCATAATTAGTCAATTACATCACTTAGTTGCATTCACATCATTGCATTTAGTCTTAATCGCATCATACAATCCTTTATTTGAGTGAACCACCATAATTTTTGGGTTCTATCTCTCTCCTTTTAGGTAAAAAACCCTAAGAGTGCAAGAGAAGCGCATAGAACCACAAAATTGATGGTTCAGCTTGGTTTCTCTATAGATAGTTGAACCGTTTAACTTAAGAGGGACACATTCTTTCCCAAGAGATATACCAACCATATTTGTCTTGTTTTGTGAGTGAGAAATAAAGTGATCTATTGTGAGTAAGAGTTATCATTATTATTTGAGAGAAGTAAGCTATCAACAAGTGAGATAGAGTTGTCTGAGAGAAGTTGATTATTGTTAGAGAAGGTTGCACTATTGCCAATAATTTGAAAAAGCGATAACAAGCATGAGGATCTCTTCTTGTTATTTACTTAGAATTATTATGTTTTCTATGAAATTTCTTTTCAGTATGTGCAATAGAAGTAATTGAGAGTGTCTTTGAAAAAGGGCATTGAAGTTGTGTTTGTAAGAACTCCATAATAGGAGATTGGTGTATATCGTAGTTATTATATACTAGGCTTGGTTGAATGCAAGATTCACTTGAGGTACACCTAGCTAAGTTATTAATTTAACAAGGAAATCTTATGTTACTCCTAGGATAGTTAATCCGGTATGGGAGGGAGCTTGCATACTTACTTTTTAACTAGATTCATTTCAAGTAGATTAAAATGGTGATAGGTTAGTTTGGGATGATAGATTATCCATTGAAGGACAATACCTATGTGTAGTGTAAGATAACCTTAAGTCAAATCAGCTTTGATTAGTGTATGTGATAGATGACTCTCAATCGTTTACTGAATAAAAAACTTTGGCAAAAGTAGTGCAATGTCTGAGAATCCACTATAGATTGTGTGACTACCGAGACTACATTGTCAGTTCACCATGATCCATTATTACATGCTAGTTCAGGATTGTTAGATTTCAAAGTTCTAGTTATGTAGGACACAACACTACACTCAGTTGGTTGTCATTATTGGTTACTCTACCAATCTCTTCGTTGAAGGTAAGGTCCATCTATCGAATGATAGATGTGTGGGGGACCACATTAAGAGTATGTGGTTGGCAGACAAGTACATGAGTGATGTTTCTCCTCCACAACAGGCGTCAAAAGAACCAAGATTTGAAAGGAAGGATCCTGGACCATCTTACAATTATTTGTTCTAAAGCTCATTGGAGGTATGTATGTAAGTGTATATATTCTTGTATAATTGTAACTTGTGAAGTTATTGTAATGAAATGGAATCTTTATTGTAATTTGATATGGCATCTTGTTCATATATTATCAATAAAGAAAAGAAAAAAATTATTGCACTGACTTGTTACTTAGTTTATGTACTCGTATGGTGAAAAATTAGAATTTTTTACTTTATTGTTCAAGGGTTAGTTCATTACACAAAGTCCTCTACACTTTCCAAATTTTCCTACAAGTTATTATTTTAGTTAGTGCATTATCGAGATCTTGTATTTTCATATTAGGTCATATAGTTTAACTAGGATTTAATCATATAAAATCAATTCCAAATCATTTTAATCCTTAATAGGATGGAGATTCAGGTCTGATTGGCTTGCCATCATGGTTGAAAGTCAATCTATTAAACTTGTTAATCTCAATCTCAATGAAACTCTAGGAAAAGGCCATGAATCATATTGTTCTAGAAGCACTTAGGACTTAGGATTGCCTTTTTCTATGTTTCACATATGTACTTAGTGGACAACTTGGAAAATTTGTTGCACATATCTAATTTATTTAGAATGAATTTAATTAGACCATATGTTTGATCACATTTGACTGATAGTTTGAATCTAATTAGACCATAGGTTAAATTTAATTGTGTTAATAATTTGGCCTAAAATGTAACATAGCTTTGAACTTCTCAAATTTATTAATAATTATAATGCACAAATATAAAATGAAGAGGTCTAAATTCTCCAATATTTTCAAACACAATTCTTGACAACTCTAATTACACAAACAAATAGTTGCTTACCTAGCATCTCACCATGTGAATCCCAAAGCTTCACCTCAAGTTAGACTAATAGGTAAGAATATGGGTAGCAAAATAGACTCACATCAACCATAAAAGGACTGAAAACACAAAAATCATACCCAACAAAGTTTATCAAAACACACTTTAGATACAAGAGACCCAACTAAAGAAAAAAGGGAAAAAAATGTTATGATATGGAGTGGTATTCGCTCAACATTCCAAGGCTAAGATGGAATTATGTAGACTATTATACTAAAAAAATGTCAATGTATTCTTATTATATGTATAGGTCCATTCTTATACTTACATTCATTGATCAATATTTATTATTATGGAGGGATCCATATTTTAACTACTTATATCAATGATTATTTATTCAATATTATGACACAAAGATTTATGTTTTAGTTACTTGCATCAATCATTGTTGGTCCATTACTATTACTATGTAGAGGTCCATATTTCAACTACTTAGATCTGTATTTCTTTATTCATAGCCACTCCTAGCCTCCAAATGTCTCATTAATCCTAATATGTCTAAGATCAATTTTCACAAACTAGTTATTAAGAAGGATAAGTTATGTTACAACAAAATATGTATACCCAAATCTAAGGCTTTTCCCTATCATTTCATTTTATAAACACCCACAGTATGATATCCCAAATCTGTTTCATAATTTCAACTTTTCATTTTGAAGTTTGACCATGAAGCTCATAAAATTCATGCAATGAAAATAGTGAAATTGAACTAATTAAACAAGTTCAAACATAAAATAATGATTTATCTCTTAATTGAAAAAAATTTGGTATCAAGAGTGATCATTGCCAAGCACAAATATGCCATATATATAATTTGTTATAGAATCGTACAACAAAAATAAAGGCACAATGCTTGTGACCCTAATTAAAATAGAAAAATTGAACAAATTACACAAGTTCAAACATAAAATAATGATATATCTCTTCATTACAAATGTGTTGGTATCAATAGTGATCATTGTCAAGCACAAATATATCATATATATATTTTTTTATAGAGTTGTACAACAAAAATAAAGGCATAATACTTGTGACCCTTATATTTTTTTATGTATAATCATAATCTCAAAGTATGGATATGTGTGTAAAGTCAACCTAAGACCAAAGTGAGATGGAACCATTTAACTAAATATTTGATTTTGATTTTTATAATAAAATGGATCAAATTCAAACTATAAAGATAACCTTGCATCTAAAAACATGACTTGAATCAAGCAATGAAATTAAATATAAATTTAATAAGATTAAATGAATAATTAAAATTGCACAAATAACCAATTGAATTAGAATAAGGTACATATAAATATAGAAATAAATGCTTATTATATGTACAGGTTCATGCTTATATTTACATTTATTGTTCAATATTTATTATTACAGAGTGACTATTTGTTAATTATTATGATACAATGATTTCTATTTTAGCTACTTGCATCATTTATTCTTGGTTGCTTATTATTACTATGTAGAGGTCCATATTCATTTCATTTTGTAAACACGCACAAAATAGTATCCCAAACCTCTTTCATAATTTCAACTTTTCACTTTGAAGTTTGACCACAAAGCTCATAAAATTGATGCTATGAAAGTAGTGAAATTGAAGAAATTACACAAGTTCAAACATAAAATAATAATATATCTCTTAATTGCAAATATGTTGGTATCAAGAGTGATCATTGTCAAACACAAATATGTCATATATATAATTCGTTACAGAATTGTACGACAAAAGTAAAGGCACAATGCTTGTGACCCTGATGAAAATAGTGAAATTAAACAAATTATACAAGTTCAAACATAAAATAATGATATATCTCTTCATTGCAAACATGTTGGTATCAATAGTGATCATTGTCAAGCACAAATATATCATATATATAATTCGTTATAGAATTGTACAACAAAAATAAAGGCATAATGCTCCATGCTTGTGACCCTTATATTTTTTATATATCTAAAAACATGGCTTGAATCAAACAATGAAATTAAATGTATATTTAAAAAGATTAAATTAATAATTAAAATTGCACAAATAACCAATTGAATTAGAATAAGGTACATATAAATATAAAATGGTTAAACATTCCCCAAAATAAAAAAAAATTACATTGAGAATGAGTATTTCACATTACAAAAAGAAAAGAAGTCATTCAAACTGAAAGAAAGTCAGAAATTCTAGAAGCAGCATACGTGGAGTGGGACCAAATATTTTACGCGTGCTTTTGCCGGCGCATGCCGTGCCGCCCAAATTGGGCGCTTTAGTGGATGAGGACAGGTGACAAAGGACTTTACTCATCATGAACTCTAGATATCTCTGAGCATTATTTAATACAAGAAATTTCATTATTTGATTACAAAGTTTACCTACCAATTTCTAATCGATGGAATGGTTATAGCATATATACTACAACAAATATCATAATTTGAAGGATTATTTGAACTTAAATATTGCACGTTGTACATTGTTGAGTAGATCTTATGGACGAATGCAATTATGAAATTTACGGATGATGAGCTGGACATTAGCCATAACAAATTCTTTGTAAGGATTGGTGGGGAAGAAGCACGAACAGAATTTTTTTTCTTTATATAAAAGTTAACCCACAATCTCCTCGTACATCAAATATTATCAACGAAAGGACAAGGGTTGCTTGGCAAAATGCCTTGTTTTTGTTTTTTATGGATTTGGTCAAGTATCTTGGCTTTGTGGCGTACTTTTATTTAATTTTTAAATACATTTTTGTTACTAGTCGATAGAAGTAATAGAGTACTTTTCGTTATATAAAATAGAAAAAAAATATAAAAGAAAGTTAATAGAATATAGAGAATGTCATGGTACACATTATTAATGTGGAAAGAATCTTTTAGTAAAAAATATTACCGGAGTTCATAATTGATCAAGATATAACACAACACAAGTGGATTAGAGTTCAACACAACACATTTAATCGCAGCCTCATTAGAGGTGTCCACTATTAGATTCTTCGAGAAGTGAGAATGGAGCTAGGATATGATGTCGGTCATAGATCATAGGCACTTGAGTCGACAAATGATTCACTATATATTCTTGATAAGAGTAGAGTGTTATATATATATGGTGCATTAAC
This sequence comes from Sequoia sempervirens, assembly GCA_007258455.2. Classification (NCBI taxonomy): domain Eukaryota; kingdom Viridiplantae; phylum Streptophyta; class Pinopsida; order Cupressales; family Cupressaceae; genus Sequoia; species Sequoia sempervirens. The sequence continues at coordinate 194,873,863 of VDFB02075321.1, forward strand.
TCTTACTACCCATAAAAGTTGGGAGGTTTTACCTACTTGGTAAATGCTAAAACATGTGGCATAACCTCCTTAGGTGAAGACAAAATAGAGGGAATGAGAGGTAGCACATAAAGCCAAAAGAGGGTGAGAAACCCAACTACCCCATAACCTACTCAAGTAAGGACAAAATAGCAGTTATGAGAGGTAGCACAATAAGCTAAAAGAGGGTGTGTAACTCAACTACCCATGTCTGGGAGAGAGTGACATATATAGCTAATGTATTTCAACACATGTTCTCATATTAACCATACCTAATACACCTAAGAAAGCTTAAATAACATGTAGGAAAAAAAAATACCCCTAACATAAGGAAAATAACAAACCTACACTAACACCCACTTAGTCACTTCTTTTGTGGCAAGAGTCAATCGAATGATGGTGGGACATAAGGGTTTTTTTATTTATAGGGAAGAAGAATGCCATAGATGACAGTTGCATTATCTATATGGTCTATTTATGCGTTGATTTAATGGTTATTGTGATTTTCTTCATATAATTTGCAAAGTTGAGAGACTAAGTTTTATAATAAATTCAAATTGGTGCTTTTTGTCTCCCTTATAATCTCTAAGTCTTGTAGTGTTTCTTCATGAAAGAAACTTATGAATTGACCTTGAATTTAGAATATTCTTAAAATGTGGGTGTTTACAATATTTTTCTTTATTGGTTGCAAGATTTATGTTTATTATTAAATAATTTCTTAAGTGTGGTTTTCTTGAATTAGTAGGCTTTCATTAATTTCATCTAATATTACTTTTATCCAATCTCCACTCCCTTCACAACACATTGGGTGGGATCACTAAATTGAGGAAGAACAATGACTTGTTCTGCTTTGTTTTTTGAATGTTGAATGTTGAACATTGTATGCCTCATGATGAATTGAAAGGAATTTATTTCTTCTTATTTGAATTGTTGTGTGCCTTGTGACGAAATTGAGTGCTTTCTTTCTTGTTTTTTCCTTTATTTTTTATTTTTTATTTTAGTGGTGTCTCTAATGCAATTTAAGTATATATGAATGCAACATTTTTTGGATTTTCCCAAGTTTAGATGTGGTCTATTTATCTACTTTACTAAAAATAAAATTATTTTATGAGTGTAAAACCTAATATGCCTTTTTCCTAATGCAATTTTCTATGTTTTTGTTATTTCAAGTTTCAATTTTGAATGTGAATTAATCTAATAGAACTAAATTGCATTGAATATAATAATACTAGAAATTAAATCTAGATTAGTAAAGAAATAAAAGTCTAATCTTTAACCAAGAGAAAATAACACTTTTACTTTCCCAAGAGCAAGGTTGTCTACTAATTATTAATCTAATTACCACGACAAAGAAAATAAAGATCTTATAAAATGATAAGTACCACCAATTCCTATCTTGTGCCTTCAAATATCTAACATAATGTCCATCCTCATTTGCAACAATTTGTTGAAAATGGAGGTAATTATGTAGCTTTAAAACTTGTAAAACTATTATACTGTAGATCTAAATAAGTGTTATCTGTTACAAATTCTTTTTAGATGATTATCTACTTAGGTTCATTTTACCATTTGTAGAAGTAGATAGAAGATTGTAGAAGAATAAGACCAGAAGATAGAAGTGACACAACATATACCATGGAGAAACCCTTTCAGGAAAAAACTCCACCAAAATCAATCGTTCTATTATTATTTAACCTTAGAACAAGATTACAATAATTCTTTATCAATCCTTGCTTGAGATGCTTCTTTTTCCTTCAACAATTCTTGTTCACAACCTGCAATAAAATCTGATAGAACTCTCTTCAACTTGCTACAATTTATAGACAATAATGAGCCTTGTAAACTCCAAAGAGTTTACAATTACAAAGCACAAAGCTTATCTCACAAAACCTATGCATATTCTTTGCAAGTAGAGTTCTTCCATGAAAAGCAATGTCAAACCAAGTCCATCAATTTGGGCGTTTAAAACTGAAGTCCTAACTCAACGTTGATTCCAAAGATATCTTGTAAGCTTCTCCTCAAAGTTGGCACCCAAGAATGGGCCCACTTAACTCAACCTTATAAAATATCTTATCATGCAAAAGTGTTAACTCCAAGATGCCAAAATGGGTGCCCAAGGTGGGTCCAAGTTAATCTCTGTTAACTGAAACATATCTCTCCACCATTCATATAAATATCATGTGTGATTAATCATCCCCTGTTAACTGTAAGTAGTCACCTCTTATTTATCTGCAACTTAATTCATTAGCATGCAATTCAGGTCAACTGAAGTTAACTAACATGCAACTCAAACTAACTACATGCAACTGAAGATAAATGAACCATAACTGAACTAAACTGAACTAAACCGAATTGAACTAAACTGAACTGATACTAAACTAAACTGGACTAAATTGAACTGAACTAATATGAACTGAACTAAACTAAACTCCATGCATGTAAATATCAATCCCTAACTTCTAGCATCTTTACATGCATTACTGAAATGATATCTTTTCTCTAAATAGTTAACTTAACTCAAGGTGTGTTGTACCTTCCATGTGGGTGCCCCATGTGCTCCTATTATTTAGGAACTCTTCTTGGATGCCCTCACATGTTCCTATCATTTTAGAATTAATTAAAAATGTCAATTAACATGTTCATTTCATTTGAATTTAATCTCTTTCTAATCCTAGTGTTTGGGAACACTTTCCAAGGACTTAGGAGATACATGAAATATGTTTAGGATTGCAACTAAATGACATCCTATTCCCAACATTCTCCCACTTGACATTATACATTGCAATTATTCTAAACAAGGAATCATTATTATAAATCAAGTACAAGACTCAAGACCAATGGCCTTCCTACACCAACTAATCAATCCATGCCAACTTCAAATGCAACCTACATAATCATGAAGCTCCAAGAAAATGATTAATACTAAAAAACAAGAGAACTTATCTATAAGAACTGGTTTCATAAGATAATCTGCAACATTAATCAAAGTGTCAAATTTCTCAAGTAATACCTTCCCACTCTCAACCATTTCTCGCACAAAGTGATACTTAACATCAACATGATTAGTATGAGCATGATACAGAGGATTTTTGGCTAAACAAATAGAATTTTGACTATCACATTCAAGTTTAACTTGCAATTAAAACCAATACCTTTCCCAAGTCTTTGTAACCAAACTACCTCTTTGGAGGCATGTCAAATCCTCGATTGTGTTGAACTCATGTCCAACCAAGGTGTAGGCTTCTCGGTCTTTACTGTTGAAAAATATTTTTTCACAAGTAACCATTCCAACATGTATCTATTACCATAAGAGAACTCAAGCCTCACCTATTTCTCCAAGTATCCATGAGGACCTATAACCAACCAATCCATGCCAAACTCAAAATGTAACATAACACTATCATGAAGTAATCAAGGAAATGATTAATGTACCCAATACATAAGAGAACTACACAAGATCAATGTCAAAGCTCCAATCATGAATCAGGAACATAAACATGACAACATGATCTAACCATCTCCTCCAAGAAGATCACATGCATCATAACATATATAAACATCCTAGTCTCAAGAGAAAAAGTACCATGCCAAACTCTAAATGTGTATCAAGAGTAAATCATGACATAATAGCAACTTCTCTAAACCAAGAAAAAACATATCCCCAATCACATGAAGATAACCTTACCAATGATGCATCCACACCACTACCAAAAACTCCCACTGAACCATGGTACGAGCTACACATGGCATCATGACTACCATCCTCTTCATGAAGATCACTCTTTAACATCAAGAAAAGAGTCATCACTAAAAAATTTACATGAAATGATCAATGCATGATTACCGTCATCCAAGGATTCTTCTGTAGAAGAATCATAAGTCTTTTTCTTGTTCTTACAATCCTTCTTCACATGTCCTGGTTTCCCACAGTTCCAACATTTTACCTTACTCCATCCTTCAGACTTACCCTTCCCTTCCTTGTCTCCCTTAGGTTCCTTTTTCTCAGGCCTACCTTTTACAAACAAGGCATCTTGGATTTCTATTTTAGATTTCCTCCTCATCTCCTCTGATAGGAGAGTAGGAGTTATATTGTCCATCTTTGAATCTACACCACTACCATTGATAGCAACAATTAGATTTTCCCAAGATTTTGGTAAAGAATAAAGTAAAAAAATGCATTTATCTTCATCTTCTAGCTTTACATATACAGATGCTAATTGACTTAGAATCAAATTAAAAGCATTCAAATGTTTTGCTTGCAACAGAATCACTATCTTTCATCTTTAAAGAATACAATTGTCTTTTCAGATACAACTTATTAGTAAGACTTTTAGTTTGATAAATATCACCTATTCTCTTCCACAATTTATATGTAGTAGTTTCTTCTAAAACATTCAAGAGAACAGTATTAGCAAGACACAATCTTATGGTTCCTCTTGCCTTCTTATCAATAGTAGCCTAGTCCTCATCTAACATTGTTGTAGGTGACTTCTTCTCATTACCAACAACTAACCACTGATCTCTCTCTTCAAGGAGATCCTCTTCTTTTAGTTTCCACATATCATAATTAGATCCATTGAATATTTCAATATCTAAACAAGAATTAAAACTCATTGTAACAAACTTATTTTCCAAAATCAGCAATAACACAATAGTAAAATCTCCCACTACAACCAAAAAACCTTCAAACTTTTAAGAGAAAGGAATACCAAACTCTAACCAACTGTTAGCTCTGATACCAAATGTTTTAAATGGAGGTAATTATGTAGCTTTAAAACTTTTAAAACTATTATACTGTAGATCTAAATAAGTGTTATTTGTTAGAAATTCTTTGTGGATGATTATTTGTTTAGATTCATTTTACCATTTGTAGAAGTAGACAGAAGATTGTAGAAGAATAAGACCAGAAGATAGAAGTGACACAACATGTACCATGGAGTAACCCTTTCAGGAAAAAACTCCACCACTAGAATCAATAATTCTTGTATTATTTAACCTTAGAACAAGATTACAATAATTCTTTATCAATCCTTGCTTGAGATGCCTCTTTTGCCTTTAACAATTTGTCTTCACAACTTGCAATAAAATCTGATAGAACTCTCTTCAACTTGCTGCAATTTATAGACAATAGTGAGCCTTGTAAACTCCAAAGAGTTTACAATTGCAAAGCACAAAGCTTATCTCACAAAACCTATGCCTATTCATTGCAAGTAGATTTCTTCCATGAAAAGCAATGTCAAACCAAGTCCTTCATCAATTTGAGCATCCGAAATTGAAGTCCTAACTCAACATTGATTCCAAAGATATCTTGTAAGCTTCTCCTCAAAGTTGGCACACAAGAATGGGCCCACTTAACTCAGTCTTATAAAATATCTTATCATGCAAAAGTGTTAATTCCAAGATGCCAACTTGGGTGCCCAAGGTGGGTCCAAGTTAATCTTTGTTAACTGAAGCATACCTCTCTACCATTCATGCAAATATCATGCATGATTGATCATCCCCTATTAAATGTAAGTAGCCACCTATTATCTATCATGCAACTCAAGTCATTAGCATGCAATTCGGGTCAATTGAAGTTAACTAACATGCAACTCAAACTAACTACATGCAACTAAAGATAATTGAATCATAACTGAACTAAACTAAACTAAACTAAACTAAACTGAACTAAACTGAATTGAACTAATCTGAACTGAACTCCATGCATGTAAACATCAATCCCTAACTTCTAAGATCTTTACATGCATTACTGAAGTGTTATGTTTTCTCCAAATAGTTAACTTAACTCTTGAGGTGGGTTTCACCTTCCATGTGGGCGCCCCATGTGCTCCTATTATTTAGGAACTCTTCTTGGATGCCCTCACATGTTCGTATCATTTTAGAATTAATTACAAATTTCAATTAACATGTTCGTATCATTTTAGAATTAATTACAAATTTCAATTAACATGTTCATTTCATTAAAATTTAATCTCTTTCTAATCCTATTATTGGGGAACACTTTCCAAGGACTTAGGAGATACATGAAATATGTTTAGGATTGCAATTAAATGGCATCCTATTCCCAACACAATTGAGCCCTCCACTAGATGATAGGGAAGAAAAAATGAATACTACAGGAATTTTGTGACATAATGATTGAAGCTTATAACCTTTTATTAAAAAAAAATGGATTACTAAGTCCTATACGAACATAAAAATTTGAATTGGAATGCATGAAGTTGATCATGTAGAGGTGATTTTCAAGGGAATGAGAGCTCCAAGCAAGGATGGTAAGAATGTGTAATGTACCAAACATATAATTTAACACAAAATACTTATTTGTAGGTTGGAATTCAATGAACAACAATGTATGAAATGTAAACACTTGAAAACACGGATTGATAGGCCAATTATATCAACTAATTGATGCAAATATATTTAGATCAAACAACTTCTTACATAACTTCTTTGAAACACAATTCAATCTTTTCTCAGTAAGAAAACTCTCAAGAAACAAAGGGGTTCCATCCACCAATCTAGGTAATCATTGGAATTTCATCCAATGACTATAACTCCTATGGGTTTTCATCCATAGAAGGGTTTATAACATAATGTTCATATTGTATAAAAAGAGGGAACATAATAATCAAATCCCTAGTCTATAATTCAGCTACTTATACATATATGCTATTGATTCCCTCAAGGAATAGGTTGTCTTGATCCAAAGTGGTTCCAAATCCCATAATTCAAATATCTATGTGTTACATTAGGTCGACATTAAGACCAGAAGGCAATTCCCACTTAGGACCAACATATCCTACTATAGACCTATCCATGCACTCCCTAGATCTCCTCCCTTATCCTCCCACTCTGCAATTATCTTTGCATGCTTTGGAGAACACTCATCCCATTCTCCTATGGATTTTACTATTGGGACTCTGGTGCAGGCATATTCTAAGAATGAGTTCTCACTAGGAATTGCTTTTTCCTTCCAAACCTCTAAATATGTGGTAGATATGGCTCTGTAGATTGTGTTTTATGAACCACAACCTAAAATTTCCTCTTATGATAAGATGTAGCATGATCTCCTAATCAAGCTAGGTGGGGTGAAGCTAGACTATGGTATTGAGTGATATCTGACAACAATAGCTCTTCAGATATGGATCCTCTTTGCCTGAATTTTGGATATGAGGTGCATTGGACGCTAAAGAGATTATGTTCCTGTAGACATCTAAATTTGACCACTTCCATATGGTTAAATTTATCCTATATTTCATTTAATCCACATCTACATCCATATTAATTAAACAATTTTATTATTTGATTAATATTTTCTTTTATCTCTAATGTTCCTAAGGTATTTAATTAATCAATTAAATACTTTATTATGTTTCTTCTCCAAATTAAATAAATAGATCAATTTATTTAATTTGGTCATTTAACCCACATTAATTAAAATTATTTTTTAATTCATCATTTTCTCTCTCCAAATGTTACATCCTCCATAATTCCTCTTTAATCCAGGTTAGCCTAATTAACCTATGATTAGGATGTGCACACCACTAATTGTGATGTGTCACATCCTCCATAATGTCCCACTTGCTCTTAATCACTTCATTAACCTACTTAATCATTTGCACAACCAATTAATCTTGATTAATTATCCCTGACCCCACCTAATACCAATTATGGCATGTACCCTAGTCAACCCTTCATTAACTCCTTCCCTTTTTGTAGAAGTTATCTCCTCTTCCCTAGGAATTTTTAATTCCAATATAATTCCCCTAGACTTCTAGAAGGAATTGAAAGGAATTTTTAATTCCTTTCTTTCCTTCCCAAGGAATTGTCTCATCCCAAGGAGGATTATTGTGGAATTTTTAATTCCTCACTTGTCACATCCTCCCATCATTTGGGAGAATGAGACAAGCCACCTCGTTTCTCCTCTTCCCAAGGTACTTGAAAGCACCTCCACACAGATGCCATCTCACCTCCACTTCATTACATCCCCTACACCTAGGATGCCACATGTCCTCATCACATGTTTAGATATCTCAAGACCTCTCAACCCTTGACCTTTAAACCTACTTTTAATCTTGGCCATCCATTCCATCCTCTCCAAAATGGCTAAATACTTAGCCATTTTCTCATTCATTTACAAACTACATGTATTGACAAAATTACACTTAGACTTCAAGAATTCAAAGCCATCATTGTTGCAACACTTCAAGCTATCATATTGCATCCATATCCATTTGCAATAACCTCCATTGTGTTGATCTCATCACCACTATTATTTTAACAAAGGTTGCATTCTATCAATCAAGTGAAGGAGCACACAAAATCAACATCAAAAGGGCCAACCATTCAACAAGTTTAAATAAGGTATAAATACTTAGCCATTTTCTCATTCATTTACACACAACATGTATTCACACAATTACACTTAGCCTTCAAGCATTCAAATCCATCATTGTTGTAACACTTCAAGCTATCTTATTGTATCCATATCCATTTGTAATCACTTTCATTGCATTGATCTCATCACCAATATTATTTTAACAAAGGTTGCATACTATCAATCAAGTGAGGGAGCACACAAAATCAACATCAAAAGGGCCAACCATTCAACAAGTTTAAATAAGGTATAAATTTGGGTTTATTTCTTAGTTCTTATTTAAGTTTCAACCAAGCCAATCTTGAATGTTGTTGTTGTGGTTTCTAGTTTGCATTTAGATTTTACTTGTATATTAGAGTAGAAAAAACCTACACACATTTATGGCATGTCTGGTGGGTCTCACATCACAAGTCTTTTTCACATTTTTGTTGTTTGATATTTTGCAGGTCTGGTCTTCTCAGGTTTTAGAGGCGATTCTTCCTCACAAGTGGATCTGTGAGATTCACAGGTAATTCTACAACTAACAAGGGTGGATGCATGGTTGACCCCTTACCTCTAGGTCTTCATAGGCGAAAGTGTGTTTGACTTTCTATTGTCAGCCTACATAGGCAGATACATGCCTCACAAAGGCATACTTTCCTCATCTCTCATAGGCGAGTGTGTTATTTATAGGGGCAGATACATGTAGTATTATAGGGGCAATTCTTCCCTCCAGATATGTAACCCTATGGTAAACTAGAACCTTAATTTTGCATATAAATTTTTTCTTTTGGTTTTGGGTTCGGTACTAATTTGCTAAATTTTCTACCTGTGCATGTGCTAGCTACTAATGTTTTATTGTAGCTCCTTATTTTTCCAAGATTGGTGGATAATAAAATTACTAACTTCTTTCTTGTAGGATGAATGGTTGAAAACGTAGTTAGTTGATTTCCATAACTACCTAGGAATAGTTAAATTTCTTAAAGGGTCAGAGAATATTTTTTTTCCGTGTTTGGGGTCTTTTGTCAATGTATTCTCTCCACTTGCACTATTTGGTGAGCCTAGGAATCATAAATCACAAATAGACCCAAGTCCATTTGTGTGTCTACCTAGGAGTGCTAGCTTGTGCATATGCTCTCCCCTTGTGCCTCATGTGAGCCTGGGGATCAAAAATGCCTAGCATTTCTTGCCCTTTAGGAGGCCTTCTTGGGGATTTTATCACCCCAAGGGAAAACCTCAACCACATGAATCAGTGGGGTATATAAAAAGGAGAGAATGAAAGTTGTACCCCAATCTAGTCACGTCGTGTTTGGTGGAGCACTGATACTACCTGGTGATTCCTAGTTAGGTGTGAAGGGTTGGTCTAAGCTTTCTTGATGAAAGTTCTCAACCCATGCTTATGATGGGATGGTTTTCATGAATGTGCCTCATGCACCCTCCTGATGTATCAAGGAATTATAAGTTGCTTTTTTAGCCTAGATAAGACTCATGTTTAGTCACAACTTAGTGTAGTGTAGGGGATGCACACCATGCCTCAAATATTTTTACACTCACCATTTGGCCCCCTTGAGATGAGACATAAATCCCTAGCTTAGCATAAGCTATGTATTGTTAGCAAATGGAATGGCTTGGAGAAATATGCTTAGACAAATGACTCTTGACCCAGATGTAGCACCAACGAAAATCTGCTAACAGCTCTGAAAAGACTACAATTGCATTTGTGGCTTTCCTCTGAATTTTGTCGAGGTATAACTCCCTCACTAGATTTTTAATGAATTTATCTAATCTAATGAATATGGGTATGCCTTTAACCAGAAAGTAAGAAAGGTGATTAATGCTAGTTCATAAATATGAAGCTAACGTGGAAACCATAAATCAAAGCCATCAATAATCAACACAAAGATTGAAAACCTATGACCATCCAATCAAGGAGATAAAATTATACTGCAATAAATGAATGTTATATAGCTTATCTTTCAAAGAAGACACAAATATATCATACGCATAATACCAAGATCAGAATATTAAGTATCATTAAATTCATAACACATTACAGTCTAGAATAAATACTAACCCCTCTTGATAACACCACCAGGTGTATATTCAAAAAGTCCCCATCTTTTACATTTTTAAATTTATAGCAAGGAAAAGCCACTAGATGGTCGCCAAAGCTGTTACTAAATTAGTGGCCTTCTTATTTTTCCAACGTTTCTTGAGAATTGCTAAATCAATCAAAATAATCGATCTTGGCAAAGGAATAAACATCGGCAAGGAAAAACTAATCTTGATCTTACCAATAGCCACCGAATGACCTTTTACACAACCAAACAATTAATGCAACATCTAGGAATATCGAGTAGTAGCACGTGTATGCTGCTTGATGGGAAATTGTAATTTAAACCAGCTCAAATCAGCCATAAATTGGGACTAAATTTCCATCTCATCAAACTTAGGAGAACACACCAATGTCTAACCAATATTCTATAAATTCAACTAGTGTCACCTTTATTCGTCAATCAATAACCTCAAACATGGTGAGTTCTTAGATTGACAATAACTCTACCAATGACTACATTGTCTTGGAAGAGATCGAATGCAGTCTGTTGTTTAGGAATATATCGAACCAACTGAAAGATTTTGAAATAGTGCAGAGTGAGATAGAAGAAGTGCTCTACAACATTTTGGGTGAGGATTTCTTGAGCCAATCCCATGTACACAACACAACCATGCTGAAGTGTTTCATATATATAGTCATTAGGACTTCTGGTCGTCGTGATTGGGGTGTGAGAGCACTAGAGCACCTGGTAAAGCTCAAGTTTTATCATCAAGTCAATGTGATGATCAATAGGATTAGCCACTACCCTCATAATGGATTGATAGTTGATGCCATTTGCATTGTGTTGGCCCTTCAAGATGAGACTTTAGAGGAAGTTGTGGCTCTTCTATGCATAGGAGTCATAAGAAATGATATGGGTCTTTTTGTGCAATTCCTCCAGTCACACGAGAATCTACTATCACCAACTCAAGTTGAATGCCTACAGACTATTACTTAGGGTATTCGTGTCCTGATATTTTCTCTCTATACCTGAGAGGAAATGCGTCTTTTTGTCTTTTATCCATGACATGAACTTTTGTAGTCGAATTAGACAATTTTGTAGTGCCAATGCAATGTAAAAATGTTTATATATATAAATAAAATATTTCTTTTGATATCACCATGTCTTTGTATGCATGGCTTCATTGGTTTCTTGTTCATATCATATTTGAAAATTCTAGTTTCTTTTCTATATAATGCACTGGTTAGGTGAATTAGGTTTATTGTTATCAAATTAATCACTAAAAACCTTCTAGGTGGTGAAATGGGTAGTTCACATAACTTAATAAAACTCTACCTAGGTTTTAAACAATCTAAAGAATACCGCCTAAAGGTATGACTTGTGGGTTAAGTTTCTAGATTCTGATGCATGACAACTCATCAATCAGATTATTAACATACGTACACCCACTCTTGAAGGAAAGGTAAGTTTGAAAATGGTAAGAAAACATCGCCTAGTGAGAAACTAACAATGTGAGCGATAAAATGAGAGGTTTGAAGAACAAACAAAAACCCCGCTTAAGTTCAAGGAAGAAAAAAAAAGCCGCTTAAACACAAGTTTTATGTAACGAACTTGGGCGAAAATAAAAGATAGTTAGAAAAAGAGAAGGGGGCATCCTATTTATGGGTAACACGTAGCTTTCTAAAGAGAGGGTGATTGGGACATCCTTCTAGGCTTGGAGGCCCCTACTTGTCCTCTCTTGCAAGGATACAATTGTACACACCATATTGAGGTGTCCCTACCCTTGAGTCGAGATTCCTAGTGTGATCCTACACTAATTTTTTAAACCTGCTAATTTTAGGCTTGTGCAAGTGCTTGGAGTGTCTTCTTGTGCGATATTAGTTCATGTCTTGAGTCTTGAGTCCATCCTTGCCTCTATTTCTTGTTTGTTGTTTTTATGTTCAGTCCTTTTCCAGTATTTCCATCTACAAGAGGTGACCCTGCTTCTCACAAAGGTGGATCCATTCTCTTGATGGGTAAGCTTGTCCCTTCAAGGGTTATTCTATGTCCACCCTAGTCTTGGTCATTTTGGTTTGTTATCCCTAATAGGTAATTTCATCTCTCAGAGAGGTGACTCTTCTTGTCTATGTCCATCCCCACTTATCTCCTCTTAGGTGATTATGTCTCCCTATTCATTGTTTTTAAAGAACCAATCAGATCTCACCAAGTACCTATGATATTTCTAGACTCAATTCTTGAATATGTGAGAGCTAGTTGGCCAATGAACGAGATGAAGCATTAATGCTTCTTCTCCTACACTTCGGGTTCTACAAAACCTAGGAGGGTAATCCCACAATGTATATCTTATGACTCTCCTAAACAATTAACTGATACATTGCATAACAAAGTAGATGTATTCCCATCAGAGGCTAAATAGATGAAATCCTTCAAGAAATTGGCACTTCCTTGAGATAATTAAACATCTAAAGCTGAGAATACAATACAACACCAACCACAACAAATGATAGATCAATTTAAAGATTATTTATAAGTGATGTTCTCAAATTGGATAACTGAAACCATGGGAAATGCTTATAAGACTTGAGAACAGTGCCATATCTGTGGGCTAAGAGTCAAAGAAAATTGAATTGTAAGGTAGATTTAATCCTAAACATCCATGATCTACATGAGATTGCTTTTCAATTCACAAATTAATGATTAGATTCTACAACATCTTATCAGATCCAATTAACCTGCATATGAATTCATGATTTGATAAAATCATTTTAACTAACTCCTTGAACCAGAGCTAAAATCAAAACATACATCAAATCGTAATGACAATGAAGATTAATGAAATGATCCTTGATTAGATTTTTCATTAATAATTCATATATAGAGAAAAATTGGAGAGATGATAGACTCCAAAAACTTGCATTATCATTTAGATATGCTCAGGTACCATACAATTGAAAAAGTTCACTAACTAGACTCAAAGCTTAAGATACAAACTCCATAAATGCTCTCTTTGTGTTCACAATTTGCACAATTCAAATCCAAAATTCAACAATAGACGTGTACTAATGGCCTTGAATTCCCTTTTATGAAAACAAGGGAGCAAAACAAGCTTTAGGCCAAGAGTACACATGTCACATCCTAATTGGACTACTACAAGACATATTCCCCTTTGCAGTTATATTTACACTTTCCATTGGAGGGAATACACATGAGACAAATATTATTTCCATTTTTTGTGAGGAGAAAACCTACCTTCTAAAAGGAACATGTTGAAAAGAATAATCTTCAAACCATTATAGCACATTCATTCCATTAGGAAAAATGACAAAATTTATAAAGATAGAAAAGGAAAACCAATTTCTAAGTTAGCATCCACATCATTAGCGATCAACATTTACTTGTCTTACCTTAAGTCAAGTGACACATATCTTTATACATTATAATCTCAAAGGACAAACCTATACTATACTTGACCGAGTAAATGTGTTCCACTTCTGTATTCATAGATCCAATTCATCAATAAATATCATCTTCCATTGTTCATACTCTTCCTCAGATGCCCAATTGAAATCAATGATTTCATCCATTTTCTTCCTATATGGAGAGTACTTTTTCATTACTAAACTGGCCTCCTTGTCGAAGTTGTCAAGAAAATTGATGATGAAAGACAACTTCTCCAAAGAATCTTTCAATATGTCAATGTCAACCTTCTCACAAATAAATTTTTCTTGAGAAACAATTGTAGTGTCCACTTGTTTCTTCCACATCTGTAGGGGCTTCACCTCATCATGGGTATGCTGATTGTCAAGAAACAATGTCAAATTTGCTTCATCATAATTAGCCTTCAATTCTTTTATTCTTTGTTGTGAAGGGGCAACATACCCTTGAAACCTTTTTTCTTTAACCTCACTAACAAACTTGTAAGTCGGGACCATCCTTGGATATCTATCCTACTATTTCTTGGCCTCTACTGCCATGAGTCTCAAATTATCAGCCCTAGGAATCCATTTATCTAGGATTGGAGTTCCCAATTCCCTATCTCTCTGAGACAACCTTATTGCTTGCAACATCAGAGAATAATTAGCATGAACACTATTTGATTTACCTTGAATTTTCTTATTTAGGTGCTTCAGAATAGTATGAGCAATCTTGGAATTATTCTCATACATTGTATCATGTGTTTGTTCAAGCAATTTCTTGTATAAATCAACTTGTTGAAGTAGTTGTTCCTTCATAGGCTCATTAGATGGAGCTACACCTGATGTGCTTAGCTCCTCTTCTGCAATCAACTCCTAAACCATGTTGTAAGGCACAATTGACAATGATTGTTTAGGTGGAGGAGACTGAGGTTGAGTCATAGGAGGAATGTGAGCAGTATGGCTTGAGCTAGCTGGCCCTTGAGACCTTAACATTCCCACTTGTTGTTTCCAAAATGCTAGCTCTATTTCAATCTCAACAACTTTTTGTTGACTCTTAATGTATTCATCAATAAGCTCATTGTACTTATTTCTATGCATATCTCTATCTTTAGTGAGATTTTCAACTGTTTCTTTTGTGAGCTTAGCAACATTTATGGTCATGTCAACTACTTCTAATGCTCGAGTATCTGCAACTCTTTTTATAATCAGTCACCCACTAAAGTCAGCCAGTTCTGCAACTTTTGGCTTCCTAGAACCAAGAGACAATGACCATATTGCCAGATCATCCCATTCTTGACTAAATGTATATCCTTGAAATGCCAACTTGGCTTCTTCTTTAGTTTGGAATAGAGGCTTATCAACCATTCTTATAGTATCAAGTACAACTGCATCAACAATATCCCATTCTGACAATAATAAAACACCACTCTTTTGCACAAGTACCCTTCCTTGCTCACCTGAAATATTTTGAAACTTTTTCCTCATTTCTTCCCTCACATTGGCATTGATAGAGCTTTCAGGAAATTCAAGATGTAAGCTTCTCTCAATGACAACCTTCTTTGCATACTTTGAAGCTTTTTCTCTCCATACAAAATTGCTAAATGCTATTGTTTCAATGAATGAATCATCCTCCATGAATTCTTTGCAAGCCTCCTCTCCATGGGACTCAAGAAGTCATGAATTTCTTTCAAGATCCTTGGAAGATCAACAACTAGGAATATCCCTAGCTTGGATGAAAAAATGTTATGGAAGGCCACATAATCAAATTTGTGGTTATCCCTGTCCAGAATTTAGGTCCAACATTGGACCAGTAGCTCAAGATCATCCTCCACCTTCTTCAATAACATGTCATCACTAAATTTTTTTTCTTGCTTATATAAAATCATATGCATCAAAAGGGAGTACCACCAGAATTTTACCCAATACTTCCCTTCCTTATGATCAATTAGGTGCTTGTGCATATTTTCTACCAAATAGGTAGAAAAATAATAGACTATATTGAGGGCTACATGTTGAATATTTCTTGTCATGTACATATATTCTTTTGGTGTAGCATCTGGTGCATCAAAGCCAATAATTTGATACAAGGAGCATACAATCTTCCTAAAGTAGTGGGAAAAATAATTCATAGGAAAAGGCTCCTTCTCATCTCTGCCAATCTTGATATTCTTTCTATTGTTTCCATGTCCCGTTGAAGTAGTGTGAATTGGCAACATTGTGGTTTTGAACAAGACCTTGGTATTATCATATTCTTTCCTAAAGGTATCAAGGTCAACAGGGACCATATCTTCACTCCACTCATGCAGTTTAAATATTTCTACTATCTCTTCTCTAGTGATCCTAACCATCTCAACACCATTACATGCCCTAACTATGTTGTACACAAGGTCATATCTTGTTGCAACATCCTTGAGAAATTCTACATCCATATACACATTTGGGACCACAATTTTACCCATATCTAGGCTTTAAGTATTGCAAGTGGGAACTTCAAAATTCATGTTCCCAAACCAATTTCTAAGCAATTTCCAACCAGTGCAAGGAAATTCAACATCCTTGATCCAAGCCTGTTTATCCAGTAATCTTTCATGAACCCTAGGGACATAGTATATTACTACTCCTTGACTCCTCTTGTTGGTCAATGGTTTGAGTTGGTTGATAATGTCTTCAGAAAGTAGTCTAGTTGGGGTTTTAGAACGAGACCTTTGTATTTTGGGAGCCATGGATAACTAGGAAAGTTTACAATGAACTAGGGTTCTAACATAGACAAGCTCAAAATCTAATTCTTTCAATTAGAAGCCTAGGGCACAATTAGAAGACATAGATTTGAACAAATTTTTCAAAAAACTACAATTTTATGTGCAATTTTAACACAATAAAGCAATTAAAGCATGCAGGCCAATTCAATTGGAAGAAAATAGTCACAACTTTCCCTAATTTAGGATTGTTCGAATAAAGAATAAAATATAGTTTTAATTGTAATTATAGATTTTTGTATTCACAAGAACCCTAATTTTTTCATGTATTAGCTTGAAGAACTTTGATCAATCACCCAGTTGCTCTGCATTTTCTTGCAATCTCCAATTGTATAAGAAAATTAATTTTATGCACCTTTATGACCCAATTATGATAACTACTAATGTCCTTTCTGCCATTACTACTCACTCGCATGAAGCAAAATGGCTCTAATATCTATGTGTGTGATTTTAAATAGTAGGTGTTGATCTCCCTCCAAGATGGCATGATGAACGACTTAGATTGAGTTAACATAGTTTGAATTTGCATCACCATAGTTTGCCATCTCGTCAGCCAATGAGAACATGCTAACTAGAAGCCACATCACTCCTTCCTGTGGGCTTCACTTCCTTACTGGAGGCAGATGAAAAAATAGACGTGTCGTTCAATTGCATACCTCATAGGTCTTTTGATGACCATTCTTTAATTCTTGTGAGGTGCGCAATCAACGAATGACATTTGATCCTTAGATCCTGTTGTCAATCAAATTGCACCTGAATGCTTGAATGGTTAAATTCAGCAATCTGTTGAGACATGGGAACTATCTTCAGGCTGTGGGTATTCTTGTGGCAAAGATAGACCTCCAGATTCTAGGTTGGTTCCTATATGATGATCAATTAGGTACTTGAATTATTTGTTTTGAGAAAAGGGTAAGAAGGATTGAACTGAATGCATGAACTAAAATTAAAACCTTGGTGATGCACCTAAATGATGGTAAACTTGCAGAATAAGAATGATCTACAACTTCTATCTTTAGGAAAAACTATTAACATAGTCCAATTTGAACACTTTGAACACATGAATAACTCATTAAAAGGCTGCATCTATTCTTTTCCTACTAAGGAAAACTAAGTTTTCACAAATTAAAAAATAAAACAACTTTTGAGCACAATTAATGACCTATGAAGAACTGCAATTGTGTATATGCATGGTAAACAAGACAAAAATTTGAAGGTTTCATAAATGAAACTCGTCAAAATTGCATCAAATTATTTAAACAATATGAAACACTTTAAATTGGAAAGGTGGACTCTATTTCAATTAATATCATGAAGGGAAAGAACTCTACAAAAACAATAACCTATAAAGCTGTAAAACTGTATTAAATCTAAAATGTTGAGTTACAAGATAGTCTTCTTTGCATAACACAAAGGAAAAAAACAAGAACTAGAGGAAAAAGACTAACTTTTTCCAATATATACAAAAGGCATGCATAAAGCAGCTAGTAATAGAACTGAATGAGAACTGAAGTGAAAACATCTCCAATGTGAAATCTGAGCATAAGAGAAAACCCTGATAAAAATAGCCAAACTCATGCGAAAATGAGTGTATGATGATCCAAACTCAAGTTCAACTCATAACTGAACTATAGAGCACTCAAACTACACTAAAAATCCTTGAGAATGTGGGCCAAAACATGCAAAATCCACCTCATTTTTATCAACTCGCCCATGATGACTGGAACTCCATCTTTGTATTATGCATGATTAATCTTCAGCTAATAATCCCTAATGCATAAAAAACACTTCGGTTCCATCTCTAGTCTCCAATTTTGCATGAATAATAATTTAAAAAAATACTGAAGTCTCACTCCTCATGGCATGCATAACATATCACCTCCATCGTTAGTTCACTTGCCCTTCAAAATAGTTTAATTCAACAAATATTAAAAAAAATTAATAAAAAATGTTTTAATAATGTTAAATAAAAACAACAAATAAAAGTATAAAAGAGCTCCCATAAGAGATTTTCTTTTTAAAAAAATATATATCACTCCTTATATCTCTCGGGTTCCATCCATATCATAATGCTTTAATAAATGTTTTATATGCCTTGGCATATAATCTTATCACCTCCATTTGCATTATTAAGTCAATGACTTAGCAAATCATGACCATGGGCAACAAAATGATTTTAAGTCTATGACTTAGCAAGTCAAGAGCACAGGAAACCTTTGAATGAAATGATTTATTTTAAAAGATAAGTCAAAAATCATCATTCGAATTAGGCTTTTGGTAAAAGCCATAGAACCCTAAATCTTCAAATCATTCTTCATTTTGCACTAGAGAAGCCCTGCGCTGCCATGGAAGGGTTTTCAGCTTGAATCTCCTCTTCACTGTGGATCTTCTATTGTTCTTGTGGGGTTCGGTCTAGGATTTTATGGAATGTTTTCATGCCTTCAATGCCTCTCATGCTGTTGTAAGTTATTTTCTTGCTGGAAATACTAATATTTTCTTCCTTTCTGTGAAAAAGATAGACTCCCTAAGGCCGCAGTCTATACTGATGATTTCATTTGTATTTTCTCTTGTTCACTCCTTGTTGTATGTGCTTTGATCTGCTTGTTGTATGCACCATATTCAATTTACTAAAAAGATCTCTCCATTTTTTTTTTGCTTTACTTGCTCAAGCTCAAATATCTCTTTATTTTTTGCATTTGTGAGATAAAACAGATCCTTAGGTCATCATTTGAAGAACACAACTGGGTTTTATTTATTGCTTGAAAAGATAAGGCCACGACTATATGATTTTTTTGGGTATTCTCCATTCAAAATGTGCACTCTCTTTATTTCTTTGGTTGATGACATAAGCAAATCCTGGGGTTTCATTTCCTTGTGACAGGCCGCGAGTTTTGAGCTCTATTGCTTCCATTCGGTCAAAGCCTCTGTGAAATATTTCATTAACCTTCCACCTATATAACTGTGGCAGTTGGGAAACCTCCTATTGTTTCACCCATTTGTTATGATGCTACATATTATTATGTAACTAATCGTTTACCAATGCATTTTCTTTGAGTTGTTGAAGACATGGTGACTGCCATACTTTAGTGAAAAATGTGGTTACACAAATAGCTAAACCATGTAACTGTGATGATTGATACTCTTGTTGTATCCTCATAGACATATTTGCACCTTATCACAGTGGCTGAGATATTATTTTCCATAGTGTTTATCATAAATCTTGCCTTGTGAATTGTCTTCTAGAGAGGAGCTATCTTCATGCTTGTGATAGTCACTATGCATTAACAGATTTGCAAAATCTTTACCTTTCTTCAAGCTTTGTTGCTCTCTATCATTCTTGACAGTAAGAATATTTTCAAATGGATGTCAGTGCTATCCTTTATACTGTTGTGCATGAACTCCACCATGAGTATGTTATCATTCTTAATTCATCATGTGAACATAATGGTGTCTTTTAGGCTGAGTATGAGTACTATGATATGCATGATCAAAAGTAAGAGATGACATAAATCTTTGTGCTGTTTATTCACTTGACCAAAACTATAACATGCTCATAACTACTTCTCTTGATAAATGATTAAATGTATTGACATTATTGTTCCAATACAATCACTTGGAAGTATTATTCACTATTTCCTCTGTTGCTTTGATTTGGCACTTGCAGCTTTTCTGAATGCTCATGGTATATTCTATCATCTCTATCCATTATAAAAAAATCCTAAGCTTCATGTAGTAGCCTGATGCTTGGTATTTAGTTTGATATGCATGAAGGATGATCATTTTCTATTTTTCCTTCAATTCTATTATTCTGTAGACTATTAGAGATAGTAAATGATAATGCAACCATACCCTTGATTTCTTTTGATGATGCCTCTCTTGCAGTCATATAGACTATCTTCTTGATGACACTGTTCCTCCTGAGTCTCTTGCAGACTATGTATGTATCTTAAGGTTATGAGGAACAAATTAATAGCCTTTGATAATAATTCACTAAAATGCAAAAGAATGTAAGGTAGAGCTGAAACTAAAACAAAAAATGCAGTTACTTTAAGCTCCTTCAACATGTTTCCTTTTATATTGTTCTTCTGAATGATGAGCAAGAGGATGTTTTGCTCAAATTTTTTTCATCATAATGAATTAAAGGTTGCTTTATGAACTTCATTCATGGAGAATGATTATTATCTTTATTCAATACTGCTATCCCATGTTATTATTTATGAGTTGGGCTCAACCCTTGTGGGAGCCACATTTCTCACCACTCATAACAATATATATTATACCTATATCTGCACATTTAAACAAACAAGTTAGCAAAATAATTGAAGCTGAAAGCTTCCATTGAACTTCGTTCTCCTTGAACATCTGCCTTTGTAATGACTTAATCATCTGGTGAATGCCTGGTTGAATGTGTACTACATCTCTGTTGGTAATGTAGGCATGAGGAAGGATTTGATTCTATCATTTCTCTAACATCATCTTTTAACAATCTTGCAAGAAACCATGGAGCTTGGAACTGCTGCAGCTTGGAGACATGACAACTGAAGACTTCAAATGTGACAACGATTCTTCATTCTAGGAAATGAAGAATCACCTTCTCCTTTATACCTATATTATCTTCAGTTGTGTTGTGCACATTTCTTCCTTGTATTCATTATTTGATTAATAAAATCAAATTAAGTTAGTCCCACGGCTTGTGTGGGACTTTGGTTTTTACAATATGAATAAAGCAACATTCTTTTATGCAAGTATATGAGTTCTTCTATTACAAACATTTGCATAATCAAATTTTGGAATTTAATGAATACTTTTAGCAAAAAAATTTCCCATTTATGTGATGAATGCAATTAAGCTCTACCTGTTTTGAGCTATAGCTAAAAATAGGTAACAGATCCAACATACGAAACCTTTGCACATGCCGATTAAGTTAGTTTTAAATGGGGCCATGATTAGGTCGACAAGAATTTAACCCTCAAGGCAGACACTTACTTAAGGCATTTTTTAATGAAAATATTTCATCCCGACTTAGGCAACATTAAACATGACGATACAAGATTGGACAACTAATAGACCCAAGCAAAAGGGTCGATAAAAGCACGTATTCGATGGCTTAAGTTATGAATTAAATGACCAAAGACTAGGTAAAGTAGGTCAATAGAGAATTAAAATGCCCAAGGTTTAAGACATAATAAAATTGAGAGCAACACTACAAAGCAAAATCCCTAAACCCTACCCCTAGACATAGACGCAACAAACCACTACAAGGTGTAGACCAAGCTTAAAATTTCAAAATTTTAGGAGCTCTATCAGTGACTCATGCTCAGGGATGCATACCCCTGGTGGGTATGGCAAAAAACAATTATCTTGGTGAAGCATACCAACATAGAGGAACCCAAAAAAACTATGAACTTGCCCGGACAAGGAAAGTAGACATAGCAAAAAGAAAATACACCAAATCTATGTACAACATTTACAAAGATATACAATGTACATGGAAAATAGCCTATTTCACGAGAAATGGGACTTCAAGAATTTTCCATGTACTGGAAGTTCTAGAAGCTCACTTATCAAGGACTACAAGAAGTATGAATCCTCCCCATCCATGTCTGCAATCGAATATGGCCCAAGCCATAGAGGAAAAAACTTTCCATGTTTCCCTTTGTCTTCCATCCTTGCATTCCACATTAGGAAAATGCATCTGACTTCAAACTTCCTTTCAATGGAATTCTTATCATGCAGGTGTTTAACTTGAAGCTGCAACACCTGATTTCTTTTATGAGCTTCTCTTCTAATTTCATCAAGCTTAATTAACTCATCCATCCTATGTTGTATCTCATCACAAATGTCTTTATCATATTCTTGGAAAAATTTGTACATTTTTATCAAGTTATTGTGAGGCATCCTTGCTTCCACCCCATATACCAGATTAAAAGGTGACTTCCCAATGACTGTTTTAAATGTATTCTTGTCTTCCCATAGTGCAAGTTGTAGTTTTGAATCCCATTCCTTCTTATTTTTCTTGATCACCCATTTGATGGTCTTCAACAAACTCTTATTACTAGATTATGGTTGTCTAATCCCTTGTGGGTGACAAGGAGATGAATAAGAAATACATATACCATGTTGATTGTAGAAATCAATAAATTCTTTAGACCTGAAGCACACGGCATTGTCAGAAATGATTCTCCCTAGGACTTCGAATCTACTTAATATGTTACTCATGAAGAAATCAATTACTACTTTGCTTGTTGCTTTTTTGGTAGGAATGGCTTCCACCCAATTTGTGAAGTAATTTGTGGCAAAAAGGATCTAGGAGTGACCCCCACTTGAATTTTATGACATTTCTCCAATCAAATCAATGCCCCATTGTTGGAAAGGGGCCTAGGCTAAAACTAGCCTAATAGGAAAATTACCAAAAAAATTAGCTTACCAATAAATCTCTGGCAAGCATCACACTTGTTAACAAACCTAGGGGAATCTTTAAAAACTATAGGCCACCAAAACCTTGCTCTTAGTATTTTATGAGCAGTGGTCTTGGCCATGTAGTGACCTCCACATTCTCCCTTATGCATTTCAATCAAGAGGTCTTCTGCTTGGTCTCCATCTATGCATTTGAGTAACACACCCTTTGGGCTTCTCCACCAAAGTTCACCATCAATAATGACATACTTGATAGCCTACAATTTGAGGGTTCTTCTTTCATTCTTAGGCATGACTTTCGGGCATTGCATGGTTTGTAGGTATTCTACAATCCTTTTGTATCATCCATAGGTCTGCATGTCGCATATGGGTGCGCTATTTTCATGTTCAACTTGATTAATTTGATTGGCTTCCAAGTTGATCTCAACCATCAACTTGTCCAAACCTTGACCTCTTACCATCTTTGTAATCTAGATGTCAATTTTGAACTCTTGGATCCTATTGATCCACCTACATCTCTGACCTATGGTCTCCTGTTGGGTGAAAATGTCTTTAACTACTGCACTTGGAACATAAGCTACAACAGTTGCTCCAGTCAAATATGGTCCAAAATTTTTAACAGCCTTTACCAAGGCATATGATTGGTTCTCCATGGCATCATATTTAATCTCAAAAGCTTGCAAGGACTTGCTAAAGAAAGAAATAGGATGATCAAATCCTTCATCATTCTTCTATAATAGTACTCTTGCCACTATATGAAATGAAGCAAAGGTAAACAACTAAAATAGTTTTACTTAATCAGGAGACTTGAGGACAAGTGCCTCCTTGATTGCATCTTTTATGGCCTAGAAATCCTTAGTAGGTTCTTTTATCCATGATACCTTCTCTCCTTTCTTCAAGTTTTTAGAAATGGACCTGACAATTTCATCAAAATTAGTAATGAATCTTCTTACAAAGTTAATTTTCCTGAAGAAGGATTGAATCCCATTCACATTTCTAGGTTGTGAGATTTTATCTACTGCCACTTGTTCAAGATTGATCCTGACCCCATCTTTTGAGACAATATACCAAAACAACTTACCTTCTTTAACTCCAAAAGCACATTTCTTGGGATTGAAAGAAATCCCATATTCCAAAGTTTTGATAAAGATATTTTCTAAATGAGAACAATGATCTTCCTTCTTACCATGAGAAATCAATTCATCCTAATATATGGCAAGGAAGAGATTGATAACATATGCAAAGGCCACATCCATGGCTCTTTGAAATTTTGCACTAGCATTGATTAGGATAAATGGCATTCTCACGTACACATAGGTTCCCCATGGTGTAGTGAATGTGGTTTTGTATTGGTTAGATTATCTCACCATGACCTGATTATATCTTGAGAACCCATCCATCATTGAAAGTAGTTCACACCCTGTGACTTTTTGTAACATGGCCTCCATGTTAGGCAGATGATAGTTATCCTTCAAGGATGTGACATTTAGATTTTTGAATCTACGCAAATCCTTAGATCACCATTCTTTTCTCTAATAGGAATTAAATTTGAAACCCATGAGGAATTCCTAATTGACTTGATAATCCCAACATCTCTTAACTTTGTGGGTTCTTCCTACATTTTTTGTTGCAGAGTAGGATTTATTGGCCTCTATTTTTTCCTGAAAGGTTTTACATCAAGTTTCAAAGTGATTTCATGCTAGAAAAAATCTTCCCTATAAGCCTTTAGGTCATCATATGACCATGCAAATACATGCTTTTATTTCATCAATAGAGTGATTAGCATAGTTCTCACATGGGGTTTCATCTTCTTACCTATGTACACCTTTTTGGGAGAATTCTCTATCCCAAGATTTACCTCTTCCAAATCTTCATTATGGGAAGATGCTTACTTAATATTTGATTTATCAGGGCCATCAAAGGCCCTCTCTAATGCAACCATCCCTGTGGGAATCTTATTTGTTTTCAATTGAATTACCTCATTCCCAAATAACATTTCTTTTCCATAAATCTCAACCACTAATTTCCCAAAATCATTTTCTTGTCTTTCATATTGATCATTGTAGTGTAGAAATCTCATAATATCATTTTCATCATCAAACACTTTCCAGTTGCAAATGTTATCAAGCACTATAGGCTGATTTTATACTTCTATTCTTGAGATGCCATCAAAGGTGACATCATCTAATCTGACAACAATGTTAGCTAACAAATCTGCCCTGACATTCTATCCCCTTTCTATCTAGTCTATGCTAAAAGCATCAAAGGCCTCAATAGTATCCAAAATTGCATTCCTATAATGCTTAATCCTTTTATATTTATTTAGAAACAAATCTAGACCTAACCTTGGAAACTACTAATTTAGAATCCCCCAATAGTTTTAAAAATTTAATTCTGTGCTTTCAAGCTAATTTCAACCCAAGCGAGAGAGCCTCGTACTTGGCCACATTATTTGTACAAGAAAATTGTAACAATAAAGAGTACTTGAAGGTTTTACCTTATGGGAAAATGAGAATAACCCCTACACCCAAGCCCTCCTTAGGAAAAGCTCCATCAAAGTACATGGTCCGAAGAGCATCCTCTTGCGGTGTACCCATGACCTCCCTATCAATCGGTGTAGGCTAAACTTCTTCTTCTTCTTGTTTCAATTCTTCAACTCGGAAAGTGTCTAAACCAATATCTACAAAGTTAATTATCATTGGTTCTTTTGGATCCTCTACATATTCAATCATGTGGAAAACTCTTGGTTCTCTAGAAATATTAACATCCTTTTGTTCAATTGAAAAAGTGGCAAATGACAAGTCACACTGAATTATACTCCCACCCATGGATGCACTCTAGTGTCTTGACAATAAAATACCATAAGTTGGTGGAATGTCCACCACTATGATACTCATAAACAACTCCTTCTTAGGGAAGGCTGCCAATTTATATTGAACTCTACAAAGTTAATTATCACTGGTTCTTTTGGATCCTCTACATATTCAATCATGTGGTGAACTCTTAGTTCTCTAGCAATATTAACGTCCTTTTGGTCAATTGAAAATTTGGAAAATGACAAGTCACATTGAATTATACTCCCACCCATGGATGCACTCCACTGTCTTGACAATAACATCCCATAAGTTGGTGGAATATCCACCACTGTGATACTCACAAAAAAATCCTTCTCAAGGAAGGCTTCCAATTTATATGGAACTCTATTGATCACTCCTATAACAAGCACTTCTCTTGAGTCCATAGCATAGCACTTCCCATAAGTGCTATCAACCTTCAAACCCATTTCTTCCATGATTTTCACTGGAATTACATTATTTGAGGCCCTTGAATTTATCATGCAATTTCTAAGCAACTTCCCATCAATGATCAAGCTTAGAAAAAATGGATTGACTTGGCTTGGATTAGTAGTAACTGTGGTTCCTAGATATACTTCAGGATTTTTATTAATCATTGATTTCACCTTAGCATTCTTGTCTTGAATTTTACTTGATTCAGGCTAATCGATCACTACCTTATCCTTTTCACTCATAACAATAATGTTGATAAGAGCAACATTATTATTCTGAAGCTCATCTATTCTCATCATTTCTAGTAGTGGGACTGTGACTTTAACTTGAGACAATAGTTGGAACATATCTATAGGAGAATAATTTAATAACTCAGGGAGTATCAGTTCCTTATAAGTTACCTTGTCATCTTGTCTCTCGAGCTTTTTAGTACTTGAATTTGGATCCTTGGCATTCACAGCCTAAGGAACTTCACCATTAATCTTAGCCTTACTTCCCTTCTTAGCCCAAATTCTCATCTCTTTACCTTCTTTAGGTTTTTTTCTCTTCTTTCTTGTTCTTTGTCCTAGTTCCTTTATTTCCTGCATTTTTCTCCTTGATAAACATGCTACTAGGGCTACCCCAATTATCACATACAGTCCTATTTCTCAAATGAAGAGTACTCCTCACCTAAGCAACCAATGCAATTGTGTATTTTTCAATTTTTTTGTTTGAAGGTCTTCTCAAAGAAATATTATCTGATTCAAAGGTGTAAATAGTGCAGTCATCCTCTTTTTCTTCATCTGAAAACACTTGTTGATGGTAAGATATCACCTGCTACCTCTAAACATCCAAATCACTTTTGTTAGGATCATCATTTGAGGAATACTAATCACAAGTAAAATCTGATTTGGTCATAAGCACGTTCACAATTCCCTCATGCTCATGGGGAGAATCATAACCTCCTTGATCATCTAGTAATTCCTCTATTGATCTAACAACATCACACTGTTGTGCAGAGTGAGGCATTGGACACACCCCACACCAAGGAAAGTATTTAGTGACATTTTTGGAATGCTTTTACAAAGGATCAGGTGTGCTTTGAACATTTTTTTGATTATTGTTAAATAGTTTCCCATTATGCCAGTTGGTATGGTAAGGGTAGTCCTGCAATCTTGGTGGCCTTTCATTTCTTTGGAATTGTGGCTTATCATTTTTTGCCACCTTCTGCAATAGACTAAGAACTTGATCCAACTTCTCATCAGGGGCTGCAACTTTACCAGCCTTTTCATTTTAAACTTTTGGATTCTTCAAGGGTTTGGGATCATCCCTTCTTCCCACTTTACCTGATGCTCTCCTATTGTTTTAAATATTGACTACCATTTTATAAGCTTCTCTTAGATGTTGTGGGTTCTTGTTTCTGAGCAAATAACACATTTTTAAATCATATGCGTTGCAGTACACCACTAGACATGAATTCTCATTGGGCCTCAAATAAGCAAGGACTTTATACATAGCCTTTTGGAACCTTGCATTGAGCTTAGTTTCCATTTCATTATGCACCTTTGTGATATTGTTAAAATCATTTAGCCTAAACTAAGGATTGGTTTGGTCTCCATACTATTCTATGAAGATTCGATAGAAAGAGTCCTTGGAATCAATGCTTGCATCAGGAAAGCTTTTGTACCAATCCCTAGCATCTTCAGTTAATGATTGCATAAAATATTTCATGGAAACATCATCATCCCATAATTCAAAATCTTCCACAAAACTTTGAAAAGCTTTTTGATGGTCCTCACTGTTGAGAGCATTATTGCCAGTAAACTTAGGTACATGCTTCCTTACATTATCTGGAAATGAATTTGGATATCCCGGGATGTTCTCAAAACATAGTTTCCTATACCTATCAGTGTGCAATAATATCCTTCCACCAAGTACTTCTTCCTCATTTTGGTTGTCATGATTCCTTCTTCTATCATTATTATTTTTGGACCTTGGTTGGGAATCATATTGGTCATTAAATTAAACTGTTCTAGCCTTTTTTTTTTGGCTATGAGGATGAGCTAGAAGGATTTGCATGAGATGATGGTTTTTCACTTACATGAGGACTTGAAGATGATGTGCGGGCTTGAGGGATTTGAGTCTTAGGGACAATGAATTTAATAGTGGATTCTAGGAAACCAAGCTAGTAATTCCATCCTTTTCACTATCTACTCCAACTCTTCATTTTCCTTTATCATCTTATTAGCTAATGAGATAGACTCATTCTATAGTGTATCCATTTTAGAGGGACCTCCCTCATTTATCTTCACTCTACCCATGGGTTTCTTTCCCTTATCAACATTGTGGGGAACATGATTTGTATTATTATGAGGAGGGTTAGTTGGGATGGAAGCCTTTTCATTAGTGTTGGTCCTTGAATTTACACCAACATTATCAACAATAGGAACTACAAGGTCCTTGGTTATAATTTATTCGACAATAGGACTAGTTGTCTGGATAGTTTTAGCTACCAACCTATCTAGTTCCTCCATTTCCTCAACCCTTCTTCATAGCATATCCCTCTGCATCATGAATTCCCTTATCCTTCTATTTCTCTTCATCCCTCTTTTTACTATTCTCATTGCATCTTAAGGCTCTTTCTCTAAGCCGTTGCATATCATTAAGAACTTCTTCCTCTTCTGGTAAAGTAGTGTCAGCATCTGATGCTACTACAACTTCAGTTTGACTAGGAACATTGTTATGGGGATATTCATCAAACCTAGTTAAAAATTCTAGAGGAATGGGAGTATATGGATGAGAATTTGGGTTGAAATATCCATCAACTCTAGCACATATAACACTAACATTATCTCTTTGTATTCTATCTCTCTCCCTCCTTTCCATGGCTCTTAATCCTTGGTCTAAGGATTGCTCATTCACACCAGAATTCATTAAAGCCTATCCTCTCTCAAAAGAAGTTTTATCACTGAAATCTAATAAATTCCTCTCACATTCAGAACTAGAACTAGAATGAACTTCACGTTCAGGAGTTGGATGGGGAGTAAACTTACTTGTTCTTGCATCCTTTTCTTTTACCCACTTTCCACGATTGTTCCTGGACAATTATCCTTTCATCTTTTGCTCTAGATACTTTTTCATGTGGCCACACATTCCTCACATTTGTGATTGAATCTTCTTCACATCTGTCAACCTTTTCAATTTATTTCTATTCTTCTTCTTCACTTCTTTGATATCTTTAAACACCAACTTGAACTGGTGCAAAGGCTTCAAAGTTAACACCCAAATTCCTTGGGATAAATTCGTAGCAATTTTGTTACAATTTATTGAAATTTTACAAGATCCCTGGAAACTCAAATAGACTTTGACAAATATAAAATGATTTTAAATGAATTTTTAGAACAAGCCTTTTAACATAGAATAGAGGGAAACTTGACATAAACTTTGGAGTGACATTTACCAAAGACTCGAGCAATATTTAGCAGAAACATCAAATATACTGACTCTATAGGTAAAAATCACCATATATTATAGTGATCTTTGATAAGAAACTTTGGAGAACAAATATTTATCAAACTTATGTCCCCAATAGAGTCACCATTTTTTTGGTTGTTTTTAAAGAACAATCAGATCTCACCAAGAACCTATGAGCTTTCCAAACTCAATTCTCCAATAACTAAGAGATAGTTGTCCAACGAACGAGATGAAGCATTAATGCTTCTTCTCCTGCACTTTGGGTTCTGCAAAACCTGGCAGGGTAATCCCATAATGTATATCTTATGAATCTCCTAAACAATTAACTGATACATTACATAACAAAGCAGATGTATTCCCATTAGAGGCTAAATAGATAAAATCCTTCAAGAAATTGAGACTTCCTTGAGAGAATTACACATCTAAAGCCATTAATACAATACAACACCAACCAAAAAAATAAATAGATCAATTTAAAGATTATTTATAAGTTATGTTCTCAAATTGGATAACCGAAACCATGGGAAATGCTTATACAACTTGAGATCAGTGCCATATCTTTGGGCTAGGAGTCAAAGAAAATTGAATTGTAAAGTAAATTTAATCCTAAACATCCATGATTGATGTGAGATTGCTTTGCAATTCACAAATTAATGATTAGATTCTATGACTACTTATCAGATCCAATTAACCTGCATATGAATTCATGATTTGATAAAATCATTTTAACTAAATCCTTGAAATAGAGCTAAAATCAAAACATACATCAAAGTGTAATGACAATGAAGATTAATGAAATGATCCTTGATCTGAGTTTCCAAAAACTTAGATATACATCAAACTTAGATATAGAGTAAAATTGGATAGACGATAGACTCCAAAAACTTGCATTATCATATAGATAAGCTCAAGAACCATACAATTGACAAAATTCACTAACTAGACTCAAAGCTTAAGATACAAAATCCATAAATTCTCTCTCCGTGTTCACAATTTTCACAATTCGGATTCAAAATTCAACAAGAGACCTGTACATTATAATCTCAAAGGCTAGACCTATACTATACTTGACCGAGTATATGTGTTCCACTTTTGTACTCATAGATCCAATTCATCAATAAACATCCTCTTCCATTATTCACACTCTACCTCAGATGGCCAATTGAAATCATTGATTTCATCCATTCTCTTTCTATATGGAGAGTACTTTGTCATTACTGAATTGTCCTCCTTGTCAAATTCTTCAAGAAAGCTGATGATGAAAACCAATTTCTCCAAAGCATATTTCAATATGTCAATTTTAACCTTCTCACAAATAATTTTTTCTTGAGAAACAATTGTAGTGTCCACCTAATGCTTCCACATCTATAGGGGCTTCACCTTATCATGGGTATGTTGAGTTTTAGGCAAAAATTCCAAATTTGCTTCATCATACTTAGCCTTCAATTCTTTTATTCTTTGTTCTAAAGGGGCAACATACCCTTGAAACTTTTGTTCTTTAACCTCACTAACAAACTTGTAAGTTGGGACCACCCTTGGATATCTATCCTCCTTGTGCTTGGCCCCAACTACCATGAGTCTCAAATTATCAGCTCTAGGAATCCATTTATCTAGGATTGGAGTTCCCAATTCCCTATGTCTCTTAGACAACCTTATTGCTCGTAGCATCAAAGAATAATTAGCATGAACACTATTCAATTTACCTTGAATTTTCTTATTTAGGTGTTTTAGAATAGTATGAACAATCTCGGAATTGTTCTCATACATTGTGTCTTGCATTTGTTTAATAAATTTCTTGTATACCTCAACATGCTGAAGTAGTTGTTCCTTCATAGGATCATTAGATGGAGCTACACCTAATGTGCTTGACTCCTCTACTACAATCGACTCTTGACCCATGTTGTAATGCACAATTGGCAATGATTATTCAGGTGGAGGAGACTAAGGGTGAGTCATAGGAGGAATGTGAGAAGTATGGCTTGAGCTAGCTGGCCCTTGAGACCTTAACATTCCCACATGTTGTTTCCACAATGCTAGCTCTGTTTGAAGCTCAACAACTTTCTGTTGGCTCTTATTGTATTAATCAATAAGCTCATTATATTTACTTCTATGCATATATTTGTCTTTAGTGATATTTTCAACTATTGCTTTTGTGATCTTAACAACATTTATGGTCATGTCAGTTGCTTCTAATGCTCGAGTATCTACAACTCTTTTTATAATCAGTCGGCCATTGAAGTCTACTAGTTTTGCAACTTTGGGCTTCCTAGAACCAAGAGACAATGACCATATTGCCAGAGCATCCCATTCTTGACTAAATGCAGATCCCTAATGTGCCAACTTGGATTCTTCTTTAGTTTGAAATAGAGGCTTATCAACCTTTCTTATAGTATCAAGTACAACTGCATCAACAATATCCCATTCTGGCAATAATAAAACATCAATCTTTTGCACAAGATCCCTTCCTTCCTTAGTTGAGATATTTTGAAATTGTTTCCTGATTTCTTCCCTCACATTGGCCTGGATAGAGCTTTTAGGTAATTTAGGATGTAAGCTTCTCTTAATGGAAACCTTCTCTACATACTCTAAAGATTTTGCTCTCCATAGAAAATCCTTGAATCTTGTTGTTTCAATGAATAAATCATCCTCCATGAATTATCTGCAAGCCTCCTCTGCATGGGCCTCAAGAATTCATGAATTTCTTTTGGGATCCTTGGTGGATCAACAACCAAGAATCTCCTTAGCTTGGATGCAAAAATGCTATGGAATACCACATAATCAAATTTGTGGTCATCCCTATCAGGAATTTGGGTCCAACATTGGACCAGTAGCTCAAGATCATCCTCCACCTTCTTCAATGACATGTCATCACTAAAATTCTTTTCTTGCTTATATTAAATCATATGCATCAAAAGGGAGTACCACCAAAATTTTACCAATGCTTCCCTTCCTTGAGATCAATTAGGCGCTTGTGCATATTTTCTGCCAAATAGGTAGCAAAATCATAGACTATATTGAAGGTTGCATGCTGAATATTGGCTGCCATGTACATATATTCTTTTGGTGTAGTATCAGGTGCATCAACGCCAATAATTTGATACAAGGAGAAGATAGTCTTCCTGAAATAGTGGGAAAAATAATTTATACGAAAATTCTCCTTCTCATCTCTGCCAATCTTGATATGCTTTCTATTGTTTCCATGTCCCATTGAAGTAGTGTGCATTGGAAAAATTGTGGTTTTGAACAAGACCTTGGTATTATCATAATCTTTCCTAAAGGTATCAATGTCAACAGGAACCATATCTTCACTCCACTCATGTAGTATAAATATTTCTGCAATCTCTTCTCTGATGATCCTAACCATCTCAACACCATTACATGCCCTAACTATTCTAGACAAAAGGTCGTATCTTGTTGCAATATCCTTGAAAAATTCTGCATCCATACACACATTTGGGACCAAAATTTTCCCCATATCTAGTCTCCAAGTATTGCAAGTGGGAACTCCACAATTCCTGTTCCCAAACTAGTTGCTAAACAATTTCCAGCCAATGTGAGGCAATTCAACATCCTTGATCATCCAAGCCTGTTTATCCAGTAATCCTTCATGAACCTTAGGGACATAGTATATTACTACTCCTTGAATCCTCTGGTTAGTCAAGGGTTTGAGTTGATTGATAATGTCTTCAAAAAGTAGTCTAGTTGGGGTTTCAGAATGAGACCTTTGTGTTTTGGGAGCCATGGATAACTAGGCAGGTTTACAATGAACTAGGGTTTTAACACAAAGAAGCTCAAAACCTATTCTTTCAATTAGAAGCCTAGAGCATGATTAGAAGATGCAAATTTGAACAAATTTGGAAAAAAACTACAATTTTATTCACAATTTTAACACAATAAAGTAATTAAAGCATGTAGGCCAATTCAATTGGAAGAAAATAGTCACAACTTTCCCTAATTCAAGATGGTTCTGTTGGCAACACAAGAGCAGACAACTGAGAGGGGGGGTGAATCAGTGATCACAAAAAATCAAAACTTATTAAACTTATTAACCTTATTCTCAGATCTGATCAATAACCATGAAAGCATAAATTATCAACACATCAGAAACATACATAACACCAAGATTTTTTATGTGGAAACCTCGTTAGGGGAAAAACCATGGTGGAGGTCAGTCCACAAGATTATACCCTATTAAAAGTATAAAGAATGAAATGGGGAATGAAAATGCATTCAGGAACACTGCCTAGAGCCCACTACTCAATTACAACAAGGCTTACTACCCAAAGGAAGATACACTGTCTTATAGAAAGATTCAGATTACATTCGTAGGGATTTGAATTGACAAAATAAAATTTGCTAATGTCTGATTACAGTTCTAGTTAAGCACATGAACACTTCTTCACTCTTCTTCACTCTTCTTCACACTCTGCTCTTCCTTCAAAATATTTAGAACATTATTCACACACACACACACACCTTACAAATGGTATAAAAAATCACTTATATATATCTACAACAAGAAATTACACCGTTGCATGTCAGCTTCAATGAAACAATAAAATGATAACAAACTGTGGACCCAAATCAATAACAATTATCAATGCAAATCAACCAAGGTCAGCCACAAAATAGTGAAGACCC
Organism: Sequoia sempervirens; assembly: GCA_007258455.2. Taxonomy (NCBI): domain Eukaryota; kingdom Viridiplantae; phylum Streptophyta; class Pinopsida; order Cupressales; family Cupressaceae; genus Sequoia; species Sequoia sempervirens. The sequence continues at coordinate 194,908,261 of VDFB02075321.1, forward strand.
AAAATAACATCCTCAAACATGAACCACATTGAAAAATTATTCCTCAAAGATCCACAACACGCTACAACACTTTGTCAGCCATGAACATGAAAAACATGAAAATGCAAGAGAAAATCACTGATCGTGAGCACAACGATCAATGCAGATGTGCAACAAGGATAGAGAACAATATAGAAACATCCAAAAATATCATGAATCACCATAGAAGCATCTATAACAACTGAACTTACTGGAATCACATCATCTTCATTCAAGATCACTAACTGTTGCAACAAAAAAACTATCAGAAAACAAATCTTCATAACTCGATCAAATCTTCATGCCGATCTCTAAAACTCAATGTGGATAAACTAGATATACTCAACAAGAAACCCTTTAGTCCAAAACCTCTGATCATCAACATACTAAACTCACCAAAAGACTAAACTTCTCTTCATGATTGACAACCTACAACTTATTCCATTACAATTTTCTCAATATCCTCGACATATACAACTTTTAATGAAATTAAGGCCAATAATGTTGACATCAATGAAAACCACATATCAGCAACACAACCACAACATCCAACAATCTCCCCCTTTGGCATTGATGGAAACACATGATGTGAAAAACACCATCAATGTAACTGTCTCTTAGCACTTACTCCCCCTTAGATTCTGACTCTTCTCTTCTCAACTCATGACTCTTCTCCAAAATAATTTATAGTTTTTCACATTGTTCTTCTCCCGCTTTGGCATCAATTACAAAGATTTTTTTTCTCCACACAAGCTTTGAACCACATATCTTAACATCTGACTACTTCCCCTAAGTAGCAACCACCAGAACATCAATCTAGATCAAGATATGACAATGAAATGCATGGACTGATGCAAAGTAGTGCATCTTAGATCTGATTAGGAGGGGTAATCACCCCTAACTTCCCTCTGAGATACTCAAAATTATCCTTAGGCAATGACTTGGTAAATATTTCTACAATTTGTTCCTTAGTAGGCACATACTCCAATCTGACTTCCTTTTCACTTACCTTCTCTCTCAAAAAGTGAAACTTGATAGATATATGCTTGGTCTTTGAATGCAACACCAAATTCTTAGAAATGTTAATTGCACTTGAATTATCATATAATATAGCAATAGGATCATCATACAAAACACTGACATCCTTCAACATCTACTTCATCCACAATACTTGAGTACAATTGTTAGCAGCAACAATGTATTATTCCTTTGTAGTTGATAAAGAAATGGAATTCCGCTTCTTACTTAGACATGAAATTAGCTTCTTTCCCAAGAAAAATGCACCACCACTAGTACTTTTTCTATCATTCACATCTCTTGCCCAATCAACATCAGTAAAGGAACTTAAAGGAAGATCATCATCTTTAGGATACCACAAGGAAAAATTAACTGTTCCCTTCAAGTATCTGAAAATCCTTTTCACAACAGTCACATGAGATTCCTTAGGATCAACTTGAATTATTCAAACATTAATACATACATCATTCATGATATCAGGCCTAGTTTGAGTCAAATAAAGCAATCCACCAATCATTGATATGTATCTAGTCTGATTTACCTTTGAAGAATCATCATCTATTGTCACCTTACATCCGGTCACCATAGGTGCACCAACTGGCTTTAATCTTCCATAACAAACTTCTTCAACAATTCCTTCACATATTTGGACTGAGATATAAAGATCCCTTTATCTAACTGAGTAATTTGCAATCCCAAAAATAATTTTATCTCTCTAATCATGGACATCTCAAACTCAATTTGCATCTCATCTGCAAACTTCATGCACAAACTATCATCTTCTACAAAAATGATATCAACAAAGACTTCCACAATCAAATCTTTATCATCATCAATCTTGAAATACAAATTACTATCAACAATACCTTTATTAAATCCAAGCTTCAACAAATACTTGTCCAATCTAGCATACCATGCTCTAGGGGCTTGCTTAAGTCCATACAAAGCTTTCTTCAATTGAAAAACCATGTCTCTCTGACCAGTCAATTGAAATCCACCAGGTTCCTCAACATACACTTCTTCTTCCAATTCACCATTTATAAATGTTGACTTGACATCCATTTGATAAACCTTGTAGTTTTTGTAAGCAATATAAGCCAAAAATAGTCTCACAGCTTCAATCCTAGCAACAGGGGAAAAAGTTTCTTCAAAGTCAATTCATTCCATCTACGAATATCCTTTACACACCAATCTTGCTTTGTTTCTAACAAATTCACCTTGCTCATTTAGTTTTCTTCTAAAGACTCATTTAGTTCCAATTACATTTTTATCCTTAGGTCTAGGAACAAGTATCCATGTATCATTCTTCTCAATCTGCTGTAGTTATTATTTCATTGCTTCAACCCAATGTTCATCTTTGCATGCTACATTCACACTATTAGACTTAGTCTTTGAAATCAAACAATACTCTTCTGAAATATTTCTCCTAGTCTGAACACCTTTGTTCTTATCAACAATAATCTAATTTTTTGAATGATTTAATCTTGCATACCTCAGAGTCTTAGGATGTTCTTGAACTTCAGGCTCTTGTGATCTCTCTTTTGTGCTTTCACTAGTCTCTCCTTCCTCTTGATCTTCTTGATTCACCAGAATGATTTGAACTTGATTTGAAGTCTAAACTTTCTTTCCTGAATTGTCAATTCTAATAATCTGAATCATACCCATAGGTTCTAGATGGTTTAGCTATGTCTTCATCAACCTTAACATTTGCACTTATCAACCATTTCCTCAATCTCTTATTGTAGCACCAGTAGGCCTTGCTTTTAGTAGAATAACCAAGAAAGATTCCTTCATCACTCCTAGCATCAAACTTTCCTATATCTTCATATCTTCTTGTAACGCCAAATAAAAACTTTGTACAATAGACACAAAGAAGATCGTTAGAAGCACACATGCATACAAAACTAAATCTGAAATGCAAATTCATACGTTAAGCAACAAAGAACATGGGAAAGTAAAAACGTAATTAAAAACTAGAACAATCTCACCAATCTTCAAACGTATTTCCATGATTCATCTCGATTTCCCTTCTCCATTTTGCTTGTGTAGTAAATTTCCCTCAGATTTTCAATTTCGTGCAAGTATAGCCTAAGATAGTGATTAGCAAAATATCGAAGATTCAAGACAAAAGTGCTCTCCAAAGTTACAAAATTCGCGAGAGAGATCGGAATGAAGAATGACAAATCAATTTATAGAAAATTGATTATTCGAACGACATGCCAAGATTGAAAGATCAACGGACGGTTGAGATCGACAGATTAGACATGCATTATGTTAACTGACAGTGATGACACGAGTGATTCAAATTAGAAATAGAATTAAAGATTAAATAAATGATTTAATCTTCAGTTCGGCATTCGAAGACATAAGAATTATCTTTGCATGACAAATATAAAGATTTGATTAAAGCAACTCTCTGTTCGAACGCACGCACAACACTTAATTAATTAAATAATAATATTTAATTAATATGCATGTGCACACAAATGAGTTAGAACTGGACGATTGAATGGTTAGACGAGGAGATTACTCGAGAATGCCACTCAGACATCAAATGAATAGTTAACTAAACGATTAAAATAGATGTCGAGTTGAGTAAAAGTGAATACTTAGATAACTCACATAATTATCTAAAATATAGAAGAATGTGTTAAAATAGAATTTATGAATTAAATAATTCATTTAATTCAAGAGACAATATTCGAAGGATAATTAAATAAATAATATTTATTTAACTAAGTGATGAAAGGACTCAAAATGAATAATTAAATAAATTAAGAATTCATTTAATTATAGTTGAAATATGATAAAGAATAAATTAAATAATGATTTATTTAATTTAACCGGAAGAATAAGGTTAATTAGTAAAATAATTAAATAACAAGCGTTTATTTAATTAATAGAAGAAATAAAGAAAAGTGAATTAATTAAATAATTGAAATTATTTAATTAATAGAAGAATTAATGTTAAGATGTATAATTAAATAATTGACATTATTTAATCATGACCATGAATAATACGAATTATGCAGAATATGGAAGTCGCAGGCTTAAACCAGATTTCGGTGTCTACATTTGCCCCTCTTTGATACAATGTCATTTCGGCTTTGTTTCAAAGAAAATCGATAAAAACATGCCCCAGTAATGCTCCAGATTAGAATAGGTGAAGGTATGCCCCCTCGGGAAAATTGACAAATTTCTGAAATGTTCAGAAAATTTTGGAAATGCGCCCGATTAGTCTAGTAGATAGGCAGAAATGTAATGTAGTTGATGGAATTGGGTTCGGAAATGGGAGGGATGGATATAGGATGATAGAAAATGGAAGTTTACATGGCCAGTAAGAAAGAAATGCCACCTAAGCCCTAGGTATATATTGGAATTGGGGTGAAAAACTATTCATTTGCACCCACCTAGCTTAGAGATTTCAAAATTTTCTCTGAATTTCAGTGAGGATGTCTCCAGTTCCAGCCACCCATCATCATGCATACAGGATCCGGACATTCCAGAGACCAGCCGGCGCGGACCCCCCGGTATGGACCTAAAACTTACCTTTTGAAAATTCTTGATTTGCGCGTATTTTAAAACATTTATTGCATTTTAATTTATGCGTCACTTTTTATTTTTGCACCGCATTTGATGCGCGAACGACGCATTTGACCCCGAAAAACCGCATTTGAATTTTAACGCCGACCGATTAGATTAATTTTAGCAAATAACCGCATTTGTTTAATTTTGTTACACATTTGTTATTTAGCGACGCATATGTTTATTTTGATATGCAAATGTATATTTAGAAACACATTTTCCATTTTGAGACGCATTTGCATATTTAGCGACGCATTTGCATATTTAGACGCGCATTTGAGATTATGCAACGCAAATGATAGTTTTATGACGCATGTGATTATTATTAATCGCATTTGATTAATAATGACGCACATGTAATTTTTGAACCGCATTTGTGGAAAAGCGACACATGTGTAAAAGAATGACGCATTTGCAAAATAACGACGCATTTGCATTTTATGTTAAAATAGTTAGGTTGCATTAGAATAGAGGATCCAGGCTAACATGAGGCATGTATGATGTTGGTGCAGGTTGTACTTGACCCTATCTATACACGTGAGTCGAGACCCACGACGTTTCGATTCAGAGACAGCCTACGGCCGACCGAGTGACGGACTCTATGGCATTTAGGTTTGTTGCATGTTACCGATATGCCCCAGATTCGGGCAAATCGGGGACTACTGACGACACTATGTGAGCGGTGGCACTCGAAGACGTCCTCATTCCACCTTCCGACTGGAGAGGCGACAGTGACCCTAGAGGATGTATACAGGATACTGAGACTGCCGATTAGAGGCACACGGGTAGTCTATGATACCCAGAGGGGTATAGTTGAGATGTGCAGATACTACCCCCACACTGACGTTAGACAGCTAGGGGTGGATGACTATGAGATCAGATGGCGGGTGTTAGGCCAGAGGTATAGACAGTTAGACTGTCTAGTGGCGACCTTGATAGGTGGTATAGTACTACCTGACTGCCGAGGACATGGATTCCCTGTGGGATGGGGTGAGATGCTAGTGGGCATGCTGGAGCGCCGAGTTGTATATGCCTGGGGTTCGTGTGTGCTAGGGATGTTATACTTCCACCTGCATGAAATTGCCTATAGAGAGGCGCAGTCGATGAGCTGTGGCACCACACTCCTGATGGTATGGGCATGGGAGCATATTGCTATTTTTAAACCACCTGTGACAGTAGATCTAGCTCGGGGAGCACCATACGCCTTTCGGTATGCGGGGGCCACCACACAGCACCATATTGGAGACACGGGCTATTTCAGACACGCTATAGACCTGATGCAGGAGTTTACATGGAGACCTTACCTAGGCTGCGAGGTGTGGTTAGATGAGGGCGAGCATTTTCCATTTTGTCGACAGACACAGTATTTGGTGGGACGGACAGTGTCCCATATGCATATCATAGAGCGGTAGTTGCCGGACCGGGTACTGAGATAGTTTGGAGAGGTACAGAATGTACCTCGAGGGAGAGCTGAGTTTGCTCGGTCCTCATGAGAGGTCCTATTATGGGGGCCAGAGATTCCAGTCGCCACTGCAGAGGTGGATATTGATGGTTTACAGGCACAGCCATGGGGATGGAGGGACGGACCAGCAGATGCAGGGACCACTCTAGCTTATGATCAATGGTGGGCATTACACAGGCTGATTCCCTTGACAGATCCAGGGCAGCCAGCACCAGTAGAGCGGCGTGGGACAGGTCCCAGAGGCAGGCGAGGCAGAGGGAGAGGCCGAGGAGGCAGAGGAGGCCATGGTGATGGAGGGGATGATGGCAGAGGCGGCCGATGTGGAGGCAGGAGAGGGAGGCGTGGTCGGAGAGGACGAGGACCAGCCTTGTCACCGATCCAAGATGAGAGAGGAGGAGAGGAGGATGTAGCCATGCTCGATGTGGCCAGAGGTGGTGAGGAGGAGCAGCCGGCAGAGGTTATTATCCCGGACATCCCAGATATCCCAGCAGAGGTAGAGGCAGGGGCCGAGGAGGCAGGCAGAGAGGAGGGAGATGCCGAGGAGGCAGTTGGAGAGGAGGCAGAGATTGATGCCCTTGGGTTGCTAGGTGCCTACCAGGAGGACGACGATGAGGATGATGATCACGAGAAGGAGATTCGACATCAGATCCTGGAGGAGCTGGACAAGGAGGAAGATGGGAGAGATAGGGCTCGACAGGATGAGACAGAGGCAGAGGAGCCCGACACAAACATGTTACGAGCCCAGGTTGCCTCCTTGGAGGAGCAGATGAGAGTATTGATGGCAGAGAGGGATGCTTATCAGGTGGAGAGAGACAGAGCCTTGATGGACAGGGATCAGGCCATAGCCCGGCGGTAGGAGACTGAGCAGAGGTTCACAGAGCTCAAGTCACTATGCACAGGACCATCAGTTGCATTCGCCAGAGAGCTAGTCAGGGCTGGAGAGAGGGAGAGATACTACAGGGATTTGTATGAGGCAGAGGTTCCCCTAGAGAGACGAGCTCCCAGTTTTTCAGCGGCACAAAGTAGTAGGTCTCAGACCAGGATCCACACACGGACAGTGAGCACAGAGGGAGTGGATCAGCCACGTAGAGCAGGGCCATATGACAGACCTCCCATAGCTCAGAGATCAGTAGGTTCCCGGCATCAGTCTCCCACACACTCCCGGCATGATGGCAGTGGTAGTGCAGGATAGAGATACCGTTTGAGATCCATTTGAGACAGTGTATTTTGATCTGATAGCCTGCGGGCTTCCATGTATTTGTGATACATTATGACATTGTGATGTGACACATTTGAGTGATATATATATATGATTTCGGCGGTGATTCCTATGATATGCATTGTCTATTTATTGATTATGCAGTCTTTATTTATACATGTGATGTTTATATGACATGCCTATGTGATGGATGATTGTATGTACTTTATGATGTTTATACAATTAATGAGATAATGTTGATTCTATGTGATGTATGATTCCATATGATGTTAATTCTATATGATTATGAGATGCCATGTGATGTGATATGTATAATGCAGACAACATGTGATGCTATACAAATGTAATGTGATGCACGTATTTACAGTTGATTTGTACATGAAATGCTTATAATATGTATTGGTTTTTTAATGATTATTGTCTATGATGCCATGGTGATTTAGATGTAAAATATGCCTATATGTATGAATGTTTCTAACATGTATGTTGATGCAGGATGATGTACAACATTGTGTGTCACAGGACTTCGTCATAATGTAAGAAAGAAGAATTGTTAATGCGGAAAGAAAGATCGAGAAAGAATGAATGACAGAAGATAGATGTTAGTATTAGCAATCTTCGATAGTTTGCTATATCACAAAGGTATTGCACTTTATCATCATTGGGCGGGACTAATACAAATGGAGAAAAACACCATGATATGACATAGATCAAGGTGTGCAAGGTCATCCACTTGCTAAGAACAGACAGTCGCAGACAAGGATTGTCATTAACTCATACTAAAGGCACAAGTTGCCCCAGTCTTTTTGTCAGGACAAACCACATACAGCAAACAAAAGAAAAGACGGGTCATGAAACGTCATCGCTCCTCTAAATCCTTCATGGGACATCCTTGAGGAAACTAGTATCATGACTCAAAATCAAATTGAAAAAGACAGGCGACAGACAGCAGTCAAAGAAAATATAATCCTGATACGTCGTTGCTTCTCTAAATCCTTCATAGGACATCCTTGAGAAAGCTAGTAACATGAATCCCGTCATCAATTCAAGATAAATGATAAGATAAACAAGCCATAAAGTCAAAAATTCAGTAAAATATTTGCCAAAACATGATTTGTTTGTTTGATTTGTTGATTGATAGAACCTGATTTCAGGAAATACACATACCGGATAAGACTGAGTCTGGTTTCGATGTTATGACTATCTGTATAAGGCATGACAAAGCCTGGTTTCAGAAAGACATGTATCGTATAAGACGTTTAGTAAAATGTCATTGATGTGATAACCTGTATAAGGCTATGTTTGATTGTTTGACCTTATCGATTATGCAGGAAGGACTCATCCTGTATAAGACATAGGTTGATTGTTTTGATACCGTCTGTTTCCAAGAAGGACACATCCTATAGCAGACTATAGTTGATTTGTTTTGATTGTTTTGTTTGGAAAGTTGTTTGATTTGACTCAGAGACATTGCTGAATTGTTCACTAGATTGACACATGACTTGAGACGATGCGTTGACAATTGACTGTGTGTGACGAAAAACCCTAAAGGACTAACCTAGTGCGGCCTCGGGGGCTCATCGATTGATGGCCTTGCCTACGTTGTACACGTAGAGACCTCGTAGTTCGACTTGACTTGACCGATAAGACCGACTACAAATAAAAGACGTGTGTGAAAGTGAATGTGACGAAGCCTAATGGACTGACCTAGTGCGGCCTCGGGGGCTCATCGATTGATGGCGTTGCCTATGTTATACACGCAGAGACCTCGTAGTTCGACACGACCAATGACCTTGTCATATAGACAAATGGATTGACGCATGACTTTATACAAACAAACCTAAACGGACTGACCTAATGCCTCGGGGGCACATCGGCAGATGGCCTTGCCTACGTCCAGTCACAGAGGCAACGTAGTTCGACAAACGACAAAGACCCACAAGTGCGACTGACTCTGACTCTATTTTTTTGGATTTCCGAAATGTTTTGACTTTTTTTTTTTTTTGAAGTTTTCTGATGTTTTTGTGTTTTCTCAGGTCATTTTGTGATGTTTTTGGATTTTCCATGGTTTTACGTCTTCAACACAGCCAATGTAAGAACCAATATGACACACGTCAAGTGTTTTCCCCCAGTCGAGTATAAGACCAATCGATTATGAATAGGGTAAAACGGGGGATATGAAATGCACTCGATGTCAATCGTTCCAAGTTATGGGAAAGACTACCACTTATTATGAATGGTATATAGAAATGATGGACAGGAAAGATAAGGGATATGTACAGGGATAGGTATTATGTACAGGGAAGTGGACTATGTACAAGGTAGTAGAATAATAGTAGACAAAGGAGCAAAGTTGAGTACACATGGCGCCTGTTTGCCAGGTTTTCACCATGGTACCTATCCAAGGCACCACCGAAGTGGTTTTCACCATTGGACGAATGATTTGTCTTTACTATTTTTCATATTATCTAATTTTTTGGTGTTACCAAGATGCCTGTTTGCCAGGTTTTCACCTTGATAACAATTTTTTTGATTTTTTGATTTTGATTTTTGTATTTTTGCTAAATAAGACAAAAGGACTCCGGAAGCTATCGCGAGAACTTTTGGCATACTATTGATTGGTGAGGACAATGGTTCTTCGGGTAGAGAGATTGATATGCTCACGGTCAAAGCGTGAAACCTGGGTCCTAACCAATTAGGTTCAAACTTTCTGGACATCTCTTTCGCTTGATTCTTTGGGTTCTCCATTTAAACCGTCATATATGAAATTTCATTTCAAACCCTCCCGATGTAAGCGCCATTACGGTATGCTTGAAGATGGTCTAGTGCCTTCTGTCTTCGCTCATCTAAAAATTCTAGCTCATGGAGTCTCGACACCTCGGTACTCTTCATCATCAATGTAGCCTTTCAGGGATACCCTTAGGGAAGGAATCTCAACCTCAATAGGTAAAATGGCTTCAGATCCAAAGACAAGTGAATATGGGGTAGCACCGGTGGGAGTACGGATACTTGTTCGATAAGCCCATAAGGCAGGGTTAAGCTGTAAATGCCACCACGACCAGCATCATTGACAATATTCTTAAGGATTCTAATGATGGTCTTGTTAGATGCCTCTGCTTGGCCATTACCTTGTGGGTAGTATGGGGTGGAAAAGTGATGTTGGATATGAAATTCTCACACAGGTGGCGAACTTCTTGGTTCTTAAATGAGGCCATTATTAGTGATTATGGTGAGGGACACCATATCGACAGATGATATAGTTCAAGATAAATCTAGAAATCATTGCCGGTAATGTATGTCATAGGAATGGCTTCAATCCACTTCGTAAAGTACTTCGATGGTAGTGATAATGAACTTGTGTCCATTAGATGATGTGGGGTGGATCTTACCTATGAGGTCGAGTCCCCATTGAGCAAAGGAGCCATGGTGGCGTGATAGGAAAGCTCCTATCTTTGGGGCATGTATCAAATCTCCATGAACTTGGCATTGGCGACATTTTGTTACAAAGAGACATATGAGTCTTTTCCATAGTGGCCAATAATAACCCGATCTCATAATCTTTTTGGCTAAGGTAGGACGCTAGAATGGGAACCACATATACCCTCATGCACCCACGCCAAGGTTAGCGTTGCCCGATAGAATCAAGACATCTCAGTAAGGTATTGTCTAAAAGCGTCTATATAGGGTGTCTCGACGATGGTATATTTGGCTGACTTGCGGAGGAATGTTCGTTGGTTATTGGATAGGCCAATGGGTATGAATTCAGCATGAAGGTAATCATAGATTTCTTTGTACCATGGGGAATCGGGACCAACGATGTCACACACCATTTCAGAATCTGGGATATCATAGGCTGGGATCAAAAGCTGTTCTACCAAGAACTCAAACTTAGGCACGTTGTTAGGAATGTCAAGAAGTGATGCAATTGTAGCCATAGCATCTGCTGCCCTGTTTAAAACACAAGGTATTTGATGAAATTCGACTTTGTCAAAGTACTCTTTAAAACTATCTGCCATGCGCTTGTATGGAGTAAGCTTCTCATCCTTAGTCTCATAATCATCATTTACCTGTCTGATTACTAGTTGAGAATCACCATAAACCTGTAAAACCTTAATTTTCCACTTGACCGCCATGTGTAACCCTGTCACTAGAGCTTCATACTCTGCCATGTTGTTAGTGCATGGAAATGCAATCCTGAATGACTTAGGGATGGAATCACCTTGTGGTGTGATAAACAGTATCCCAGCCCCTGAACCATGATTTGTATGTGAACCATCAAAGTATAGTTTCCATGTTATGTTTGTGTCAAATGTGAATATGAACTCATCAGGAAAGTCTACAACTAATGGGTGATCTTCCTGTATGGGTGCATCATCTAACTGATCAGCAATGACCCGTCCTTTAATAGCCTTTCTTTCTACATACTGTATATCATACTCACTAAGTATCATAACCCACTTGGCCAGTCGCCCTGTTAATGCTGCCTTGCTAAGAAGATATTTCAAATGATCTATTTTAGCAACCAGCATTGTTTGATGGTTTAACATGTAGTGCCTCAGTTTTTGGGTAGCAAATATTACTGCAAGACAGGCACGTTCAATGTTACTATAATTGAGCTCATAACCAACCAAAGTCCGGCTGATATAATAGACTGCCCTTTCATGACCTTCATTGTCATTCTGTGCAAGCAATGCTCTGAGTGATGAATGGGTTGCTGTGATATAAAGAATCAATGGTCTCCCTTTAACAGGTGGCCTTAAAACAGGTGGTGTAAGTAAATATTCTTTAATCAGTTGAAAAGCCTCTTCACACCTAGGTGTCCATGCAAAGGGTACTCCTTTCTTAAGTAGATGTTGAAAAGGGTGTGTCTTGTCTGCTAGCTACACTATAAATCTTCTGATAGATTGCAACCTTCCCTGTAATGTCCTTAGTTGACTGAGATTGCTGGGTAGTGGCATGTCCATGATTGCTTTCACCTTAGCAGGATCTACTTCAATGCCTCGTCTAGAAATGATATAACCTAACAGTTTTCCTGACTTGACTCCAAACACACATTTCTTTGGATTGAGTCTCACATTATACTTCTCCAGCCTCTGAAATACCCTGTCTAAAACTTGTAAATGTTTTTCCCGTGTCTTGGATTTTACAATAAGGTCATCGACATAATCCTCCATACAAGTGTGTACTAGATCATGAAAGATAGTAGTCATGGCACGTTGATAGGTTGCTCCTGCATTCTTGAGTCCGAAGGGCATAACATTCCAGCAATACGTTCCCCATGGACAAGTGAAGGTTGTCTTAGGTTGATCTTCAGTGGCAATTCTGATCTGGTTATAGCCTGAGAATCCATCCATAAGGGACAACATCTCATATCCTGCTATCATGTCAACTATCATGTCAATATTAGGCAAAGGGAAGTCATCCTTAGGACAAGCTTTGTTGATATCTCTAAAATCGGTGCAGATGCGGATGCCCCCAGCTGGTTTGGTAACTGGTACAAGATTGGAAATCCAATCTACATAGTCAATAGGTCTGATGAAACCAACATCTAAGAGTTTCTTGAGTTCTGCCTTGACTAATAAAGCAATTTGTGGATGCATCTTCTCAACTTCTGTTTTACTAGTTTGGCACCTGGTTGTAAAGGCAAGTGATGTAGAACAAGTTCAGGATCCAACCCAGGCATGTCAGCATATGACCAAGCAAAATTTATCTATCTCCGTTCAAAGAAATCATGGAACTCTGATTTCTCTTGTGTTGTCAATGACATTGCCAAATAAATCAATCAAGGATTCTCTTTTGTGCCTATGTTGACTTCTACTGATTCTTCCACGAGCATGGGTGACTTTTCCTATGTAATGGGGAGAATGTTCAAACCTCCATCCTTAGGCGCCTCAGAGAGGTTTTCACCTTCGGATGCGTCCTTTCTTTTTACTTTTTCATTGTCTAGAGGTGCCTTTCGGTTTTCACCTAGAGACTCATCCTTTTTATCTTGTTTATTCTTTTTCTCATTTTTGCGACTGGAAGATTGAACAGATTCCCCAAAATATGCTTTATTGTCCAAGTCAATGGTAAAACCAGCTTTATGATCTCCGTTAGGTATGCCTTCACGTAATCCCAGGAACTCAGCAATTGCTTCGTCGTTCTCAAAAGTGTCTAAGACAGGTGTATCTTGTTGATCCCAATCTATGAGTTGGGGATAAACTAAGGGCATGTCATCGTCGGAGTTATCAAAGTCTAATGGGGTCAAGGTAAAGATTGAATTATTCATGTGATTACAAAAGTCTTGTACCAAGTCTGTTTTGCTCTTGGGTTTGGGTTTAGGTGGATGAATAGGTGGGCCTAATGCCAAGGTTTGACTATCGGAAACAAGTGGCTGAGGTTGCCAAGAGGTGGAATCAAGTGATTCCCAATAGTAATGTTTAAACCATTCCTCTTTTGTCATTTTCTTTGGTGGACAGGAATTCAAAGGATTGGGTGAAGAACTTAACATCAAGTCGAGTTCTCCAAATAACTTGTCAAGGTCCATGGAGGAAGTAGAGGATAGGGAATCCCACTCATAATCGTTAGAATCGGGGGAGTCATAATGATGTTGGTCTACAGGTTCGTGAGATGTCTTGGTATCTTCTAAAGCATGTACTTCCTCAAGTAAGGGTGATGGAGTACTAGGAACGCCAATCTGAATCGGTTGAAACCCTAGCCCTACTCCTTTTGGCCATTGAGAAACAAATATTGGTTCCACTCTACCATCTTGGTTTAAACCTAAACCACTTTGTCTGTTATATCCTTTGCTTTGCATGATTTTGAAACCCTTTCCATATAGACTTGTAGGAATATGAGCAAGTAAAAGGGGTTCCTGATTATCTTCCTTGTACAGCCAGGAAGTGACATCTTCTGTATCCACAACCTCTTTGCTTAATTCACCCCATTTAGTGAAAGTTGTTGTGGGGGGAACATGTATAGTGATCGTAGATTGTCCCCTACCTGCTATAGGTAAACCATATGACTTAGGAGGAACTAAATGGCTAACACAATAAGAAGTCTTCATGTAATACTCTCCACAACCCTTGTCTTGGATCTTGACCCTAGGAGTGGTAGGAAGTGGGGGTGAAACAGATGTTCGAGTGAGTGTGGACAGGTCAACATAAGAAGATGGTTTAGACGGTGAGGCCTCTTGGTTGACTGGCACTTGACATTGAGGGATCTCCTTGAGATTGGTGCAATATTGGAAAGGATCGGGATCACCATCTATAGTTATTTCGGTGCCATTGTAAGGGAATTTAAGACACTGATGATATGTGGAAGGGACCGCCTTCATGGTATGAATCCATGGTCTACCTAGCAGAAGGTTATAAGGGAGGGTGAGATCCAAGACCTGGAACTTTGTCTCCATTACCGCAGGACCAATTCTGATAGGAAGTGTTACCACCCCCTTTGATTTTCGTTCTTCATCATCATAAGCCTTAATGACAATACTCTTAGTGGTGTCTACGCTTCTGAGATACCTAATGCCTTAATTAGTTTTAAAGTGCATAGATTTAACCCTGCTCCTCCGTCTACCAAAACTCGTCTAACTTTGGTGTCATCGACAAGGACTTCTAGATGTAAAGGGTCATTGTGGTTCATCTTGTCTATGGCATAGTCTTGTTTAGAAAATGTGGCATGATGATTATTGGTCAAGTAGCCCACCATTTCCTGAAAATGATTGACATCAAGGTCAGTAGGGACCGTGGTGTTCTGTAAAGCCTTATCGAGGATAGACCGATGCTCGGGAGAGATACGCAACAATTCCAAGATTGAGATTTGGGCTAGAGTCTTCCCCAACTGGTCAAGTAGGTTATATTGTAACTTGTAAGGTTGAGGTGTTTGCTGTGATGGAGGGCCTGGGATAGTAAACTTAGTACGACGAGTATTGACTGCACACTCAGGATTAGCTTTGATAGTAATGGTATTGATTTTTTGATCAGCGGCGCGAAGGCAATGAATGATTTTGCCACTATCATAATCATGTTTGATACTCGCATAATTGGTAGACATATTGGTCTTAGTACTTGAACTGGGGACAGTTCCTTTCCCATGGTCATGTAATGGGTCTGAAAAGACCTGATGATCAGTGTTGGATGTCTTTTGTTTTTGTCCACTAACCTCAATAATTCTCTTGTCAACAAGATCCTGTATGATATTCTTCAGTTGTCGACAGTTTTGTAGGTTATGTCCCTTAGTCCTATGATAATCACAGAAGGCATTGTCATCCCACCAAGTTGGTTTAAACTGTCCTGGATCATATTGTCTTGGTTCCTGCAGTTGTATGAGGTTGTGTTGTAACAGTTGTTTGAACACCGACTCAATGGGTTCCCCTAAGGGAGTGAACTCACGTTTTTGAAATCTCCTTGGTTGTGGACGTTGAGTATTTGAGGCCGTGTTAGGAGGTTGATTGACAACATTAAGCGTGTTGGCAAAAGTATGAGGTCCTTGTAATGTGAGGAGGGGTCTTGCTTGTAATGTTTTAGCATCCACCACCCCATCATTGGTGACATTTTTGTTGCGAGACCAGAATCTGTTTCTGTCAGTGGGGGTGTTTTGTACGATTGGGTTTCTATTTGATATTGTCATTTTGATTTCACCCTTTTCAATAAGATCCTTCTCTATTATCACCCCTTTTTCCACTAGTTCTGAAAAAGATATGCAACAATGTACCCTTAAGTTACTCCTGAGTTTTGGATGAAGGTTTTCTTGAAACATTGTAACCTTTTGTTTTTCGGGTATCTCGACAGGACACCTACTTGCAATAGTTCTCCAATGTTGGAAGAAAGCAATGAATGTTTCACCTTCGTCTTGTGTTGTGTGGCACAAGGTTGCTATATTTATCTCATGGTCAATGTGGAAGGAGAATTGCTCCACAAATTTCTCGACTAGTTCTCCCCAAGATCTAATGCCAGAATCTAGACCCGAAAACCATTCTAGTGCCACTCCTACAAGACTTCATGGAAATAGCCTCATAAGATACGTGGGATCGTAAGCGACATCTATGCATATGGTAGAAAATTCCCTGATATGTTCTACTCGATTGCGTTTGCCATTGTACTTAGGAAGATTCGGTATGACATATCCGTGAGGGAAAGGTGTCATGTACAATGATCTATCAAAAGGGAATGGGCATATGTCCTTTTGGTGAAAATGATTTCTTAGTTGAGACCGACATGTTATCCATTTGCGTTTGTAATGCGTGCATTTGTGTTTGCAGGACGTCAACTTGGGTCAAAGATGTACTAGGAGGATTATGCGGATCCATGTATGTATTCTGAAATCCAAAGTCTCGTGATGGGTTTTGATTGAACGTTGGCATCTGAGGTGGATTTGGATTTGGAATATTGGTAAATGTATTCTGATCTGGTATCTGCATAAATCGATGTTGACCTGGGTTCTGTGTAAACGGATTTTGAGTACCACTCTGTGACAAGGGATTATGATTCAGAATCGGTGTGAATTTGTTTTGACTTGGAATCTGTGTGGACAGATTCTGACTACCAATCTGTGCAAAGGGATTCCGATTCGGAACCGATGTAAACTGGTTTTGGCGTGGAATCTGTATGGACGAATTCTAATTACCAATCTGTGAAAAGGGATTCTGATTCGGAACCGATGTAAGTGGATTTTGTGTACCAGTTTGGGAGAGTAAATTCTGACTCGAAAACTATGTGAATGGATTCTGATTGCCATAGTGGAAGGAGGGAATGCCCCCTGTTTGTGTAATACACAGTATAGTACTAGTGACTTGAGCACTAGGTATGGCAATTGACTGTGGTATGGTACTTGTGATACTAGCATTAGGTATAACCGTTGACTGTAAACTTGTGGCACCGACATAAGGTGTGGAGGCTAAGGTTTTAGACCTTTTATTCCCAACAAGAGGACCGAAGGGAGTAGACGATGAAGCCCCTGTAGTGAAATTAAACCCCGACGTCATGCTAGGTGTACCAAATGGGGACATATGGACTGTCGTACTCTGTGTAGACGTGCTAGATGGCATAGTCGTGCTGACCTAAGGTATAGTAGTACTAGCAGAAGTGGTATTTGTCCCTTGTGTAGGTTGAGTTTGTAAAGTGCTAATATCAAATCCTGGAGGTAAGGTAGCACCTTCAGTTAGCAATTTTCCTAAAAACCGTTGACGATCATTTGCTAGGTACTCATCTACAAAAGAGGCAAACTCAGGGTCCTGTGCGGCAGCCTCTATGTCCTCTACTACAATGTGTCCTTGAGTGTTTCTAGTGGTGAATTTTTCTAATAAAGTCTTATGAGGTCTTGAAGAAAATGGATTGATGAACTTGTTTGGGTTTGACATGTTTTCTCTCTCTTCTCTTAGACCTAGTTTCAACCATGTAAGACAAGCTCAATATGCAGGAAATGCAAGACTATATCTAGAAACTGTATGACTCTATCCTATGTTTTTGGGGTTTTCTTATGCAAATAATGAATGTTCTAGGATGACACTAGTCTAAACTCTAAAGATGCAAAGTCTAAGCAAGACCCTAAAGTGATCAACTCTATAAACCCAAGATGAAGGGACCAACTACCTAAAGTCAAACCAAGGTGTCAATTTAGTTAAGTCAAGGAACCAATGTAGGACGAAGATCAAAGACAAGTTGAGTTTCCTAACTAGACTGATGAGCTAGGATGACTTTCTGTAGGAAAAAGTATAAGATGATAAGACTATGTTCAATGATAGATTTCATTGACACTATGACCTTTCTAGAGTATAGATGGTGGACTACTCCTAAAGTTTGTAAAAAGTGACCTTTCTAGAAGTCTAATGCAAGGTGATATGTACCCAAAGATGAAGGTAAACTCTAATTGAATACAACTATGGTAATGACTAAATGAACCCAAAGGATGCAAAATTGAGCAAATCATTTCAGGTTTTTGTTTCAAAGACTGTTTGTGTGAAGACCACTGAAACTGGTATAACCGTGTTGACTGGACAGTGACTGTAAATTTTGATTTTTTCTGGTAATCAGACAGATGCGTCGTTTAATTTTTAGTTGCGGCTCAAAAATTAACAGTTGCGGTTCAAACTGACAGATGCGACTCAGAATATACCAGATGCGACTCAAATTGACAGATGTGAATCAGAATATAACGCATGCGGTTTTTTCAAAGCAGAAGCGAGCCAAACTGACAGATGCGACTCAAAATTAACAGATGCGACTCAGAATTTACAGTTGTGACTCAAAAATAACAGATGTAACTCTAAAAATCAAATGCGTGTTTCTGGTGAACAGTTGCGACTCTCTGTGAATTTTCAGTGACATGAAATTTAAATTGACTCCATTTTCCATGATCAAATTCTGACAATCAAAGACAATCGTAAAACATAGTGTTTTCAGTTTCAATTTTGGACTCAAAGAAGGTTTAAAGTGATAACAGACAAGCACATCCTAGTAGGCCAAAGGCCTAGGGTTTGTATACTTGGTATAGCCAACCTATTATACCCCGGATTGGTGATGAACACCTTTCCTTCTCGAGAGCGGATAGCTTAGGAATTTGGTGGCATTGGCTCCCCTCCACGGCTCATTAACGTCTTTCGAGCACACCAATTCCAAATTCTTTGGGCAATGACCTCCCAAGAACTGCTATCTCTACTCAAGGGGATCAGTAGTGAGTATCTTCGGGCATGATACTGTACCCTGCACTAATACCAAGCAACGGCCACAAATAGGTTGGTCTCTACAACAAAGGGTATTTAATTCGGGCATTTTGTTCGTGGGGTGTGATCCATACGGTGCGAGTCCCCTTTCGGATCCATCTCGTCGGAACCACACTCGTGATTCTTGGGGTTTCCCCAAGAACCCACTTTTGTATACCGGCTGGAAGTCCCTCGGGTTCAAGGTGCTACCGGTCTGAGTCGTCCTGGGGTGAGTACTTTTTCCCACTAGAACAGGCCCAAGTTCTAGAGTTGGTAACCGTTTCTCTTACACCTAAGTTCGCACGGATGCGCAAGGGGAGAGGATACTTCGATATACCAAATCGTAAGGATAACCAGACTTGTGCTTTTGCACCAAACACAGTAGACACTTGTTAATTTTAACCAAACGAAAGATTTGCTACGCTACCAAACAATCTGTTTCAAAATTTAACTAGGATCTTCGACAAGCGTCCTGCAGAATATATCATTAGTAATTTCTCAATATTGTCTTCGTCAATCGTCCTGCAAAAGCTCGTTAACTCCAAATGGCCACACGCTGAAAATCAAATATCAGTAAAATGAAAATCAATTGAAAATTCCAGATTGCCGAAAGCAAAAATAAAATTTTACCAGTCAATTGCGTCACTTCGTTACCAGTTAGATGCGTCATTTCTTTTTCAGTTGCGGTTCGATATACCAGTTGCGGTTTAGGAATTGTCAGATGCGTCGTTTCTATGCCAGATGCGGTTTATAAATCCAATTGCGGTTCAGAAACTTCACATGCGGTTCAAAAAGTCAATTGTGGTGTAGAAACTTCACACGCGTCGTTCCGTACGAAAAATCTGCAAAAACAAAAATTAAAAGATCTACGGATTCGCGAAGATGGTGTCTTCACGTTGGGTTCACCAAAATGTAATTCCAAATAAAAGCTTTGCACAATAGACACAAAGAAGATCGATTAGAAGCACACATGCATACAAAACTAAATCTAAAATGCAAATTCATACGTTAAGCAACAAAGAACATGGGAAAGTAAAAACGTAATTAAAAACTAGAACAATCTCACCAATCTTCAAACGTATTTCCATGATTCATCTCGATTGCCCTTCTCCATTTTGCTTGTGTAGTATAATTGCCCTCAGATTTTCAAGTTCGTGCAAGTATAGCCTAAGATAGTGATTAGCAAAATATCAAAGATTCAAGACAAAAGTGCTCTCCAAAGTTACAAAATTCGCGAGAGAGATCGGAATGAAGAATGACAAATCAATTTATAGAAAATTGATTATTCGAACGATAGGCCAAGATTGAAAGATCAACGGACGGTTGAGATCGACAGATTAGACATGCATTATGTTAACTGACAGTGATGACACGAGTGATTCAAATTAGAAATAGAATTAAAGATTAAATAAATGATTTAATCTTCAGTTCGGCATTCGAAGACATAAGAATTATCTTTGCATGACAAATATAAAGATTTGATTAAAGCAACTCTCTGTTCGAACGCACGCACAACACTTAATTAATTAAATAATAATATTTAATTAATATGCATGTGCACACAAATGAGTTAGAACTGGACGATTGAATGGTTAGACGAGGAGATTACTCGAGAATGCCACTCAGACATTAAATCAAGAGTTAACTAAACAATTAAAATAGATGTCGAGTTGAGTAAAAGTGAATACTTAGATAACTCACATAATTATCTAAAATATAGAGGAATGCGTTAAAATAGAATTTATGAATTAAATAATTCATTTAATTCAAGAGACAATATTCGAAGGATAATTAAATAAATAATATTTATTTAACTAAGTGATGAAATGACTCAAAATGAATAATTAAATAAATTAAGAATTCATTTAATTATAGTTGAAATATG
This sequence comes from Sequoia sempervirens, assembly GCA_007258455.2. Classification (NCBI taxonomy): domain Eukaryota; kingdom Viridiplantae; phylum Streptophyta; class Pinopsida; order Cupressales; family Cupressaceae; genus Sequoia; species Sequoia sempervirens. The sequence goes on from VDFB02075321.1 coordinate 194,929,127, forward strand.
ATAAAGAATAAATTAAATAATGATTTATTTAATTTAACCGGAAGAATAAGGTTAATTAGTAAAATAATTAAATAACAAGCATTTATTTAATTAATAGAAGAAATAAAGAAAAGTGAATTAATTAAATAATTAAAATTATTTAATTAATAGAAGAATTAATGTTAAGATGTATAATTAAATAATTGACATTATTTAATCATGACCATGAATAATACGAATTATGCAGAATATGGAAGTCGCAGGCTTAAACCAGATTTCGGTGTCTACACTTCTGATAAAGCATCTACTCCCAAAGATTTTGAAATATTTAACTGGAGGCTTGTGACCAAACCATAGCTCAAAATGAATCTGACTAGTATTACCTTTGATCTATACCTAGTTGAGAATGTAAACAAAAATACTCACAACTTCTCTCCAATAGATATGAGGAACATTTCCTTCCAGCATCATAGTTCTAGCAACATCTTGAACTGCCCTATTCTTCCTTTCCACAACTCCATCTTTCTGAGGGGTCCACGATGTAGATAATTGTCTCTTTATTCCATGTTCTTCACAAAAAGAATTAAACTCGCCAGAAGTGAATTCACCACCTCTATCAAATCTTAGACATTTAATCTTTAGACCTATCTCTGTCTCAACCATAGCCTTAAAGATCTTGAACTTATCTAGAGCTTCAAATTTATCCCTTAAGAAAGTAACGCACGTCATTCTAGAATAATCATCAATGAGTAACATGAAATACCTATATCCTTGTAAACTTCTAACTCTAGAAGGACCACACAAGTCAGTATGCACAAGCTCCAACAATTCATTTGAACAATGTTGTTTGCTTCAAAATGAAATTCTTGTTTGCTTCCCTAACTGATATTCCTTGCATATGGCATTAGTAGGTTTCATCAACTTAGGAAGATCTCTCACAATCTTAGTAGAACTTATCTTGATAATGTTATCAAAGTTAACATGAAACATTTTCCTATGCCACAACCAAATTTCATCAACTTGAGAAGTCAGACAACTTTTACTAGCAATACTCAGGTGAAAAATATTACCTTTTGTTTTTGTACCTAATACAATCACATTTCCACAACTTCCCAATATTCTGCACTTTCCATCTTTGAACTGAAGATTGTATCCCTTATCTACCATCTATCCAACACTTAAAAGATTATGCTTTAGACCTTCCACATAAAGGACATCATCAGTATTGTGCTTACCATCAAGAGAAATGCATCCTCTTCCATGGATCACACTAGCTTTGTCATCACCAAATCTTACAACTCCACCATCATACTTTTCTAAGCTCACAAACTTACTTTTATCTCTTGTCTTTGATGAGAGAATTCACTATCAATCACACATTCATCTTTCTTTTCAACTCGAGTAGCTAGGGATTTCTCCACATTTGTAAAACTAGCATATTCAATAGACACAAGATTATTTTCCTTGATAGCAATAAATACCCATTCATCCTCACTTCCATTCCCTTTATCAGATTCATCATCTGTAACTCCTTCGTTAACAACATAATAGCATTTTATTTAAAATCTAGGCTTGTTAGGTTTTGACTTAGGAACTCTTTCCAGACACCTTGATGCAAAATGACCTATCTTATTGCAAGAAAAAAATTTAATAGGAAACTACCCTTTATACTTAGCTTGTCCTTTAGCTTCTCTTTTGACAATAAGTGCTTCAAGCTCATCTAGTTCTCTCTCTTCTTCTTCAATCTATCTCATTTCTTCCTCATACTTGAATACCTTTCTAGAAGAACTTTCACCCGAATCATATCTCTATTTATCTCTTCTAGAAGTAGTATCCTTGAATGTAGATTCTATCTTAGGAAGGGCATCACCAAATTCACTCAACTCAAAAGAAGTAAGCTTACCAATAAACATATCTCTAGTAACATTTTTCATAGTTCAGAGCTCTTCAATAGCAGTAGCTTTGAATTTGTATGCAACAGGAAAGGATCTAATCACTTTAGAAACAATCTTTGATTCTTCCAACTGTCCACCAACACATCTGATACCACACACAAGTTCATTCACTCTTTGCATGAAAGTAGTAATATTCTCATCATCACCCATTCTCAACATTTCATATTTTCCTTTCAGACTTTGTAGCTTAGCAATCTTCACATTAGCATCACCTTCATACAAAGCTTCCAACTTTTTCTAGATCTCATAAGCAGTCTTCAGATCCATCACATTAGTCATTTCAGAATCAGTCAACGCACTCAACAATGCCTCCTTAGCCCTGATATTGTATTCAACATCCCTAATCTTAGCAGTAGTAGTAGGACCATTATGTGGGGTAACATACCTATTACTTGTAATACTCCAGTAGGCTTCACCAATACATCTCAGATGACACTCCATTCAAGTCTTCCATAGAGAATACATTTTCCCATCAAATCTTGGACTATCCTTCTTGTATGTCACCATCCCAGATCACCTTAAGCTGTTAAACTTCTTCCAAGGAACTTGCTAAGATACCAATTGTTGGCAACACAAGAGCAAACAACTGAGGGGGGGGGGTGAATCAGTTGTCACAAAAATTCATAACTTATTGAACTTATTAACCTTATTCTCAGATCTGAACAATAACCATGAAAGCATAAATCATCAACACATCATCAACATACATAAAACCAATATTTTTTACATGGAAACCCTGTTAGGGGAAAAACCATGGTGGAGGTCAATCCACAAGATTATACCCTATTAAAATTATAAAGAATTAAATGGGGAATTAACATGCATTTAGACACATTACCTAGAGCTCACTGCTCAATTACAACAAGGATTACTATCAAAAGGAAGACACGCTATCTTACAGAAAGATTCAGATTACATCCGTAGGGATTTGAACTAACAAAATAGTATCTACTAATGCTTGATTATAGTTCTGGTTAAGCACATGAACACTTCTTCACTCTTCTTCACTCTTCTTCACACTCTACTCTACCATCAAAAGATTTAGAATATTATTCGTGCACACACACCTCAAAAATGGTATAAACAATCACTTATATATATCCACAACAAGAAATTACACCATTGCATGTTGACTTCATTGAAACAATACAATGATAACAAACTGTGGGCCCAAATCAATAACAATTATCAATGTGAATCAACCAAGGTCAACCACAACATAGTGAAGACCCAAAATAACATCCTTGAACATGAACCACCTTCAAAAATTATTCCTCGAAGATCCACAACATGATACAACACCTTGTCAGCCATGAACATGAAAAACATGAACACACAAGAGAAAATCACTGATCGTGAGCACAAAAATTAATGTGGATGTGCAACATAGATAGAGAATGATATAGAAACATCCACAAACATCATGAATCACCAAAGAAGCATCCACAACAACTAAACTTACTGGAATCACATCATCTTCATTCAGGATCACCAATTGAAGCAACAAAAAAACTATCAGAATACAAATCTTCATAACTCGATCAAATCTTCATGCGGATATATGAAACTCAACATGGATAAACTAGATACTCGAAAAGAAACCCTTTAGTCCACAACCTCTAACCATCAATGTACTAAACTCATGAACAAACTAAACTTCACTTCACCATTGACAACCTGCAAATTATTCCATTACAATTTTATTAATATCCTCGACATATACAACTTCTAATGACATTAAGGCCAATAGTGTTGACATCAATGACAACCACATATCAGTAACAAAACCACAACATCCAATAGGTTTGAATAAAGCATAAAATAGAGTATTAATTGTACTTACAACTTTTTACATTCACAGGAACCCTAATCTTTTCGTGTTGCGGCTTGAAAAACTTTGATCAATCACCTAGTTGCTTTGTATTCACTCACAATCTCCAATTGTATAATAAAATCAATTTTATGCACCTTTATGACCCAATTATGATAACTACTAATGTCCTTTCTACCATTACTGCTTTCTCACGTGAAGCAAAACAACTCTAATATCCATGTGTGTGATTTTAAATAGAAGTCATTGATCTCCCTCTAAGATGGCGTATTGAATCACTTAGATTGAGTCAACATGGTTTGAATTTACATCGCCATAATTCCCCAACTCATAAACCAATGAGAATGTGTTGAATAGAAGCCACACCAGTCCTTCACGTGGGATCCACTTCCTTACCAAGTGGATGAAACAACAGACGTATTGCTCAATCGTGAACCTTGCACATCTTCTGATGACCATTCTTTAATTCATGTGAGGTGCACAATCACTGACCGAGATTTGATCTTTAGATCAAACATATGGGACCTCTACACATGTTGATAAAGTTAGTTTTAAACAAGGCCATGACTAGGGCAATGAGATTTTGACCCTCAAGGCAGATGCTTACTTAAGGCATTTTTTTATGAAAATATTTCATCCCGACTTAGGAAACATTAAAAGTGATGATACAAGATTGGAAAACTAATAGACCCAAGCAAAAGGGCTGGAAAAAGAATGTCTCTGATGGGTTAAGTTATGAATTAAATGATCGGCGACCAGGTAAAGTAGGTCAACAAAGAATTAAAATGCGCAAGGTTTAAGACATAAGAAAATTGAGAGCAAGGCTACAAAAAAAAAACCCTAAACCCTACCCTTAGACACAGATGCAACATACCACTATAGGGTGCAAACCAAGCTTAAAATTTTAAAATTTTAGGAGCTCTGTCACTCCCCAATAGGTGGAATTTCTTGTCCGTGTCCGTATGTGCATATCCCTAATAGGTGATCCCGTCTACTATAAAGGTGAATTCGCTTGGCCATGTCCATAATAAATCCATCCTAGATTGGAAATCCTATAACCTAGATAAAAAAATTTCTAACCCCTTGCCATATAGTCAAACTAGGATAGGTGACTCTATCTCCCCGCATCTATACTCAGTTCACCTTAGAAAAGTGATTTTGTTACTTGGATAAGCAGTTTTATTGCTCTGTGTCTGTACATATTCAAACCTACATAGGCGATCCCATAACCTAGATAGGTTTTTGCACAACCCCTTTCTATATAGTCAAACCTTGATAGGTGATCTCATTTCCCACGTTTGTATTGATTCTATCCTACATAGGTGATTCCATTGACCTAGATAAGCGAATCCATGTTACTCGTGTGAATATGTTGTTTTTCCCACTTTGATAGACGAATATGTGTTCATTGTTCGTATATCACCTGATCCATTCTAGAGAGGAGGATCTGCTACCTATAGAGGAAGATCCATTAGAACCTTGAATAGGTAATCTTGTGACATGTATAGTTAGAACCATTACCTACAAAGGCAGATATGTATCCCATACAAAATCTAGAGTCTGAATCCATTTGGCCACTGAAATCCCACATTGTTCCAGGCCTAGTTCTGTAATCAATTTTTTTTTTATCATCTGGTCTCCTGTAATGGGTAAGGGCATGGATTTGTGACATAATTTTGGTGCCAAATTGCAAAACAAACCAGTAACAAGCCATATTACACTTGCTAAATTTGGTGCTCAACAAATGGCTTGAATTTTTCAATGAATGTTTGTGAACTCTTTTGGAATCCATTTTTCTGAACTCTTTGATTTTCTCTTTCTCTGCTAGGGTAACTATATACATAAAATAAACATCTATATACATGAAATAAAAATTTAAGTATAAGTTGACATTTACATATGGAAATTTAATTTTTTATAATTTAAGTTATATTTCATGTATATAGTTTCAGGATGTTTGAGAGTGGTTTCGAATCTCTAGGAGTTATAATGCAAATTCTAGTTTTTGAAAGATCTTAAAAATTTCAGGCTTAGTCAAATCTTAGTAACTAGCATGTCAAATTTTAGTAATTAGGAGGTCAAATTTTAGTAGTTAGCAAGTTGTATCTATGATAGGGCGAATTTATGTGCTAGAATAAAAACAGCAAACAATAGAATGCAAATAACACTAAAAACGACCTACACCTCAAGATTAGCCTAGTTGGATTCAATACAAAATAAAGATGACAAAATGAAACCTTATACCTTGTGTTGAATTGATCATTTGGTTGGCCCTTTGATCTTTGGTGTTGTATGCTCCTTGGATGGCACAAGATGCAAGATAGATGATGATATGAGAATGGATGAAAGTGGATGTAAGTGTGAAAAATTGCTAAGTATGGCTCCTAGAAATTTTTTGCAAGAGTTTGGCTACAATGAATGATCTCCCTCCAAAATGAGAGAAAAGAGGGGGTATTTATAGAGAATTTGGAATTCTCTAGGGAAATGGACGGTCAAGATTGAGCCACCAAGATCAAGATGTAAGGCTAAGGTGAGTTGAGAACTCACAAGCCCTCACATCTTGACATGTGGCATGCGAAGTGGCTCAAAAGGGTGATGTGTACATGAGGTGGAAGGATAGTACATGACATGGAGGGAGTACATAGTACCTTGGGATTGGGACATGATCTCCTCATAAAGGAGGTACTTGTCCCCATGTGGGTGAGAGGACATGTGGGGAATTAAAAATTCCTCAAATATTCTCATGGGGATGAGACAAGGAATTTAAAATTCCTTTAAATGCATTGGGGGATTAAATGTGAATTAAAAATTCATATGCGGAATGGAGTGCCTTGTTCAAAAAGAGAAAGCCTTTAATGAAGTTGACTAAGGACACATTCCATAAATGATATGGGGATTAGAGATGACCTAATTAGGTGATTAAGGCTATGCAAGTACTTGATTAGACTAATTAATGACACATTAGAGGCAAGTGGGAAATTATGGAGGATGGGACCCTAATGATGATTAGGGGTGTACACATCTTAATCATAAATTAATTATGACTAAGAAAGAGGGTTAGATTGTTAAGAGGGATTAGAGGCCAACTTGCAAAAGTTGGAGGATGTGACAATGAGAGAGAAAATAAGGAATTTAAAAATAAATTTAAAATTCCAAAAGATAATATGACTAAATTAAATAATGTGATGCATTTATTTAATTTAGAGAGGAAAGAGGGGAAAAGTATTTATTAAATTAAATAATTTGGGAAACCTTATGCAAGATACACAATATTAATTAAATGAATGATTTAATTAATATTGGTAAAGAGGATGATTTAAATGAGCAAAGGGATGATTAAGAAGATGACTTTGACCATATGGAAGTGGTCAAATTTGGATGTCTACAATATCATCTTTCTCTCTCACTCTCTCTCTCCACTCCCCCTCTCTCTCCCTTCCTCTTCCCCCCCTCTCTCTCACACACACCCCTCTATCTCCTCCCTACATCTGCCTCCCTCCCTCTACTCTCTACTTCTCTCTATCTCTTCTCTCTCTCTCTACATCTCCTTCCATCTCCACTTATCTTTATCTCCCCCCTCTATCTCTCTTTACCTCTCTACTCTTTATCTCACCTGTCTCTGTCCCTACCTCTTTCCCTCTCTACTCTCTATCTCTCTTCTCCCTCCCTCTACCTACATTTCTCTCACTCTCTATCCCTCTCTTCCCCCTCTTTCTCTTTAACTCTCTACTCTCTATCTCATAATTATCTCCCTCTCCCTCTCTCTCCTCTCTATCTCACCACTCTCTCTCTCTCTCTATCTCTCTCTCTCTCACCTAAACCTCTATCTCCATCCCTACCACTCTCTCCCTCCCTCCTTTCTTCTCTACTTCCCTATATCTCTCCTCTCCCTACCTATCTCAACCTCACCCTCCATCCCCTTCTTTTTTTCTCTCCTCCCAATCTCTCTCACTATTGTCCCTCCCTTTCTCCCCCCTCTTTCTCTCTCAATTGCTCCTTTTCTCTATCTCACCATTCTCTCTCTCACTCACTCACTCACACACATCTATCTCCCTACCTCTATCCACTCTCTAGTCTCTATATCATCTCTCTTTCCCTCTCTATACCTACCTCTCCCTCCATCCCTCTATATCTCACTTATGTCTCCTTTCCTACCTCTTTCCCTCTCTACTCTCTATCTCTCCTCTCCCTTCTTCTACCTACTGATGAGTCTAGTTTATGGTCTAATTTTGGGTAGAATTTATGATTTATTTTCCAAAGTCACCATGGAACTTGATGTTAAGTGTTGATATTTTTTATGATATTTCCTCAAAACTATAGACATTGGGCCTAATCTTATTTCGACAAATATTTAATGATATTGGCATGTTATATGGACTATCTAAATTAATTCTGCATGTGGTTAATCAATGTTCTTTAAGGTGGTTACAAATATGCAATTATCATACGTACTAACATTTCCATGTAGATATAATTTGAGGATACTAACGTGAGAAAGACACCGCCAACTGGGCATGCACCATAACATCCAATAAGGGAATTGTTCAAAGGTCAAAGGAGGTTGATGAAATGAGATTCCCCATGCAAATCGAATGTAACCACCTTGTAATGGTCTTTATTGATTTTGAGAAAATACAGGCGTTACTCTATGCTAAATCTGTGGGCATGTCTGACCAGATTCCATACACATGTAACCACCTTTCCACTTTCTTTGTTTTCCCTAAATTGTGTCCTCCCAGTTCGTGGAGTTGACCACCTTGCTTAGTTGGTAGTATAAATAAGGATCAGATTCTCCTTCTCAAAGGTTTTTGCATGATCTGATATGTACTTGCATTCTTAAGTTTTCAGCAATACAATTATGCTACTCTTTTGTACTCATGAATTCTCACAAACAAAATGAAGTTCTAAGTTTGAGCATCTAAGTTTTCATTAGTTTTAGAGGATACTTGTCCAAGGGAGCCCACTTGGTGAGTATTCCATCCTTTAGTTTAGTATTATTTTAGTATTACTTTCTGTTCAATAGTTAGTTAAGAATCTGGCACCGACTGTTCCTGTAGCCACTAGAATTTCATTATGTGACTATTCCTGCAACCAAAGCAGACAGAGTAGTGTCCTATTTGTTTGCTTAGATTTTCATATCTGTCATGCATTTCAGCTTAGTGTAGTTTTTGGGTGATGTTCAACATTTCTGTTATTCCTTTCCAAGCAATTTACTTTCAACATTATGTCTTTCTTAGCTGTAGAATAAAAATGGCTACTTTGGGTTCCTAGTGCACATACTGTGCTAACCCATTTCAAGTTTATGTCCCAAGGTTGAAAAGTTAAATGCACCTTCATGATGATTGAAATAGCTATTCAGGTTAGATGTCCAATCTATGAATCATGACTGTAAAGGCCTAGTTGTTAAATCATTATAGGAGGCCAACATTTTTGGTGCCATTGTTGGGGATGGTGTCAAACTAGGGAGTTCTCTGGAGTCATTGATAGCTTTCTTGTTGTAGAATTTCTAAAAGTTTTTTCTTAGTATACCCCTCATTTAGGAAAGTAATGATGTACTATTATTTTACCAATTCTTTGTGTGACTTGGCTAATAGTGAGTTGATACCGCATGAATAGAGGAAGGAGAAGAGATGCTTATGGAAGATTCCTTCCTAACAATCCTGATCCATTCCAGCTAGAAGAGATTCCAAATCTACCAAGGAACGAAGAAGAAGAAGAGCCAAAACCCTTTGCTGATGCATTTCCTGATCTGACAAATTTTGAAGCTTCATTTGAAAACCAAAATCAGTTTGAGAATCCCTTTGCTTGGGAAATCCATCAAGCAAGCATGGGTGATGCAAATAGAAAAAAACCTAACCAACCAACATTTTATTTCCCCATTTCCCATCAGAATGAAGTTGAAAATCTCAAAAATATCCCTGCTTCATCCCTTCCTATGTTTTATGAACTTGTTATAGAAGACCCTGATACCTTCTTGTTTGAATTTGATATACTCTACAAGAGCTATGACTATACCACTGATGCTCATAGGCTTAAGCTATTTCCTACCACCTTGAAAGAGGCTGCATTGAGGTGGTTCATGAGCCTAGGTAGAGATACTATGGAAACTTGGGAGTACATGAAGACAAAGTTCCTTGAGAAATACAAGGAATATTGTAGGGGAAGTGACATGAGAGGAAATGACATTTTCAGGATACAACAAAAGGAAGATGAGATCCTAGAAGATTGCATTTCAAGGTTTTTGTTATGCTTACGAAAATATCCACACCATACCCTCAACGAAGAATCACAAAAGTTTCTTTTCCTAAGAGGAATTAATGAGATCTTCACTGATGCCTTGGACCTGATGGCAGGGGGAGATATCACCCAAGTTCCTTGGGAAGACATCAAAAAATATGCCAGAACTATTTTAGGGTAGCTTCAAAGAAAGGGAGAGCTTACCAATCCTCTATGGGTAAGTCATCTATCAGTGGAGTTTCAAGGATGGAGATCACACACTTGCTAGCAGATTTCAAGCAAGACATCATAAACAATCTAGCTACTCAGTTGGATACACTCAGGCCAAGAAGAAACAAGAGGAGGCAGAGGCAATCTTGGAAAAGTATTGTCCCCATTGTAGACAAAAAAAGGACTCCAAATGCAAGATGGTAGCTAATATTGAAAGTAAGTAGATTCCACCTTAGTACAATCTAGATTGAAGAAGATCAAGTCTACTATGTTGAACAAAGGAAGCCTTGGGCTCCAAGACAAGGTATGCCACTAGATCCACTATCTTATGTTGGTCCATATTTCAATTCATATTCATCTGGTAATCAATGACAACCCCCATATCCATCTAGCTATGGAGGATATCCACCACAACCTTGGGGTAACTATCCAAATGCTTGGCCCAATCATCAAAAATCTCCACCCAAGTGGCAACAACCTCAGGGGAATTGGCAGTAATATCAAGGGAGGGGAGGACAACAATGGCCAACCTAGACAACCAGTTACATGTAGCCACCTTCTCAGCCCCAACAACCTGCTATAATTTCTCCACTTGATAATTCAAGCTCAAATGCACCTAAACCTACTTAGCTACTAGTTCAACCCACACCCAATCCAAATAACAAACCATAGGAGTAGCCTGTATACTTTGCTGATTCAAACCAATTCCCTGCATATGTTGTGAGAGTAAGTTACATCCACTTGCATTCAGGAACTACTTTACCAGCCCCTTCCAAGCCCATTATCACTGAGCTTCTTGTGGAAGAGGAACCTCTGAATGATCCCATTCAGTGATGTGCACCTAAAAATAATGAACCAATCCCAGTCAAGCAAACTAAACAAGAACCACCATTTCCTCAGAGATTGGAAGTTGCCAAGAAAAAAGGAAGAAAAAGAGGACACAACTTTTGAAATCTTAGATAAGCTGAAGCATATATGTGTCTAGATACGTCTATTCTAGGCTATCAAGGACATCCCAATCTATGACAAGGCAATCAAAGAAGCATGCCTCAAGAAGCTAGGTAGGAAGAAGAAAGACCCCATTATGGTTCATGTGGTGGGACAACTAGTTGACATCATGCTTGAGAAAGTGACTATCCCTAAGTACAATGACACAGTTAGTCTTGTGGTAGCAGTTGTTATAAACGAGATCCAAATAAAGAATGCTCTATTGATTTGGGGGCAACAAGAAATGTAATGACTAAGGACATATTACAACAACTAAACATTGCAAGCATGATATCTACCCCTACTATCCTACATCTTTATGATAGATCTATTGTTAATCCCGATGGTATAGTGGAGGATCTTGTTGTAATTCTAGACTCCTAGGAGTGCCCAATAAACTTCATGATTCTTTCTCCTAAAGCTACACTAGGCAGGTACCCTATTATTCTTGGAAGGACATGGTTAGCAACAATAGATGCATATATTGGATGCCAGTCAGGTGACATGACCATTTCTAATGGGAAGAGAACCAAAAATTTTGTTCTTTATCCTCTTGCTCAACCATCCCATGATGAGGATAATCCCATATGGCCACATGTTGGTGAAGAAGCCGAGGAAGTTAATTTTGTGGCGTAACTTATGATGCTAGGTAGAAGCTCTTTTATGCAACTTCAAGATGAAGATGAAGTATTGGATAACATCATTTAGAATCATTGTGAAGTGGAAGAAGCATTATTTTCTCATTCTGCTATTCCAGTCAAGACGCTTCTGCCTAGTTTTCTTGTAGCTACTGTTCTTGCAGATGTTCTTCCTGCAGCCACTCTTCCTGCAACCACTATTCCTATAGGTAGACTTCCTACAACAACATGTATGTCCCTTACATTTTTTCCATATGAACTCAAGGTACCATGCATTAATGAAGCAGCTATGATAGAGTTAACTACACAAGTGCAGGGGTCAGAAGGAAAATATTTCAATGTTAATAGCAAATTGAGTGAAGAACAACAATTGTTATTGGAAAAATTATTGAGGACCCACCAACATGCATTTGCATGGGATTATCATGATATGAAGGGATTGGACCCTAAGCTTTGCACTCACAAAATTTACATCAAAGATGATTCCACCATAGTGAGGTAGCCACAAAGAAGAATACACCTTGCACTGAGAGAAATTGTAAAAGGAGAACTGCAGAAATTGCTAGATGCTGGATTTATCTATCCCATTTCAGATAGCTAGTGGGTGTCTCCATTAGTGATTGTTCCCAAGAAAGGAGGGAAATGGAAAGTTTGTGTTGATTAAGGGAACTTAATGCTGTCACCAAAAATGACCATTTTCCCTTATCTTTCATAGATTGAGGTGATCACAAATTTTCCCACACCTACAAAATAGAAGGGTGTCAGGAGTTTCTTGGTCCATGCATGATATTATAGGTGTTTCATCAAGAATTTTAGTAAAATAGCAGCACCATTATATACTCTTCTCTCTAAATATTTTGAATTCCAATGGACTAAAGATTGTGAATAGGAACTTTCTGATTTGAAGGTAGGCTTGACTCATGCTCCTGTACTCAAAGGACCTAATTGGGAGATTTCTTTCCACATCCATACAAATTCATTAGATTATGCCATAGGAGCAGTATTAGGACAAAAGGAAGCAGCTATTGAAAAGACCATTTATTTTGTCAGCAAAAAATTGTAAGGAGTTGAATTCAACTATATAGTGATAGAGAAAGAAATGTTGGCAATGATCTATGCCCTTAACAAATTTAGGCATTACATAACAAGTTACCAAATATTTGTGCACACTGATCATGCAACAATTAGATATCTCATGAAGAAACCTCTGATCTGTAGTAGGCTGGCAAGATGGTTATTGTTGATGCAGGAGTTTGACATAACCATTGTAGATAAACTAGGGAAAGCCAATGTTGTTACAGATTTTCTTTCAAGGCTGACTACATCAGGGGATAATCAAGCCATAGATAAATCTATTCGTAATGAGCATCTATTCTCTATTAGTGTTCAAACACCTTGGTATGCCAACATAGCTAATTATCTAGTCACAGGTAGAGTTCCTCCTCACTTCTCTCCAAAAGAGAGAAGGGAACTCATTGAAAAATATTTTCCTTTCTCATGGATAACTAGATGTTTGTTTTATACTAGACCAGACCATGTCATGAGGAGATGTGTGAGAGAAGATGAGACATATGACATTCTGCATGCATGTCACAATGAACCATGTGGAGGACATTTTTCAGCCAAGAGGAAAACAATGAAGATTTTAACCACAAGATATTACTAGCCAACACTCCATAAGGATGCATGAAGGTATACAAGAAAATGTGATAGATGCCAAAGAATGGGAAGACCAACCAAATCTGATGAGATGCCACTTTACCCTCAGATAGTAATCACTCCTTTTGATAAGTGGGGATTTTATTTTGTAGGACCCATTGACCCTCCATCAAATGGTAAGTCTTATATCCTGGTATGCACTGATTATGTAAGAAAGTGGGTAGAAGTTAAGGCCATGAAGCATGCAAGAGAAAAAAAGGCTGCAAAATTTCTTTATGAGGATATTTTCACAAGGTATGGAGTTCCAAGAGAGATAGTGATTGATCAAGGGGCTCAATTCACATCAACCCTTGTTGCAACCCTAGTCAATGAGTACAACATAAGACACATGAAGTCTACTCCTTATCACCCCTAGGCCAATGGCCAAGTTGAAGTGACCAACAGAGAAATTGAAGCTATTCTGACCAAAATAGCAGTTATCCACAGAAAGGATTGGGAAAATAGATTACTAGAAGCTTTTTGGGCCTACAGAACTACTTGGAAAACAACTACAGGATTCACACCATTTGAGTTGCTGTATGGAAAGACAACCATGATGCCCATTCAATTTGAACATAAGACTCTTAGGACTGCAGTAGATTTGGTGATGAATATCTTTGAGGAAAAAAAAGATAGAATCATGCAAATGAATGCTTTGGATGAGATGAGGAGAGCAAACTTGCATCACATAGAGGTAGTGTAGAATTAGAGAATCAAGTGGCATGACAAATTCATCAAGGACAAGAAATACAACTAGGAGATTGGGCCCTGCTCTATGACTCAAGGTATCAGGACAATGTAGGAAAATTGTAGACAAGGTGGCTAGGACCATATGAGGTTGTTGAGGTCTTTTCCAATGGAATTGTACAACTCACTACTATTGACCTAGTTATATTTATGCTACTTGTCAATGGTCATTGCCTCAAATTATATCACAATCCAACTTTGAAGGAGGATTTCCTGCAACAATTCACTCAACATGCAACACCCGAGCTTCCTGCAACTAAAGGAAGTGGACCTAGTGTCCCTCCTTCTGGCTAATTAAGGTATGTACTTGTCATAATAAAGACTTCCGCTTCCATGGGAGTCCACTTCTTCACCTATCCACCCATCCGCCCATCCATCTCCACCTTTCTCTCTCTTCCATCACTTCACTTCATTCCACTCCACCTCATCCCACCTCATTTTCATTAATTGCTCAACTTATTTCTTAAAAAGGTGAATGACACTTTCTCCACAATATTTGCAACGAATCCTCCACACATTCAAGTATGTGTGCATTAATTTCTATATCTTAATTTTCTTTAAGTGCATTCATTTAATTGTTGTATGTTAATATGGACATTCACCATAGCATGCCATTATTCCCCACCCGTGTCAAATCATCATCTTGCATGTGTGGACACATGCCCAAATTTAGGTTGGGGGGGAGGAAAAAATATGTGAATACTTTGCCCACGTGTCACTCCATGTTGGTCTACATAATTTTTTTTTAAATTGAGCCAATTTGAAATTTGAGTGAGAGGATAGCTCGCATGTGTGAGGTGACACCAACTTCCACCACCATTTCTCTCCATCATAGCTTTCCTTTATTACTCATTCCTTGCCATTATTGACCCTCTAATAATATCAAGTTGCAAACAAAAGGTAAAGTAGAAAGGGAAAATTCAGTTGACATTAGCATTGGAAATTTAGCAAGTGTTGCAAGAAGGTGAATTTGGTTTTTAGACAAGAATTGTAGGAAGGGAACCACAAAGTGATTGTTTGATTGTAGACAATGGGAGGTGGGTTAATTCAAAATGAACCCATGGTGCATGATGTATTACTTTAGGATGCACAATGCCTGGCCGAATTCAGAAACTATGGGTGGATAGACTACTTCCTGAAGCTGGATGGTTTTGATGAAGAAATTGCACTAGAATTCACCTAGACATTGTCTAAAGGGAAGGCCAGGGTAAAAGGGCTGGAGGTCATGGCTACTGAAGAAAAGATTGCAGAAGTTATAGGATTGCCTTTTGACAGTAAAAAATACCCTGCTTCCAGAGATGCCAGATTAGCTAGGGCTTAATTTACAGAACCAAGCGACCCTCCACTGAGCATAGATAAACAAGGTGTGAAGAGAATGTCTCTACCTAAGCCATGGAAGTAGATAGCTACTTATGTTATAAAATATATCACTTGTGAAGGTTGCCAGTTGAATTTGCATTCCATGTACTTCAAAATTTTGAATCACATGAGGCACGAGAGAAGGATAAATGTGTCGAACATGCTATATAACCTTCTTTCAATTATGGTGGCCGAGACTCAAAAAGGTAGGGACAATTTTGTCTCTCACCATTGTTTGATCAAATTCTTCGTTGAGAAGTCTCTGCATGATGTGTCTGGAATGACTTAGGAAGAATTCATAAAAATTGATCAAATTAGACCTAAGCATTTGCAACCTAGGGTTTTACCTCAACCTCATAAGTCTAGTAGGAGATTAAGCACGACTGAAGCCACTCTTGGTGCTTCAACCTCTAGCACAGGCCCTAGTGTAAACCCTCTTGCAGCAGAAGAAACCATAGAAATTAGCTCTTTTGGGATAGAGCACTTAGATAAAGAAAGTTCCTCCCCTAATTTTGATGATGATGTTCCACTTGGAATCCTAATGAAAACTAGGGCACAAAAGAGAGAGGTAGAAATGAAAAATGAGAAAGCTAAAAGCAGCCGATAGAAAAAGAAGTACTAAGCTCTAAGAAGCGGAAGGCTGACACTGTTCATCCTGTAGCCAAAGAAAAACATGAGAGCCCTCCTAAGAAATCAAGACCAGTCAGGCCAACCTTTGGTATGCCTCCGCAAGAAAGCCCTAATTCTAGAGAAATATCATAGGGGGACACAAAAGCTCCAATGGGGTAGGTGAATGTCGAGGAAGAGGATATATTTAAGAAAAAAACAAACATAACATTGGTTGATCTTGCTCGCATTGTAGAACAAGTGGAGAACCAAGAGTATGAGGAAAATTAGGATTTCCTGCAACAAGAGATCCTACAGCAAAAGCCAAAACAAGAGCAAGAGGCCCTACAACAAGAATTGGGAGAACAATCAATGCCCCCACAGCTGAAATTGATGGGACAACTTGAATCCTTGTAGCTAGTACCATATGAAGAGCAAGCATTAGTACTAGGGATATGTGCAGGATCATCATGGAAAAAATAGGCCCTTAAGTGGGGAAAAATATAGAAAAATCAAAGTTAGACAACTTGATGTAAAAAATTGAATAAGTTATCTATATTATTTCAAAAATATGTAAAAATAGAATTTGTAAGAAATTGAATTTAGTTTATAAACTATTAGGTTTATTTACAAAGAAAAGAAATACATTTGGTGAAAATTTTAAATTTCAATGTAGTAGTACTTAAATTTCAGGGAAAAAATAAGAAGTAGGTGCGTGTCTGACCACCCTAACCACAATAAAATGATAATATTTTTTTATAAGATTTTAGATATAAGTAGGGGACTCATGTATTGATGTGATGCATATTTTTTGTAATTTTTTTCGAATTAAATAATTAATTATGGATTTTTTATTACAAATTTTAAAAATATAAAAACTCGTATGTCTAACCACCTTAACTTGGTCAAAACTTCATGAAATTCATTTTTTCTTTTTTTAATCCTATAGTATGCGAAGCATAGAATGTGACACATGTTCTAGATTCAAAAAATGTGATATCGTTTGAAAGCTATAGATGTTTTTCAATCAGCCTATCAATCAGGACTTTAGTCATAATTCAAATAGAAAATGAATAATAATTATTTATTAAATTCAAAGTAAAGCATAATTTATATTGGTGGAAAGCTGAATATCTCTTTTAAAAACCCTTTTTTGTTTCATCAATTTTGGATAAAAAAAAGTCGTCAGCCACATACCCTACACATACCCATCATATCGCCACTTTTTGGCCCATCATGATCCTGCACATACCCCTAGGAAAAATGCTGGTAGGAATACATGACCCCCCTATTTTTTCAATTCACATGGTAGCTATGCATTTATGGAAAGATATGCAAAGAAGGGAAGAAGAATGGAAGGAGGAAAAATGCATGTTGAAGAAGGAAATCCAAAAGAAAGATGAGGATATTGAAGACAAGGATGCAAAAATTGCCACCTTAAAGAATAAGGTGGATGATATGGAAAATTTGGTACCACAAATTTTAGAGTGCGGGACCCCTCCAAGGGTCTATGCTCTACATTTGAAGGAGAAATACCTTTCTTTTAGGTTGGAAAGGATTGTCTTAGGTTTGAACCCTTCCATTGAGACCCCTATTGAATTTTTCAATGCTTATCATATTGCTTCCCCTGAAATAAAGAATTTGTTGTGTGCGTTTTATTTGCATAATTATGTTGTGACTCAATACCATGATTGGAATCCACTGTTGTATGTTGGGGATGTCCAATTAAGGGCATTTATGTCATGGGTGCAAAATGAGATTAGTTGGGGACAACAATATGGGGCTTATAAGTAAATGGAATCCAACATCCCTCTGTCCATCAGGGATGAATCAAGGAATCCAAGGGACATTTTTAGGGAATGGCACATAATGCTTTTCAAACTTAGCTATGGTAATAGGATTATGCCTTGGATAGAAGTAGTCTATAGTGAATATGAGGCAAAGGCAAAAGAAAGAGAGGAAACTATGAAGAGATACCTCTCAGAAAGATGGAACAACCTAACTGATGAGCTAAAGCAGGATAAGTCTCATTCCATCAAGAACCATGCTATAACTCTTAAAATAATTGACAGATATATTCAAATTGGAAGGAAAAAAGGACAATTTTGGCTTCCCCTAACTTTTCAGCCACCCATCCTAATGTGGCCTATGCCAAAATTTAGGTTTTACCATTATGATATTGCTACAGAGAGATAGAGATGGAGCCGATTGGAAATATTGGGAGGATTCTATTAGAACCCTGATTCACGCACAACAAACACTGATGTAGGACAACTATCAATTGTAAATTTCAGAGCATTGACCAAGCAGAAGAGAAACCCTTCCCCTGCTGGAGGACTAGCAAAACCTTAGGTTGGGGTTAGTGATGAGTCTAGTTTATGGTCCAATTTTAGGTAGAATTTATGATTTATTTGTTGAAGTCGTCATGGACCTTGATGTTAACTATTGATATTTTTATGATATTTCCTCAAAACTATAGACATTGGGCCTAATCTTATTTCTACAAATATTTAATGATATTGGCATGTTATATGGACTATCTATATTAATTCTGCATGTGGTTAATCAATGTTCTTTAAGGTGGTTACATATATGCAATTATTGTGCATACTAGCATTGCCATGCAAATATAATTTGAGGATACTAAATTGAGAAAGACACCGCCAGCTAGGCATGCACCATAATGTCCAGCAAGGGAATCGTTCAAAGGTCAAAGGAGCTCGATAGTAGGATATTCCCCATCCAAATCAAATGTAACCACCTTGTAATGGTATTTATTGATGTTGAGAAAATATAGGAATTACTTATGTACTAAATTTGTGGGCATGTCTGACCAGATTCCATGTGCACGTAACTGCCTCTCCACTTTCGTTAGTTTCCCTAAATGGTATCATCCCAGTTTGTGGATTTGAATGCCTTGCTTAGTTGGTAGTATAAATAACAATCAGATGCTCCTTCTCAGGGGTTTTTGCACGATCCAATATTGTACTTGCATTCTTAAGTTTTCAACAATACAATTATGCTACTCTTTTGTACTCATGAATTCCTGTGAATAAAATGTAGTTCTAAGTTTGAGCACATACTATGCTGACCCATTTCAAGTTCACATCCCTAGGTTGACAATTTAAATGCACCTTCATGATGATTGAAATAGCTATTTAGGTTAGATGTCCAATCTCTAAATCATGGTTGTAAAGGCCTAGTTGATAAATCATTGTAGAAGGCCAACACCTACCTCTCTCTGTCTCTCCATCCCTCTCTTTCTCTCTCACTCTCTCCTCTCTATCTCACCATTATCTCTATCCCTATCTCTCACTCCCTCCTCACTTTCCCTCCTTCCCTCTTACTCCCTTCTCTCTAAATCACCATTATTTGTCTATCCCACTTTCCCTCCTTCCCTCTCTATGTCTCACCTATCACTTTCTACCTCTCCCTCTCTCCAACCTCCCTCTCTCTTTTTATCTCTCTTTCTCATTATCTCCTTACCTCTATACTCTCTATCTTACCACTCTCTCCATCTCACTCTCCCTCCTTCACTCTCTCCATCCTATCCCTCCCTCTCTCCTTCGCTCTTTACCTACCTTTGCCTCCACTACATACCACTCTCTCTACCTCTATCTCCCTCCCCCCTCTTTCTCTCTTACTCTCTCCTTCCCTCTCTACTCTCTATCTCTCCCCCCTTCCCTCTCTACTCTCTTTATCTCTCCCACCTTCCTCTCTCTCCTCATTTTCTCTCCTCTCTCTCTCTCTCTCTCTCACACACACACACACACACACTCACCTCTATCTCCTCCTTTCCTCTCCCTCCATCCCTCCACTCTCTACTTCTCTTTGTCTATCATGTCTCTCTACCTATCATTCCCTCTCTACTTATCTTTATCTCCCCTCTCCCTCTCTTTACCCACCTCTCCCTCCATCACTCTATATCTCAACTATGTCTCCTCCCTACCTCTTTCCCTCTCTAATATCTATTTCTCTCCCTCCCTCCCTCCCTCCCTCCCTCCCTCCCTCCCTCCCTCCCTCCCTCCCTCTCTCTCTCTCACACACACACACACACACTCTCACCTCTGTCTTCTCCCTACATATCACCCCCTCCCCTCTCTACTTCTCTCTCTCTCTCTCCTCTCTCTATGTTCCTTCCCTCTCTACCTAAATTTATCTCCCCTTTCCCTCTATTTACCTACCTCTCCCTTCATCACTCTTAATCTCACCTATGTTTCCCTACCTACCTAGGGTTGAGGAATTAAGGGTTGAGGGTATATAGGATTGATGTTTTAGGGTATTGGGTTGAGGGTACTGGGTTGAGAATAGAGGCTATAAGGTTTAAGGGTTTATGGTTGAGAGTAGAGGGTTTAGGGATGTGTTTGAGGGTATATGGTTAAAGGATTATGGTTGAGGGTCCAATGTATAGGGTAGAGGGTATAAGGGTTGAGTGTTTAGGGTTTAAGGATTGAGGGTTGAGGGACTAAGGGACTAAGGGTTGGGGTTTGAGAATTGAGGGTTGAGAGTTTAATGTATAGGGTAGAGGGTAGAGGGTTTAAGGGTTTAGGGATTAAGGGTTGAGAGTTTAAGGTTGAGGGTAGAGGGTATGGGGTTGATGGATTAGAGTTGAAGGTTGACCATATAGGGTAGAGGGTACATGGGTTGAGGGTTTAGGGTTTAAGGGTTGAGGGTTGAAGGTAGAGGGTTGAGGGTTGAGGGTTTAAGGGTTGAGGTATAAAGGGTTGAGGTTTGAGGGATTAAGGTAGAGAGTTTAATTGGGTTTAAGGGTTTAAGGGATGAGGGATTAGGGTTGAGGGTAGAGGGTACTGGTTTGAGGGTAGAGGGTAGAGGGTTTATGGGTTTAGGATTTAAGGGTTTAGGGTTTAGGGTTTAGTGCTTAAGGGTTTAAGGGTTGAGGATATAGGGTTGAGGGATTAGGGAAGAGAGGGAGAGATGGATGGAGGGAGATATGGAGGGAGAAGTGAGATATAGATAAGGAGAGAAGAGGAGGGAGGGATAGAGATAGATGAGGGTTGAGTATCTAATGTATAAGGTAGAGGGTTGAGAATTGAGGGTATAGGGTTGAGGAATTATAGGGTTGATGGTTCAGGGTATTAGGTTGAGGGTATAGGGTTGAGGATTAGGGTTGAGGGTAGAGGGTTGAGGATTGAGGGTAGAGGTTAGAAGGTTTAATGGTTTATGGTTGAGGGTTTAGGGATGAGGGTATAGGTTTGAGGGATTAGGGTTGAGGGTGCAATGCATAGGGTAGAGGGTATAGGGTTGAGGGATTAGGGAAGAGGGTAGAGGGTAGATGTTTGACGGTATAGGGTTGATGGATTAGGGTTGAGGGTGAGGGTATTGGGTTGATGGTAGAGGGTAGAGGGTTTAAGGGTAAAGGGTTAGGGGTAGAGGGTTAGGGGTAGAGGGTAGAGAATTTAGGGTATATGGTTAAGGGTAGAGAGTTAAGGGTTTAAGGGTTTAAGGGTTAAGGGTAGAGGGGTGAGAGATAGAGGGAGTGAATGAGTGAGAGAGAGATACCTGAGAGAGGGAGAGGGATTAGGAGGAAGAGAATTGAGAGAGAGAGAGGGAGGGAGGGTTAAGGGTGGGCAGTGGGGTTTAAGGGTTTAGGGTTAAGGGTAGGAGAGATAGAGGTGAGTAGTGGTGGGGGCCTAGAGGGAGAGGGGTGGGAGGAGATGCTTGAGAGAGAGATGGAGGGAGTGGGAGAGAGGAAGCTAGAGGGGAGGGAGGTTAAGGGTGAGGTGGGGTTTAGGGTTTAAAATTGTAAGGGTTAAGGGTTTAGGTTTTAAAAAGAGTGGGGGAGAGATGGGGGAGTGATTGAGAGAGAAAGAGACATATGAGAGGAGGAAATTATGAAGGAGACAGCACTTGAGAGATAGAGGTAGAGGGTGGAGGTTTTAGGGTTTAGGGTTAAAGGTAGAGGAGAGATAAAGGGTGGGTGAGAGAGAAAGAGAGACTTGAAAGAGGGAGAGGGGGTAGGAGGGAGAAACTTAAGAGAAAGAGAGAGGGATTTGGAGAGAGATAGAGGGTATAGGGTTTAAGGGTTAAGAATATAGGGTTTAGGGTTAAGGGTAGAGGGAGAGATATAGAGGGAGTGAGTGAGTGAGAGAGACCTGAGAGAGAGAGGGGGGAGGAGGAAAAAACTTGAGAGAGAGAGAGGAGAATTAGAGGTTTAAGGTTGAGGTTTAGGGTTTAGGGTTAGGGTAGAGCAGAGATGGGGGAGTTAGTGAGAGAGAGGAGGGTGTGGGAGAGATAGAACAACAAAGGAGTTGAGGTAGAGGAGAGAGAGAGAGACATGAGAGAGGGAGATGGGGTGGGAGGGAGAGACTTGAGAGAGAGAGAGAAAGAGAGGGAGGGAGGAGTGGGAGAGAGATGGGGTATAGGGTTGAAATGTAGAGGGTAGAGGGTTTAAGGGTTAAGAGTTTAGGGTTTATGGTTATGGGTAGAGGGGATATAGATAGAGGGAGTGAGTGAGTGAGAGAGAGAGACCTTTGAGAGGGAGATGTGGTAGGAGGGAGAGTCTTGAGAGAGAGAGAGGGTGTGGGATGGAGATAGAGGGTAGAGGGTTAAGGGTATGGAGTATAGGGTTTAAGGGTTAAGGGTAGAGGGGATTGACATAAGAGTGAGTGAGTGAGCGAGAGAGACTTGGGAGAGGGTTTAAGGGTTAAGGGTAGAGGGGATTGACATAGGAGTGAGTGAGTGAGCGAGAGAGACTTGGGAGAGAGAGAGAGGGTGTAGGAGGATGAGATTTGAGAGAGAGACATAGAGAAAGAGAGAGAGAGGGAGTGGGAGAGAGATAGAGGGTATAGGGTTAATGGTAGAGGGTAGAGGGTTATAAAGGTTTAGGGTTTAAGGGTTAAGGGTTTAGGGTTTAGGGTTAAGGGTAGAGGGGAGAGAGATAGAGGGATTGAATGAGTGAGTGAGAGAGAGACCTAAGAGAGGGAGAGGGGGTAGGAGGGAGAGACTTGAGAGAGAGGGGAGATATGGAGATGGGAGATAGAAAGATGAGGGAGGGATATATATGTAGGTAGAGATTTGAGATATAGAAAGAGTAGAGAGGGAAGGAGAAAGGGGAAGGGAGGGAGAAGTTAGAGAGAGAAGAAGGAAGGTAGAGAGTTGGAGAGATGGATGGAGTGAGATAGGGAGAGAGAGAGAGAATGAGGTATAGAGGGATAGGTATGTAGAGAGAAGTAGAGAGGGAAGGAGAGATGGATGGAGAGGTAGGGATAGAGGGAGAGATAAGGATTTACAGAGAGAGGTGAGAAAGAAATAGAGAGAGAGGTAGGTAAGGAGAGGGAGGGGGAGCTAAAGAGAAGTAGAGAGGGGAGGGGAGAGGGAAGAAGAGGTAGGGATGGAGAGAGTGGTGAGATAGAGACAGAGGAGGGAGGGAGGAATATTTAGGGAGAGAGAGGTGAGATAGAGAGAAAGAAAGTAAAGAGGGAAGGGGGAGAGAGAGAGGTGATAGAGAGAAGTAGAGCCATAAGGAGAAAGATAGAGATATTGAGAGAGGGAAAGAGAGAGGGAGAGAGAAAGAGGTATATAAGGGTAGGTTAGATAGATAGATGTAGAGTGAATTTTGGTGGAAGAGAGAGAGGAGGGAGGGATAGATAAAGATGGATAGTTGAGATAGATAGAAAGAGAGAGAGATAGGTAGAGAGAGGACGATGAGAGATAGAAAGAGGGAGAGGGAGAGAGGAGATATAGAAAGAGGGAGAGGGAGGGAGAGATAAAGAGAGTAGAGAGGGAGGAGAGAGATAGAGAGAGGTGATATAGAGAGAAGTAGAGAGGGAAAGAAGGTGGAGATATTGAGAGAGAGGAGGCAAGGAGGGAGAGAGAAATAGGTGTAGAGGGATAGGTAGGTAGAGAGAAGTAGATATGAAAGGAGAGATAGAGGGAGACATAGGGATGGAGAGAGAGGTGAGACAAAAATAGAGAGAGGTCTAGGTAGATAGAGGGAGGAGGAGATAAAGAGAAGTATATAGGGAAGGAGAGAGGGAGGGAGAGGTAGGGAGGGAGAGAGAGAGGTGAGAGAGATAAGAGAGAGGAGGAAGGGATAGGCAGGGAGAGAGAGGTGAGATAGAGAGAAAGAGAGTAGAGGGAAGGGGAGAGAAAGAAGTGAGATAGGAGATAGAGATGTGTGATAGAGAGAGAAGTCGAGAGGTAAGGAGGAAGGTGTTGAGATTGAGAGGGAAGGAGGGGGAGACATAAAGAGGTATAGAGGGATAGGTTAGATAGTGATAAGTAGAGAGGAAAGGTGGGTGAAAGGAAGAGAGAGGGAGGGAGATAGGGGGAGAAAGAGAGGTGAGATAGAGAGAAGTATAAAGGGAAGGAGAGAGAGGGGGAGATAGAAAAAAATAGAGAGGGAGGGAGGGAAGGAGAGAGAGGAGAGATAGAGAGAACTAGAGAGGGAAGGAGAGAGAGAATGGTGAGATAGAGAGTAGAGAGGGAAGAAGAGAGAGAGGGAAGCAAGGAGTGAGAGAGAAAGAGGGGAGAGAGAGGGATAGGTAGGTATAGAGAGAGGTGATATAGAGAGTAGAGAGAGATATATAGAGATAAAAGGAGAGGGAGGGGAGATAGATAAATGTAGAGAGGAAAGGAGGGAGGGAGGGAGATAGATATTAGAGAGGGAAGGAGAGAGATATGGACATGTAGAGACGTAGTCCTTGAGCTCAAGGGAGAGAGTGTCAGATAAAGGGATGGAGATAGTGAGAGAGAGAAAAGTATAGAGAATAAGAGATGAAAATGAGAGATAGAGAAAGGAAGATGAAATTTGACCTCCTGATTACTGAAATTTGACCTCCTAATTATTAAAATTTGACATGTTGATTACTAAAATTTGACTAAGTCTAATTTTTTTTAAAATCTTCCAAAAGCTAGAATTTGCATTATAACTCCTATAGATTTGAAACCACTCTCAAACATCTTGAAACTATATACATGAAATATAACTTAAATGTTTATTTCATGTATATAGTTTCCTTGGAAGAGAAGGAGAAAATAAAATAGTTTCTATGCTCCCAGTCTCATTTTCACATCTTTCAATTCAAGTTTATAAAAAAACCATCATAGTGTTAACATCTCTCTTAGCTATCTAAATATATAATTATTTTTTACGTTTTTATTCAATTAAGGTTTTGATCTATAGCTTCTATTGTAAATGCATTTGTTTTTTGTCAAAAACCAACATGTGCTAGTTTTAGGATATATTTTTACTCATTCATTGAAACATGAAAATAATTACATTTTTTGAAACTAGACTCCATTCTACACATGATGAAAAAAAATCAATTTTCAATTAGTTTTCAAAAAATTTAGGGGGGAGCACACTCAAATTTCAGCTTTTCAGGATGTTTCCACTTTTAAAATTCATAAAATATTATATATTCATTAAAAAAATTACCCAAAAGAATGAGGATAAACTACATGGTGCTAGATAATTTCTCACCATTAATATTTTTGAAATTCTTAAGAAAAGTTAATCAAAAAGGGGGGAGCCCTTAGGCACTATGATGTCTTTTTTGATAAAAAAGGACATATTTTGGGCCCCCTTTTTTGAGACCCTTAATATTCATTAATTTAAAAAATAATTAGTAGCTTAGAAACTAGACTTGGAGCACTTCAACTTTTGTTCTTGCTACATCTTTAAATTTTGAGCATAACTATCTTCATTTTCTTATGCAAAAACAAATTGCTGATTTAAAAAAAAAATTCGCATCTTAAGAGCCAAAGTTGTGTCATAGATCCATGCACTGACCCTAATTTCCATTTTCATCACTTCATTTTTCTAAAATTCATCTTAGGACATCCTTAATCATCATATAGAATCATCAAATATCAAATCCAAATCCACTAGATGTCTATTTGGGAGCCTTTTATCCAATTTGGCTTGTTAATCAACCTTTATCATCATCATCCTTGCTCACTTAGGAACATAGTCTATTATGAGTTAGTGATCTCTTGTGGCCTCATCAACTTACTTCGATCTAGAGGCTATTTTGCTTCGTAATCATCCCTTGTATCATTATATTTAATCCAATCTAATCATCATCATCATCACTATCATTTAGTTTTATTGAGATTGTTAGCCTATCTCAAGTAACATTATTATATCTAAAAATCATCCAATCAATCTCTCAATTCTAGTTTGGGGCCCTAAATCAGTCAATCCATCCAATCCAATCATCAACCTAATCCAATCCAATTGTGTATCTTATCCAATCAATCAACCAATTATCTTAGTAAGCATTTAATCAATCATCCAGCAATTACCATTTAGCACCATCCTAGGGATTTCTATCATCCTAAACCTTTGGTCATCCCCATTTTCATTCCATTACCACTTGATCATAGTCTGAAAGGCTAATGGAACAACAATAGTAGCAGGCTCATCAATCACAATACCCTCCCAATCTTCCCACTAACGATAGATCTCAACATTCCAATACAAAATAGTTCTTGGAAGTCAAACCCTATCTTTCCCTTGAGCAAGGCATGGTCAATAAACCCAAACTTTCTATTAAGGAATATCTTAGCAATCTAGTTAATTTGTAAATGACTAATTGCATCATCACTAATGATTAGATAAAATCCTTGCTTTACTACTCATAAGAGGCATCAAACCACCACCCAGATTTGATATGACACAATACACTAACATGAGAATTCCTTCTCAACTACAAGATCCTCAGAGTTCTCAGGTCAATCTGGACCCTTCAGTCCCTCAAGCCCCTTAGGCTAGACCACAAGATACCCGGTATCAACAAGGATTCAAGAATGATATGTGTTACCATATTCCACCTTCCCCTGTTCAAATTTCCATTAGAGGGGTAACACCTGAATTCAACAATCCACAAGGTCATACACCCAATATTCTATTTGCACCACCTCTCCCATAAAATCAATCAAATCAACCATTAGGGAATGTTGGGGGCACCATGTCCAATCCACTAGCGTTTTCCCCCCTCACATCCCTCTAATCTGAACACGACCATTGACACAACCCACACCATCATTTAATCCTATTCAATCCATCCCCCAATAAAAACCCCATTATCATCAACTGATTCCACAACATACTCAATCCATTCCAGAAAAACAACCCCCTTATCATCAACCATAGTCACAACATACTCAATCCACCCCACAATAAGAACCATCTCATTAACCAAAATCACAATAATAATCCAAACCTTAGATTCAACCACAACCTCAAAAACAATAATAAAAAACCCAAGGTAATCCATCATCCCAACAACAATATCAATTGCAACCTCTACATACATATGCCAATCCACCTCCTCATTAATTTTCCCCTCGCTATCATTAGCCTCCACCCTTTGTGGAACCTCCATAATAGAATTATTATCAACCACCTCCACCACCTAATAGCCTATGAGAAAAACACACCATGTCCAATCCCTATTATCAATATTTCCAACAACAAAGCCAACAATACACATCCTACATCAACCAATAGTATCCCACATTTGACACATACCAATAATAGTCCAATCTGCAACCACCACCATATGTCTCTCAATAGCAGCAAACATATAAATATCAATCCAATACATCTAATTACCAAACCCCCCCACCATATGGAAGTATCACATAAGCTCTATCCCAACAACAACCAACATCGTCATACTACTATTAGCCACTACTCAACCAACAACAAACCTACACCAACCCAATATCAATAATTACTATCATAACTTCAATCATCATATGTTAATCCCACTTTCAATGAATCAATTCCACCACCACCACCATATTATCAATATGCTCCTTATGATCAATCTAATCCCATACGTCCTTCCTCATCTGCACCTGTCAATAAAGAATGGGAAGAGATGAAGGCGACCTTGAAAGATTTACAAGCTAACACATCATCCTATAACAAATCCTTAATGTTTGAGGAGATTTGTCCATATCCATTTGATCCATCAATCTCCACTATTCCTTTTCCAAAACATTTTGAGATTTTGAAATTTGAAAAATATAAGGGAAAGGGAGATCCATGAGACCATTTGCAATAATTTTTAAATGTATTTCCAAGAGGTCTTGTAAAATGATAAATACCTTCATTTTTTCCCTTGTAGCTTGGGAGGACAAGCTTTAGAATGGTTCTTACATCTCCCTCATGGGTCAATCTATACATATTTTGATCTATCAAAAATGTTTGTCTCACTTCTCTCATAATTTGGATAAGGATATAGATACCATAAACCTCATGAAAAATAAACAACATAATGGGGAGACATTTGCTAGCTACTTGCAAAGGTGGTGAGCTCAAGCCAATCATCTTAAGTGTAGCCTTCATAAAAAGGAAATGGTGGGAATCTTTGTTGAAAAATAACATCCTAAGATGGATTATAATTTGTGCATCCATTGTGCATCCACCTTCACTGAGGTCATAGAAAAGGAAATCACTATTAAGAAGTCTCTTATTGCTAAGGGACTTATCAAGATCTTTAAAGAAGACAAAGATAAACAATCTGGTGATAAATCTCATTACTAGAACAAGAACAACAATGCAGTTAATGATGGTGTCACTAATACAAAACATGTCCAAGTAGCCAATGCCTCTCAATGACGACAAACCACTCCACAAAAAATATGACCAATGTCATATTTGTGCCTCAAGGGGTACCTTTTCCTCCCAATCAGTACAATCAATCAGGTCAAGGAAATTTCAAACGAACATTCACTCCCTTAGGGTAACTATTAGAGGTAGTCTTTAGGAGGGTGGTTCAAGCTAACATAGTTCTGTATCCTATAACCAAACCTTTTGATGAGTCAAAATTGAAGCCGAATTGGTATGGTAAAACAAGTATTGTGATTTCCATAATATTAAAGGTCATTCCACCAATAAGTGTTAGAATCTTAAAATCTATTTTCAAGATCTTATTGATCGAGGAGATATTGTAGTTGAGGGAAATTAGTCTACATCATCTAATTCTAAATTTCAAATATTCCAAATTTCCTTCCCTAAGCACAATCAAGGTCCTAACTCCTCCAACACAAACACTAGATCCAATAGCAATAATCAAAACAACCAGAAAACAACATTAGCTATAGTAAAATCCCATTCAATTATGATAATATAGTTGGTTGTATCACCCAAGTTGATTCACATGTTTCCATGATTCATGTAAAGGGAAGGGACCCTCAATGTCCTATCACGACATGTCAAACCCGCATATCAATCCCAGGACCTTCTACATCATACCAACCAATTCTTTTAAACTCATAGTATAATATCCTCGATCACATAGGAAAGAATCCACCCCAAATATCTATCCTAGATTTTTTGAAGTCTTCCCCTACACATCAACAAATCCACACTAAAGCTTTGCATGAAACCCATGTACCCAATGACATAGATCCTACCCAATTTCAAGCTCTTGTAGGACACCTATCATCTACTTACTAGTTGGGATTCAGTCAAAATGATATGCCTCCTATTGATCCCACACATAACCATTCCTTCCATATAGAGGTCCTTGTTACTAAGCATAAATTTAAATGAGTCTTGGTAGATAATGGGTCTACAATCAATCTATGTACATTAAAGGTCATAGAACAAGTGGGGTATACTGATGTTGACTTAGATAATCAAGTAATCACCATCAAGGCCTATGAAAATGTAGAACGAGATTTAGAAGGCACCGTTTGTCTTCCTAGTCAAGTTGGACCCACTATGCAATACACATGTCATGTACTTGATCTAGACCTTCCATATAACCTCCTTCTTAGCCAACCATGGCTTCATGCTATACAATTTGTTCCTTCCATATACCACGAATTCCTTAAATCCCACATAATGGAATCAAGGTTATCATTCCTACCAATCTACATCCTTTTGAGTGTTGTCATGCTCTTGAGGCTTGCTTCCCACATTCCCACAATTGCACTATAATTGAAGTGGGAACCCCTCATACCAATACATCGTCATCTCACATTGATCCCAATGCTTCATCCACTCCATCCTCTACTTCAAATTCCACTATCACTAAGGTTGAAATCATTGATAAAGGTTGTGGAGAATATGAAATGCACACTGCAATTAGTTTGGGCACAATACCCTCTTCTCCACAAACTTTTGACCGACCCACTAAATCTCCATAAGGGGAACCAATCACCAAGATAATGAGCTCCAAGAACATGGGTTCCAATACCTTCTAATCTACTAGGATATTACAAGATTAGCTTGAGGATGACATCAATCAATGGGTATATAAAGAGGAGCCTAATCCTTCACCTCCTCTCCTCGAGTACTTCCAAGAGGTGTATCCACAAGCTTCTAAGTTGACACAAAAGTTTAATTATCAAGGAGGATTGGGTGTAGATGAAAAAGGAATGCACAAGCCAATTGATATACCTAAGTGCTCGAAATACCAAGGTGTTGGCTATGATAAGAAGCAAAAACAACTTGCTACATCATTTATTACTTCAAATAACATTAGTGCAAAAGTTGGTATCCTTGATGACATTCTGGAGGAGGGAATTATCATACTCTCTTACAATGATTTGGATGTCTCCTCTCTATTTGAATCCTCTTCCATCTTCACCATTAGTCCATCCCTCCACCATCCTAACCTAATAGATTGGGACCTATGAGGAAGTACACCCGTTGAAATTTTTCCTTCTAAAGAGGCATATGTACACTTTATGGGACTAGAAGAAGACTTGGTGTTTACCCTGGGGAAGATGAACACCTTAAACACCAAAGTTGTTGGAAGAATTTAGAAGAAACCCTCCAGTGTGTTGTTATTGATGCCAACATTGTTTGGTGAAATTTTTTTCTAGTTTGGTAAATAGTGTTTGTGTTACCCTGATTTGGTAAATTTTTAGTAATTTTGATTGAATGGGCTGAAAGATATAAATGATAGAAGTTTGACATACAGTTTTTTGCTTATAACTGTGCATGGTGGTATGAGTCAATTGGTCTGCATTCCTTTGGTATTTTGATATGGTCTTTACAACTTCGGGAGATGACTTACAGGTGTCAACTCTACATATATTCTAAATGGTGCACACTCATATGATCATAAGGTTGATTGATGCTAGTAAGTTTTGGTCTATTTTTGTGATCAAGTCTTCTTTTGGCCAAACCTATACTTGAAAAAGTGGTATGAATATTAATATATTTTAACATATGTCAAAGAGATCCTTCTTAGGTCCGAGCTGACCTTATTTTTACCGTGCATGTTTTGGTTTGAGCATGAAAGGAGCTTTGTTTCAAGATTTGAGTTGATAAGCTATTTTTGAATTAAGTATATGTACATCCAATTAGGTTGACCCAATTGATGTGTGTGAATGTAATAACATATATATATGATTTTATTTTTATTGAAGATGTGATATGTGATAAGAGGAGATGTGTGATAGTGTGATATTATGCGAGCTTGTATGTATAAGTTCTGTATCAGGGTAGTGCATGTTGTGAAACTACAATCCAATGCAAGATTTTGTATTTCAAAGCTTAATTGGAACTAAATTCAACACATGAAAGGTGTATTCCATCAGTTCACCTCCTAGTAGTGAGAAACACTCCATTTTGCAATTATTTCAGGCTATGATCCTTTCAGGTATAGTGTATCTTGGTTGTAAGCCATTGTAATATCTTATGACTAGTTATAATATATTGTGAGCTAATCCTTACCATGGTTTTTCCCATTTTAGGTTTTCCACGTAAAAATCTTGGTGTTTATGTGTTATGTGGTGTTATGATATTGTTCATTTGTTTACTTGTAATTGTAGTTAGATATGTTTTAGTGTTTGGATAGTTTATAGCTGGAAGGTTTAATAGAATACTAATTCACCCCCCTCTCAGTATTCTAGGTTTTCAACAATTGGTATCAGAGCTTGGTTCCTTTAGAAAATCCTAACAACTTGAGGAAGATCTTGGAGTTTGAACACATGGCTAACAAAATATGTCCTATTCCTCCAAAATAAATTTTCACAACTAAATGCATAGAAGATGACTACACAATTGAAAAAGAAGAACTCAATGTTGCTCTTGAAGATCTGGATAGAGTTGAAAGTGAGAAAGAAATTATGAAGGAGAACCTAAAAGAAGCAAATGAATGCATAACAAAATTAAGAGAGCAAATCAAGAAGTTCAAAGAAAGGCATAGGGAAGTTTGTGATTAGTTGAAGAAATAAAATGATGATATCATTGGACTAAAGGTGGAAGTGGAAGAAAATAAGAGAATTGAAGACTGTTAGAAATATGAGACTCAAAGCAAGATTGATGAATGTATCAAGCTTGAAAAAGAAGTGGTAACCCTAAGATCAGATCTAGAGAAAGCAAGAGCCCACGAGGACAAATTCAAAACAATTTCTGTAAGACTGGATGAACTAATTGTAGGAAAAAAACCCTCTATGGATAAAAGTGGTTTGGGACTTGAAGAAAGACAAAGCTCAAAGGAAAATTAGATTCCTAACAAGATCGAAAACCAAAGGAAGACTAAAAATAATGGTGGACAAATCAATAATCAAAGAAGCAATACTGGAAGGACTCCTATTAGACAACCTAATGCTCAAAGGTACTCATCTTTCAATGGAATTTTTTTCTCATGTAATAAATTTGGTTATAGGGTAATAAAATGTAGTAGAATGAATCAAAATGTTGGATTCTATTTTGGATAATGCTTTGCATGTAATAAATTTGTACATAGAGTTGTTGAGTGTAGAAGTTAGATGATGATGAATAGATTCAATACTAGTAGAATGATTCAATATTTTCATAGCTATTGCTACACATGTAATGCATTTGGACACAAGGCTAACCAGTGCAAATCAAGGATGAATTCAAATTAGTTTGGTCAGAAAAATGTTGTTACACTTGTAACAAACAAGGACATATCTCAAGATTCTACAGATATACATAAGTTAGATATACAAGCATTCATATAATATTTGCATTGCTAGTGTGATTAATCCTTAAAAGCATAAACAAAAAATAGAAGCAACAAAACCATACAAAAAAGTACACTAGATTTATGTGGAAAACCCAATGAGGGAAAAACCACAATGAGGATTAGCTCACAATATAAAGAATTCCAAAACCAAATAAAAAGTCTCACTACCAGAGAATTATAAAAAAAGATAGAAGAGAATTGTTACATATAGAAAACTATCTCAATGTGCAACAAAGATTCTACCACATTTTTCTCACACTTAAATTGTAGACATGCTTAAAAGGTAGAGTACACCTTCAACTCACTACCTTCAGGAACTCAACACTTGAAATTCACACTAATCTATTGGAACTTGTGAACCCCTAATTCGAAGTGCCTACAAAAACACAAAAAACAACGTTAGAGAGTTATTTTGTAAGCATGAACAAGGATTCCCCATGAAATCCATTCACAAAGCTAAAAATAGGAAATAGAACAAAGAAAACAATGAAGAACATAATGGAAATATGAAATCCTAATTTAACATGCAAACACTTGATCCCATGGGGGAGTTGGTGCAAATAGGTGTGTGGAGATTTTCCCTTTCCCAACTCCTTGAATGAAAATGTTGATTGAAGATGATTGATCCACTTGATAAGTCCCTCAATGAGCTCCAAAATCTGCAATAAACTAGTTAAGAAGATGGATGGAATTTGAGAGATATTTGTGCATAATAACTTTGCATAATTGTGGATGATAAAATGCATGGTGAAGCATTCTATTTATAGAATGTTGAAATAGAAACAAAGCCAAAATAGAGCAATGTGGGACAAAGATTTGGCCAATGGAAAAATGCCACTTGTCCAAATGTGATTGGATGAGGAATGAGCAAGTTTTGATCCATGTGCAAGTTTGAAATTTGAATTTGATGAGATGACATGTTTAGGGGGGATAAAAAATGAGTTAAATGCCAAGTGGGAGACATGTAAGAGACAATGTAAGAGCTTTAAATGCTTTGTTGGATGGACAAGTCCTTTTGGGGGGAGATTTCAAATTTGAGGAATATTCCCACTTAGATGCCTTTTTTGAATGTAAATAGAGAATTAATAAATCAAATAAATGATTTAATTGTGCAAGTTGCAAAATCTAGAGGATTTGAATGATTAGGATTAAATTAATCAGGATTTGATTAATTTAAGGGGATATTTGATTTGACTTAAATGAATATGATAAGAGGCTAATTAAATAAAGATTTTGATTTATTTTAAAAGGATAGATTAAATCAAATAAGGTTTTAATTTATTTAATTTAATAGATAGACTTTAGAGATTTAATCATAGGGATAATTAGATCAGATGAATTGATTTAATTAACAAGGGAATGTGACTTAATTAGACAAAATAATTTATTTAATTAAGAGATGAATATTGATGAATTTAATCAGATAAGGGAATTTGATTAAACAGTTAGACCGAGGGATGATTTAGGAAGAAACGATATTAGTAGATTAGAGTGTGATATCAATCTGTATATTTTCGATGTCTACAGAACTCACATCACACACCACTATATTACATATCTATATATCTCTTACAAACATCTCAACTCATACTTATACCTTCTTCAACCTTGAAACCCTTCCAAGGTCAGCCATACACAATTTGTATTTACAAATTCAAATTAAGTCAGCGCCAAAGCATTCCCATAGTGAAAGAGAATGAGGGTGAACTATACATATTATTAATAAGGACCTAAATGAGTCCCAACACACCTCCATGAACTTCACAATTAGTTTTTAACACAAGGTCAACCAACACTCATGCAAAACACATAAAATAATTAAATACATGCATCCTTAACTTAGTTCAATCTTTTTAGACAACAAACTTCACTTGAACATGATTTGGAGTATACAATGAACACATTTAAATTAATCTAGAAGATTCACAACAAAATTCACTTGAATAGCATGATCATTTTGTACATTTGAATAATGCTATTAGCCACTATAATATGTAACTACTATCAAGATCTTGTCATCTTCAATTTTGAAATATAGATTGCTATCTGGAGTACCAATCACCAAGACAATGAGCTCCAAGAACAAGATGATATGGTATTGAAACTCAAGGTGTTAACACAAGAAATGTAGGATATATGAATGGGAAAAATGAAGAAACCCCATACACAAAACCTATTCCCATATCCATTCGATCAAAACATCGCAATGGTACCATTCCCTCCCTATTTTGAGGTTCCCAAATTTGATAAATACAAAGGGAGAGGAAATATTGTGGAACACATCAAGGAATTCAACATCATGTGTATGGAGGTTTCCTACAATGATTCCTATTTGATGTGCCTCTTTCCACAAAGCTTGATGGGCCTAGACATCAATTGGTTTTCTCAGTTACCTCTAGGTATCAAAACTTTCCAAGAAATCACCGATAAATTCATAGATTAGTTATCCTTCAATCTTGACATGGATGTAAGATTAGAATATTTATACACTCGCGAGCAAAATAAAGGAGAATCCTTCACCCATTTCTTACAACAATGGAGACAAAGAGCTAGTAAGAGTAAGTGGCCCATTCCTGATGAATAACAAGTGGGCATTATCATAGCAAATGTTGATCTAGATCTATCCTTCCACTTGAAGATGTAGTGTATTACCTCTTATGATGAGCTTGTCCCTAGAGCCCTTAATATAGAGAGAGTTCTAATCTCACAGGGAAACACACAAGTGTATAGAGACAACCACCCATCCACTAGTTCTAATGTCAAATAATTCTTTTGGGTGAGGAACAAGAATGTTACTAGTGATGGTGTTGTTGATACAAAGTTGGTCTTAACTATTCCTAGACAAGAAAACACCCAAACCATAAACAAACAACATGCACCCCAAAGAACAAACAATGCTCCTAAATGACAATTCACTACCTTAGGTGAACCTATGGAGGATGTGCTGAAGCAATTAATACAGTCTAACCTTATCACACTCCATGATTTCTTGAACTATCAAGAGCCACAAGTCAAACCTCGTAGCCATAGAGATGATCATTTTTGTGAATTTCATTGATACAAAGGTCATAACACAATTTTTTTTAGCCTCAAACATCTAATAGAAGATATTATTGAACAAGGAGACATTGATGTCGATCAAAAATATGGGAATGAAAATATAAAAATTTACACAAACCCTATGCCTAACCATACAAAAGAAAAAGATTCAAGAAAGGAATCAACCTCAAAAAATATAAACCATACTCATGATACCATGGTGGGGCATATTTATTTATCACAACATGAGGAATCAAACATGTATCAAGATACTATTTTAAAACAAGGTCCAAACCTAACAACAGTGTTGAGCAATATTTTATACTATAATAACATCAAGTGGATATTAGATTGTGATATTTCTCCTACATATGACTCAATGATTGGGCATGTTGAAGAAGTTCTAAGAAAGATAGGAATACCCCTTGTTGAACCCATACCCACAAACTATTGCGAAGAGCCTTTTATTGATGATATATCATCCAACCAAGGATCATGTCAAGAAGAGTCTTTTGAGGATAAAAAAAGTTACTCCGAATCAAGTTAGGATGGAGAACCCCTATCCCCAGAGTTTCACCAAGAGCTAAGAGACATCTTTCAAACAATTCTAAACTCCAAAGATGTCCCTAATATCACCCTTGAGATGTTTCTTTCTAATGGACCTATAGAAGTTCATCCAAAAGTTGAGTCTCTCACTCTTGATATTCCTACACAAGAGAAAGCAATGGTCAATATTCTTTATTCTTATAGTGATTGTGCATCATCAACATATTTTGAGTTAGCATCAACATCTTTTGAAGCAGTACCAATAGATAATGATGTCATAGAATTAGAGAAAATAGTTCATATTCTTGAACAATAGGAACCCATAGAAATATTGTGTGTTCATGACAAGTCATATTTAGTGGCTATGGATCAGAGGATACATTATCAGGGAAAAGGATTATGTATTGATAATACCTTCACAATTTTTGGGGAAATATTTTCTAAAACAAACATCAACATATAGGGCACGAAGGATCCTAATAATGAAAAAACTGTCAATGCTACAACTAGTTGTATCATGAGTTGGCATTCACCCATCATCTCCCAATGTAAAAATAAGAATTCTTATCAAATCAAGGAAAATATCATCAAAGAAAATGAAGCAATAAAGTAAAAAGGACAAAGTAAATACAAATGGATACCAAAGAAAAAAAAGAAAATCATCCCTCCAAAACTCCATTAGTTAAAGAAAATATGGGGAAAAATCAAAAGAGGAAAGTAATCCATCAAAAGCATCCTCAAAAGAAAAAGTGGGCTTCTCAAGCAAAGAATGAAGTATATCTAGTGGTTGGTGCTAATTCCATGAAAACCTCCATTCCCACCCATCATCGCTCATATTCTGAAGTTTGGAGAGTCAAAGGTTCCAATCCATCAACCAATACATTTCATACTCCATGCATATCACCATCCACTCCATTTATGATATCCAATTCTCACATTGACCATGTTATGGCAACTACCCTTCATCATAAGGATCTTGAAGGCACTTTATCATGATGTGCACACATAGACAAGGTTAATTGTGGTACCAACAAGAAAAATCAAAGTTCTTCAAAGATGCATTCAAGTCCTTATATCTTAGCAAAGCAACTTCTTCAAGCAGGATACCTATTGATCGTGTTTTCTGCACAATAACAGCCAGACAAAATATGATATCCTATCTCTCTTGAAAGGTAAATCTCTATCGGCAAGCCTCAAGAGATAACCCCAAGGTCTCTAATGTCAGGTCTTGACAGTGCATAAACAACTCAGTAACAAAATGTGAAAATGCTGGTAATCACAATGGGACCTTACTACAAGCAAAATGCTGAATCAATTTTATTAGATCTAACAATTTGATGGTGCCTCAATCCTAGATTTAACCCAATAATCAAAGAAATAAAAAAGGATAAGGGTTTCAGAGAGACTTCTAAACCTAACATTACTCCTAAGATCAATAATGAAGGTAACCAACACTCGAAAGGACCAATCCCTCTAAAACCAATCTCTACTTGACCAAGATAAATCTACAATCTCACAGAAAACAATGCAATCTTCTGAGGTGTTAAGATTATCAAATCACGAACATTCATTCAACAACCCTTTTTGCAGTTGAAATGAACAAATCTTCACAATCGAACTAGGCACATGGAATATGAAGTCTAGGCTAACTTTGCAAAGCAACTAACAATTAGTTGGTTGCAAAAAGTATGGACTAAAGGATTGCTGCAACATTCAAGTATTAAATCACAAACATTATTGAACCCAAAACTAATCTAAACATGAACCTTCTCAAAGCAATTTTAAAGATAGAACAAAAAGAACCATGCAAAACAAAAAAAGACAAGTATGGCACCAAATCACAATGTCATTTCTTGTATTCAAATTGTCCACTGCAGCAACAATTCCAGATTTCTTTTACAACATTTACTTGAGAATACCTACTTGCTACTAACTACCTCTACTTCTAACTATTTTGCTCTCTAACCATCTAACTATTTCTAACTGTTCTAACTATTCAACCACTCTAACCTATCTAACCCTTTACAAATGAGGCGACATGCCCAATATATAGAATTCCCTAGAAAACATTGGCTAGGAAAGGGTTCTGCAGCATTAATGGCACAACTCGGTCAAGGGAAACCCATGGTCAGTCAAATAAGCACTAAATACGTGTCCCATCCAAGTCGGCCCGAGATCCGCAACACAGTGTGGACTGATGCGCGAGAAGGTAGTAGGGAGGCACAAATTGCACTGCAGCCTATCATTAGCTCCCTTCCTTATTATCTCTGTTCTGATCTAGCTCTTCATGTACTTTCAAGAACACTGCATCCAAGTCCATGACTAGCGGCAAGGGAAAAACCCTAAGTCATCTTTTGATGGACGCAATCTAGTCCCTTAAGTGTTTGACTGACTTATCCCAATCTGCCTTATACGCCAAATACTTATTAATGAATGCAAGGTAGGTGGCCGCATCATCCAGCTGGTGCTCAGAAACAGAATCATCATTACTTGGTGCATAAATGTCTTGCCACCAACTTCTCAACCGTTCTAGACTCAAACATTCAAGAACGATCTTCCTTCTTCCTGTCATTATCTTGAAAAGAGCAATGGATCCATCATATACACTGCTAAGGGTGTCATCAATGTGTCTTCTCTGTTTATAAATCTTCTTCAATACCCTCTGCCTAATCCACAGTGACTTTGTTCTCAGGGATCCTGCTCTTAACATCCAACTTAATCTTCTCTACATCGGATAATGAGGAACTAGCTACTGCTTTGCTTGATTCACCCTGCACTCAACATGAAAATCACAGTAAAAACCACAGGAAAGAGCCATGTTAATTCATCAGAACACCGTTAGAATGCATCTCATATAGTCAAGGTGTTATTAAAATTCATATAAAATGACCACAACAGATTTCGGGTTTGAAGACCATCTGCGGAATTTGAGCCAGAGAGGAATTTGGGAAATTCTAGATCGATCGGATTACAACGAAATAACTAGGAAAAACCTACTTAATCATTAAAATTAATCATTTTTCATCTATAAATCACATAAGAGATCCAAATATGTCATGAAATAATCATTAAATGCATCTAAATTATAAAAAAATCCAATTATTTCATGTTCCTTTATGTTTCATCAAGTTTCAGGGAAATCCGTGAGGGATGGACTTCCATGAAGAACGGGCCAAAGAGGATTTTCAAGAAACTAGAGGGAGATGGCGGATTTCAGAGAAATCCAGACTCGATGAAAATCCGCGGTTAAGGCACAATTCTGAACCAAACGGTGCGAAGGAAAGTACTTCGGCAAAGCAAATTTCATTTGGGATGAAGTCATGCCGAGTGGGGCACGTGTCGCTGAAAGTGAATGTGAAAGTCATGTCGATGAGAGAATTTCTTCGGTATAAAGTCACAGTGAATCGCCCTTGTCTTCTTTGACCACCAAAGTTTAAGTAATAACTTTGGCCAGACTAAAGTTTATCTATATGATGTCTCAATGAACTTACCGAGTCTTGCTGAATGGTGATGGGGAACATCTCAATGTTACCAGTGGGTAGTCGGGGTAAGGTCTTAGCGACTTCTTTTGGTCTCACCGACTAGCGATAGAACATGAGAGACCTTCGGTGTGAGAAAGATACATTCACAATGAACGGATGGACTTAGGAGGGTTTTCGGTGAAGTGCTTGAGTTCGGCTAGAGGTCCCAGCGACTACGTTATGTTTCGCCGATGAAGAGTTCCATCAGCATAACCTCTTGCCGACGTTATGAAGTCACCTGACAGAAGATTTGGGCTCGCCAAGAGGAAGGTTTCGCTATGAAGTCCTGGTGAATGTTACGAGTCTCACCGAAAGTGAAGGATTCGGCAAGAGTAATGAGCTTGTTGGAAGGTCTTAGCGAAGCATGAATGTCTCCCCGACAGAAGGTCACTCGACAAGAGCAGGATGTTCAGCAAAGGGTCTGGCCGAAAGGGGGAGATCTCAGTGATAGAATGAAAGATCGACAAGAGAAAAGGAACTCGCTATGAGCTCTCGGTGACGGGGTTTGTCTTGCCGACATAAAGACTTTGGTGTGAGAATTATAGTGTATGGGCGATCAAATACAAACCCACAAAGGGCTTCGGTGAGATGGAAAGATCTACATGACATCTCACTGACCTTGAAGGATTACAACAACTAAAATTTAGAAGGGATAGATAGTCCCAATTTCCTCCAGACACTGAACCAATGCATAATTTCAACCATTTAACTCAGGACAAGTCAGGGATGGACCTTTCCTAGATTTTCTCTTGCGTTTCAGGCCCGTTTTAAGACAACATAACTTGAAATGAGATTTCCCCTAGTCGGAAACCCTATTCACCTGCCATTAGCACATAGGCAAGCTTAGAACTCAGCTAGGAGATGACAAATGACGCAATACTGAATAACCCCAGCATGAAATAATCCAAGAGACCCAGAAACCAAGTTAGATATACCCCTCAAAGCAAGCATGAAGCCAACAACACAATTGAACAGACAATCAGAAAAGGAATTTTGGGAAGCCGTCGACAGGGAAAAATCCGGGAAAATCTAGCCCACGCGGAAATCTGTGAATACTGAAAATTCTCGAAAAACAAGGGTCCAGCCAGAGTCCAAGCAGGAT
The DNA here is from genome assembly GCA_007258455.2 of Sequoia sempervirens. Classification (NCBI taxonomy): domain Eukaryota; kingdom Viridiplantae; phylum Streptophyta; class Pinopsida; order Cupressales; family Cupressaceae; genus Sequoia; species Sequoia sempervirens. The sequence continues at coordinate 194,970,510 of VDFB02075321.1, forward strand.
CCGAGAAAATCCGATCAGGGCAGAATATCCTGAATCCAAGCAAAAGCCCAAAATTCATCCAGAACTCAAGATTTTCAATAAATAACTTGGGGGAAACACTTAGGCATTCAAAATAAACATTTTAAGCACATGCCTAGGTAAGACAAAACCTCAAAAGAAACGGCCAAAACACAAAAACCGAAGTGAAAGAGGGTCCCTACTTCTAGCGGGGCGTGTGTGCCAAAACTGCACAGCAAATGGCGACTTCTGCTGGGAAAATGCTCCAAAGCATTTGATGATGAACAGGAATCGAGAACCCAGAATCTCTGGTTTCAATCTCACCATCAAACAAACAAGTCAGAATGCAAGGATTCAAAGAATAAAAACTAAAGGATAGACCAAATTTTCCATAAACTAAAAAATCCAAGTGTGTGCACATGAGTTCATTTCCCTCCTTAAGTTACTACAGGAAACTAGTTCAGTCAACTCAAGCTACATAAAGATTCTAACTTCAAAAGCAACCTGGATAGGGCCTCGCTACTAGTCAAGCCTCCATAGCCCCGATGAGGTTATCGCTGTGACTCTCCTGAACATAGCTCTACTGCTAGCTAGGCATCCATAGCCCTAGTAGAGATATTCAGGTACCCTTGATAAGTTGAATTTAGTCTTCTGATATTCAATATTTCATTTTTCTTTCTTTTGATATTCTTTATATGTCTCTTTCGTTTCAACTTGTGAATAATGAAGTTCACACTCAGGGCTGAGAACCACAGTGGCACTGAAGCAAAAATAGGATTTTTCACTTGAAAAGACTTCACAAGGATTCCTATAGTGACACTAGGATTCTTAAGATATATGATGGATATAATATTTCAGAGTATTTCAAGTTCAAGTCCACACCAGTGATTCAATCTTCTATAAATCTGACATTAAGACTGTTGGCAATAGCAAAGACTCCAACCATCCTTTCAAAATGCAGGACTAAAGTTCACCACAAAATACTTAGAACAATTCCAAAGAAGACAAATTTTCCATATAGGTGCAACACACCGAGGCAAAAACAGAGAAACCCCCACAACAAGAGCAGAGAAAAACAAAACAAACCAAAAGAAAACCTACACTAACCCAAAACAAACAAAAGCAACACAGAAAGGGAAACCTAATCTAAAGCAATCTATCCTAAAGCATTCCATCCTAGCTATGTACAAAAGCCTCCTAACCACTCATCATCAGATAGGGTGAACTGAGACCCACCCCTACTTGACTCTTTAGGGCATGAATAAGCAACAAGGTGATGGTAATAGTCCTCAAGAATGTGAATTCATCTTTATATTCTGCAAAACAATGCTCAATAATGCAGCATTCAAACTCAACCTCATAATCAGGAATGATCAACAATTGAGGCAACTCATTGAAACCATGATCAATCCATATGCAAGTTGTCTCTCCTAAACCTCCGTAATCAAATTGATAAGATCCAGAATTTTCAGTAAAGAAAGAAACAACCTGATTTTGTGTGGTTGTGGATTGAATGTGGTATTCATCATTCTTCAATAGTGAAGAGCTGATATCTATGTCGTCAGGAGGTCTCCACTGATGATGCAATATACCTCCTTTTCCTGTTGGAGTATTTCCATGAGGAATCAATGATGAAAATTTAAAAGCATTGTCTTGTATAGCAGATTTCTCAATAGGATGCTCATGAAAAAGCACCGTAGGCTAGCCTTCAAGCACATTTTCCCTTGCAGCTGTGTGATCACACCCATCAATTATGACTTCAACATTACTGTTTTAAGCATCATTCAAATTTTCCTGCATACCAATATGATCCACATTAGCTATATCATTGTTGATGCATAAAGTCTGTGAGTTTTTAATGCTTAATTCATCAACAAACAGAGAAAATACACAATTTGATAAATGAGGGAACTCCCCAAATTCTTTCTCCGTTGGCATTGGTTCAGACTCTTGATCACAGTTATTAGGAATGTTGGCCATTCCATTAAGTTCTTCCTCATATTCTTTAGAGCATTCATCAGCAACTCGTTGAAATTCTTCCATCAGGGACTCGTTTGATGTATCCTTTTGTGTATCCCTTGCATGTTGTGGCAGTGGTACCCATTCGTCCACCTCTTTTATGGCTGCCTGACACTGGAAACATGTGAATTCTGAATGCTCTTCCTCATGTATCCTGCACCAAGCTGGTAACAATAACTCCTCTAGGCAAACACCATAGCTCAAGCTCATCCAATCTTTCTTAATTCTGGAAACAAACAATTTATATCTAGTTTGTATTAGATCTTCATCCTGGAAGGGAAGAGCTGGTATGGTAACTCCCTTTTCTTGCAACTCATCCTCCACTATATTTTCAAAAATCTGACTAACTTTTGTAGGAACATCCTCCTTGATCTTTATAGGTAGCCCTTCACTTAAATGTTCCTCTATTAACTCAATTGCCTCGGATTTGCATTCCTTATACTCAGTCCCTTCCAGAACCACCTCAACATCAACTGCAACATCATCTCTAGATTCAAAATTTGTTGGCCTCTTTGTAATGCATTCCTTGTCTAACTTTTCTTTCCACTATAGGTATCTTCCAACTTTAATGATGGCATCCACACATGAGCGGCAAGTGAACTCTGAATGGGCTGCATTATGAACTCTGCACCATTTAGATGAGATGAAATCTTGTAAACACTTACCACCAACAAGTTGATCTTCAACTATCTGCATAAATGCCTCGACTGTAGCATCAATAAACCCTAGGTCTGTAGAGACTAATGGTTCAGGAAAGTCCTACATAAAAATACCCCTTTGCAAAATCCTCTCGATTTGGCCCAAAATGTTTAGGCATCCCAACTCACTGTGTCTACAGGTATTATGAATTATGCACTTGTCTGACAATGCATAGTGATAAAAACCCTTATCATTCCAGAGATCCAATCTCTTATTTAAAGACTCACAAAGTTGCAGAAAATCAATCTGAAGACTATTTCCACCATAAAAAAACATAAGATTGCTTTTCCATCTTGAATCAGAACTTGTACTTTTCAGATCTAGAGATCTATCACATCTCAGATTTTCAGCATAAAGGCTCACCCAACTTTCAACAATGTCACCTTCGTTCGGCCCTCCTCGACCAAGCAGGGTTTGGTAATTCCTGAAACTCTTGCTCTCCCGGAGCAGATTTTGTTCTTTTTCTGAATCTCTCATGAGAGATGGCGTTCAAAAATTGATCCAGCTTGCTTGTTCAGGCCCTCCTTCTAGTGCCAGTTCCTGTTGATCGTGTTTTCTACACAATAACAGCCAGAAAGAATATGATATCCTATCTCTCTTGAAAGGTAAATCTATATCGGCAAGCCTCAAGAGATAACCCCAATGTCTCTAATGTCAAGTCTTGACAGTGCATAAACAACTTAGTAACAAAATGTGAAAATGTTGGTAATCACAATGGGACCTTACTACAAGCAAAATGCTGAATCAATTTTATTAGATCTAACAATCTGATGGTGCCTCAATCCTAGATTTAACCCAATAATCAAAGAAATAAAAAAAGATAAGGGTTTCAGAGAGAGTTCTAAACCTAACATTACTCCTAAGATCGATAATGAAGGTAACCAACACTCGAATGGACCAATCCCTCTAAAACTGATCTCTGCCTGACCAAGATAAATCTACAATCTCACAGAAAACAGTGCAATCTTCTGAGGTGTTAAAATTTTCAAATCATGAACATTCATTCAACAACCCTTTTTGCAGTTGAAATGAACAAATCTTCACAATCAAACTAGGCACATGGAATATGAAGTCCAGGCTAACTTTGCAAAGAAACTAACAATTAGTTGGTTGCAAAAAGTATGGACTAAAGGATTGTTGCAACATTCAAGTATTAAATCACAAACATTATCGAACCCAAAACTAATCTAAACATGAACCTTCTCAAAGAAATTTTAAAGATAGCACAAAAAGAACCATGCAAAACAAAAGAAGACAAGTATGGCACCAAATAACAATGTCATTTCTTGTATTCAAATTGTCCACTGTAGCAACAATTCCAGATTTCTTTTACAACATTTGCTTGAGAATACCTACTTGCTACTAACTACGTCTACTTCTAACTATTTTACTCTCTAACCATCTAACTATTTCTAACTGTTCTAACTATTCAACCGCTCTAACCTATCTAACCCTTTACAAATGAGGCGACATGCCCAATATATAGAATTCCCTAGAAAACGTCAGCTAGGAAAGGGTTCTGCAACATTAATGGCACAACTCAGTCAAGGGAAACCCATGGTCAGTCAAATAAGCACTAAATGCACGTCCCATCCAAGTCGGCTTGAGATCCGCAACACAGTTCAGATTGTTGCGCAGGAAGGTAGTAGGGAGGCACAAATCACGCTGCAGCCTATTTTTAGCTCCCTTCCCTATTATCTCTGTTCTGATCTGGCTCTTCATGTACTTTCAAGAACACTGCATCCAAGTCTGCGACTGGTGACAAGGGAAAAACCCTAAGTCATCTTTTGATGGACGCAATCTCGTCCCTTAAGTGTTTGACCGACTTATCCCAATCCGCCTTATACACCAAATACTTATTAATGACTGCAAGGTAGGTGGCCGCATCATCCAGCTAGTGCTCAGAAACAGAATCATCATTACTTGGTGCATAAACGTCCTGCCAACAACTTCTACACCGTTCTAGACTCAAACATTCAAGAGCAATCTTCCTTCTTCCTGTCATTATCTTGAAAAGAGCAATGGATCCATCCTATACACTGCTCTGGGTGTCATCAATGTGTCTTCTCTATTTATAAATCTTCTTCAACACCCTCTGCCTAATCCATGCAGTGACTTTGTTCTCAAGGATCCTGGTCTTAACGTCCAGCTTAATCTTCTCTGCATTGGATAATGAGGAACCAACTACAACTTTGCTTGATTCAACCTGCACTCAACATGAAAATCACAGTAAAAACCATAGGAAAGAGCCATGTTAATTCATCAAAACACCATTAGAATGCATCTCATATAGTCAAGGTGTTATTAAAATTCATATAAAATGACCACAATAGATTTCGGGTTTCAATACCATCTACGGAATCTGAGCCAGAGAGGAATTCGGGATATTCCAGACCGATTGGATTCCAATGGAATAACCAGGAAACACCTACTTAATCATTAAACTTGATCATTTTTCATCTATAAATCACATGGGAGATCCAAATATGTCATGAAATAATCATTAAATGCATCATAAATTATAAACGAATCCAATTATTTCATGTTCCTTTATGTTTCATCAAGTTTCGGGGAAATCCGTGAGGGACGAACTTCCTCAAAGAACGGGCCAAAGAGGATTTTTGGGAAACTAGAGGGAGACGACAGATTTTGGAGAAATTTGTACTCGACGGAAATCCGTGGTTAATGCACAATTCTGAACCAAACGGTGTGAAGGCAAGTACTTTGGCAAAGCAAATTTCATTCAGGATGAAGTCACGCTGAGTGGGGCACGTCTCGCCGAAAGTGAATGTGAAAATCATGTCGATGAGACTTTCTGCGGTATAAAGTCATAGTGAACCGCCTTTGTCTTCTCTAACCACCAAAGTTTAAGTAATAACTTCGGCCAAACTAAAGTTTATCTATATGATGTCTCAGCAAACTTACCGAGTCTTGTCAAACAGCGATGGGGAACATCTTGATGTGACCAGTGGGTAGTTGGGGTAAGGTCTTAGCGACTTCTTTTGGTCTCGCCGACTAGTGATAGAACATGAGAGACCTTCGGTGTGAGAAAGATACGGTCACAATGGACGGATGGACTTAGGAGGGCTTTCGGTGAAGCACTTGAGTTTGGCTAGAGGTCCTAGCGACTACGTTATGTTTCGCCGATGAAGAGTTCCATCGGCATAACCTCTTGCTGACGTTATGAAGTCACCCGACAGACGATCTGAGCTCACCAAGAGGAAGGTTTTGCTATGAAGTCCTGGAAAATGTTAGGAGTCTCACCGAAAGCGAAGGCTTTGGCAAGAGTAATGAGCTTGCTGGAAGGTCTCAGCGAAGCATGAATGTCTCCCCGACAGAAGGTCACTCGACAAGAGCAGGATGTTCGGCGAAGGGTCTTGCCAAAAGGGGGAGGTCTCAGCGATAGAACGAAAGATCGACAAGATGAAAGGAACTCGCTATGAGCTCTCGACGATGGGGTTTGTCTTGCTGATAGAAAGACTTCGGCATGAGAATTATAGTGTCCGGGCGATCAAATACAAACCCACAAAGGGCTTCGATGAGACATGGGAAGATCTACATGACATCTCACCAACCTCAAAGGGTTATAGTGACTAAAATTCAGAAGGGATAGATAGTCCCAATTTCCTCCAGACACTGAACCAATGCATAATTTCAACCATTTAACTCAGGACAAGTCAGGGATGGACCTTTCCTAGATTTTCTCTTGCGTTTCAGGCCATTTTTAAGATGACATAACTTGAAATGAGATTTCCCCTAGTCAGAAACCCTATTCACCCGCCATTAGCGCACATGTAAGCTCAAAAATTAGCTAGGAGATGACAAATGACGTAATACTGAACAACCCCAGCATGAAATAATCCAAGAGACCCAGAAACCAAGTTAGATTTACCCCTCAAAGCATGCATGAAGCCAACAACACAATTGACAGGACAGTCAGAAAAGGAATTTCGGGAAGCCGATGATAGGGCAGAATCTGGGAAAATCCAACCCACGCATAAATCCACGAATACTGAAAATCCCCAAAAAACAAGGGTCCAGCCGAAGTCCAAGCAGGATTCAGGAAATTCTGACCAAGGCAGAAAATCCTAAATCCAAGCAAAAGCCCGAAATTCATCCAGAACTCTCAAGGAAACATTTTCAAGGTAAGCAAACCTAAGACAAAAGCGAAAGAGGGTCCCTACTTCCAGCGGGGCATGTGTGCAAAAACTGCACAACAATACCGTTAGAACATTATGGTAGAAACCTCTCAATCAATACTATTTATGCAAAAAATTGGTAAGGTAATAGCCTTTATGGGAAACTCAGTTAATGGGGGACCAATTGCGCTGAATTGAGTGACCTCCGGGTTTTTAAAGAAGCCAACTCCTTCTGTAATTGTGGTTTTGGAATCAGAAAAGGAAGGAGATATATATATATATATATATATATAATATAACTAAGATGATGCACCAAGATTTAGATGTAAGGCATGATAAATCTATCTTTTGGACATGATTTAAGGGCCTGTTCAACAATCTGTTATGTCCCAGAATAACATAAATCAAAGATGAAGACCTAAATAATTCATTCAATGACAGAATAATTCTCACACACATTTACTAAAAAGAAAAGTAAAAGACATGATCTAAACTGGAAAACTTGTATTTAAATCATAGAAGTTATGCAAATAAACAATTCAGGACAATAATGGGACAGTATAATGTTTTATCAAATAGCTTAAGAAAATAGAAAGGTTGAACAATGGCACAGTTTGAGAGTCTTATACAATAATCTAAAAGCAATGTAAAAGGCCTAGTGTCTTTCCGCTCATTTTTCTGTATCTTCCAAACTCCTTTTGGAAGGAAGAAGCAGTATATATAGATAAAAAAATCCCACCACCTAGTGGGCTAGTAACAGAAAATATCTCGTATCACGAGCAATGATGCCTGGAACAATGATTTCCTTTAGCTATTGCAACAAAAAATATTCGGGCCATGGAACGTAGTTTGTTCTTGAACAGATGTATCCCCTCTGAATGATGGCAGTGGTCCTAGAAAACTCTTGTGCATACATGTGTCATTCACCCACGAAGGCAGTTTAGAATACGTGGCAATCAGGTGGGGCTCGTTGCTCACTCCTTCCTTGTCTTCAATGAAGTCCCCATGAAAGAGACATGTGGAAACAAGTCAAGGCCTGATTGTTGATTCCTCCTCTTGTGATGAAAATCCCTTGTGGTGAAGACACATGGAGCAGTCCTTACCATCGGTGCCGACTGTGGGGTCTTCCAAAAAAGTATATGTGGATGAAAGCTATGTGGCACACAGATGGGGCTTGATTTTAAAAAGTGAAGGGAAGCATCCTTTAAGTTCCCATGGTGACAACACATGGAAGCATGGAAGAAGTCAGTAGGAGAGTGAAGGAAGGCTTCCCTGTGGTGAGCACTTGGAAGAAACAAGGTAGCAGTGGATGAAGTTCGAAAAGATGAGGCATGGGTCAGTACTTAGTGAAAAACAAAAACCACCCAAAGGGAGCTCGAGGAATTTAACATTCACAACTTTTGGCAACTACCAGGGGTGTTTCGCCTATGGAACAAGGAACCCAATAAATTTTTTGGCTCGCAAACCAAAGTCCCATCCATTGGGAAATGGAGTCAAATCTTTGAGAGAGTGGCCTATAGAAGTAGCTAGTCGGCCTCAAATGGTGTCGATATGTCATGCAAATTCTCTTATTCTCTACTTAGATCGATCATTTCTTTGTAAGGAAGCATCACGAATATACTAGCCCTAGACTTGAGTTGGAAGAGCAAATGCATTATTGGGTGAGTGATGCCCTCGATATCCTCTATAGTAGGGGGTTGACTGAATCTCTAGGAAGTGGATGTGTCCTGATGCTTCTCTCCTATCTTTGCTGCAATCTGCTCTACAATAGCCACCGAGTTTTCAGAAAGAAATAGGGAGGGTAAGCCCATCTGAGTTAGCTGGGAGAACCTAGCCTACATGTTATTCATGGTCTAGTCTAGTTTGGTAGCGCACTTGCTAGCATGAAGGACAACCACATGGAAAAGGATGAACTTGTTCACTATTTTGGTAGAAGCCTTTCAGCCCTTGATAACTGTGTTTGCTAAGTCCTCGTTCGAGACCATGTATAGCTTATCTATAATTTTTTTTGTCTCAAGGACCTTCTCTATGATGATTTGCAGGAACCACTCAATTGCTCCATGAACTTCCCTGCTTAAACTTGTCACCTCCACCATAAATTGAAGCATTGGCTAAAGGGTTAGGTAGAAGGCCTTGACCTTACCCTAGTATGAAACATATAGTTGTTGGGCCACCAGAAGGAAATCTAGCAGGGCAGTAGGGGCCTGGGGAAGACTCCTCAAAATACTAATCTCCACATCTCTTGATTCGACATCTTGTGTTAGTTTCACAACCTTCTATTTGCAGCCGAGAGTTGCTCTAACAAAGTCTTCCATTTGGCAAGCCATTTTTCATCTACCTAGTTTTTCTTCACTGATTTTGTTTCAAGTGAAGAATTCATCTCCTGGATCTCATTCTCCAATTGAGTCTTTCGGCCCTTAAAATCTACATCCTTCTATTGCATTTTTTGTTCGAATTGAGCGTACTAATGGTAAAACTCCTCACCTTTTCATTGCATCTCCTGTTGTATTTGAGCCAACCAGTCCTACAATTATTTGACCTTTTTCCGTAGTTCAACAACCAAGTTGGGATCATGGGATTGGAACTTTGCAAGTTTCTCTCAGAGTTTAGTTTGCTCTGTCTACGCTTTCTCTGATAAGCATGCAAATTCTACTTCTCTCACCTTATCCTTCACCAGTAGGACCTCAACCCTTTCCTTTACAAGTTTCAGCTCCTCCTCCCTTTTCTTTAGCTAGCAACCAGACTTGAGGAAGTTGGAGGTCACCACCTGTTGTGTTTCCTCCATGAGCTCAACTTTGTCTTGTGGTCAGCTATGCTTAGATTGAGTCCCATGCTTACATGTTATAATCATCGGGCTGCATTTCCCCCTATTGTTTGATGATGGTCAGATACATGGTTGTAAAGTGCAACAATCACTGGGCCTCATTGAAAATAGTTTGCACATTTGGCTCCGCCAGCTTCTTTTTATCCTTGGCCTTTTGCTTCTATATCCTGATAGCCCACACTTCTTTTGTTTTATCACCCTACTCTAGAAATTGGGTTGGCAACCTAACTAACCCACCTGTGAAAGGTGCATCAGGAGGAAGGGCGAAAGGGAATGAGAGAGTAGTGGTTCTAGATGTTTTCTTCTTCAAAAGATTGACCGTCTGTGGGGAGAATGGAGGAACATACCAAAGCCTAGTTTTTGAACTAGCAAGAGGACTCATTAGGTGTTGTGGCGGTAGTGGAGTCATGGAAGATTCCAACTAATGGGCAAACTGGGTTAGGGCTGATTCAATAGTAGCAAGAGGGGTGTCAATGGCGGCCGCAGATGCAGAAAGTGAAGCAATAGTGGATGTGGATTGGGGAATAGGGAAAGATGAAATATTCCATAGAGGAGTCAAGAAAAATGGTCTCACCTAAGTGAAGTAGGAGAAACCTACCATGACCATTGTGGAAGAAGTGGGAAAAGAAGGGCCAACACATGAAGTGGTGGGTGACATAGAGGAGGCAGGAGGAACTAAAGATTGCGAAGCAAGAGAAGAGGGAGAAAAAGTTACCTGTGGTGTGAATGACTGCGATCCTTGGCCTATTGTTGGCTCTATTCCTATTGTGAGCCCCAGGCTTGTTATGAGCTCCTAGCTCATGGTGGGCTCCTATGAACCCTCTTCTTTAGTTGCATCTATGTGCTACCTCTTGTTGGGTGGTGATTATTCCACCTGTATGGTCTCTGACTGTTGTTGCTGGGTTATTTTTGACCTTTTTGTAGTCTAGGTGTGTGTATGCGAGGCTCCTGACCATGATATATTGAACCACACATTTAAAGATACTTTGCTAGGATGCTTCATTTCCTTTCTTTCTACTACACTGGGGCCATCTGTACTTCACTTTCTTTCTCCTTTCCCTTCTCTGTATATGTTTCAAACTCCTCTAGGTTGACATCTTCATTATCGCTAGCATTGGAATTAGTATGCACATTGTCCCACAACTTATCAAATCTTTCATCCATCCCTATGCTTTGGTAAGGAGCATCAAGGTGTTAGATTTCTTATCGATAGATCTAGAAGTCTCTAATTCTTTCCCCACTCCACTTTTCTTTCCTTGACAACTCACTGTAGAGGGTGGCCCCTATTTGGCACTTCTCATTATACTTTGCTAACTGGAGGTAGAATTGAAGCCATGGTGGTCTGCTATGATCAGTAGGAATATAGGCTAGGTCCACCAATAGATCATCATGCTCCTCCATCGGACTCCGCTGCTTTTCCCAATACGGCTGTGGACTATGCGTTACCTTGATGAATTTGTTACCTAAGTCATCAAATGGGTTATATTGTCACTTATCGTATATCATCACTAACCATAGATGAGACAACTTTTCTTCCAACAACTTATGTGACTACTTTTTCTCTATTACCACCCATTTGAAGGTTAGTGAGCATTTGAAAAATCCTCTCTTGGCCCTTCCTCCACAAAATTTATAATCAATAATGGACATTTATCGAAACATCTCAAGGGCCAATACCCTATGTGTGACAAACTCTAGGAGCTAGAATGGATTGTTAGTAAAGTCGTGCATGTAGATGAATGTAAAATCCCTCCTGAGGAACTAGTCACATTTAGGAGTGAAGCTTTTCATCCACTCCATTTGGTCGATAGAAAGCTGATAGAGACAACCATCCTTATCGAAGTCTCATAGAATTGGAGTTAAGAAATTTTTTGAAAATGCATAATAATCATGTGTTGTGGAAAGGAGTGGAGTCCATATAGAAACTGGCTTTCTGGCTCCTTGCTCGATAAAAATGGACAATGACATATTTTTCCTAAAATGTCAGGGTTCTAGTATAAGAACATATGAGCAAGTAAAGAAGAAAACTTGAACTTTCATTGCATCTTGTACTCCCATATTTGGCTCATCATTTCATGGTAAATGCCTCCCGCGAATTCATACCATAACAAGGACTTTTTCCTATGCAGCTGAAAACCCAAACCTAATTGAAATTATTGCACCCATTTGTTTTTGTCCAAGCTGCAAATAAATGCCATCATAGAGAGTGCATCCTGCATATCTTGCTTGAAGGCATCATGCACAACTGGAATTTTCTGCAACTCATTGAAAAATTCCTGAGGCCTCTACATTTCTACAATATAAAAGTCTAAAGCTTTTCCTCTGCCTTTCCAAAAGGTACACCCACCTTCTGGAGTGAATGTCTCCATTCTACCCACTTTAGAGTGGCTCACTGGGATACACAACATGCTCCAGATAGTGTCTTTGCTAATGTTGAATCTTAGTGTCCAACCTTCGATGGTGTTGGTATCTATGTTGAAATGTTCAATGGCCTCGTGAATGAGCTATGGGCAGTAATGCACAAAGGAAACCAAATACTATGGAATACCACTAAACCATAGCTTATATGCAATTCTCTATGTGCTATCAACCTTTTTCATTCTTTTGCAAGCTCCTTCCCTAAGAGTCTTAGGGTTCCCTGTAAGTTTTGGGCTTGTTTAGGGCTCATGTGTGAATCCATTTTGGTTTTTATAGCATCCCAGGTGACACGTAAGAGGTGTCATAAAAAATATTGACAACTGATGCTGCAATAATGTAGTCATACAAGCTTTTGGTTGCCTCCATTTGAGAACTTCCAGCCATTTCAGGGTACTGTAAATTTCAGCTGCATTTAAATTCTCTGTAATTCACTTCAACTCTATTTGTGCTTGAAACCTTTGCTTTGGGTAGTGTGCTAAAAAATATTTTACAATGTTATCTTCTTGCATCCAATACTTAGCTATTTCTTTTCTTGTGATAGCCAACAATGGCCACCTTTTAGCATTAAATTTAGCATGTACCCCCAACTCTTTTTCTTGTGTGAAATGAATTACTTGCCATTTTGAAATGATCATAATTCATAATGACGATTTGGTAATCATGTGGTATGGCTCGATTTCTTTGGAACTTGAGCTGACAATTAGAAAGTGGTTAGGATTTCACACGCCTTGAAAATTAATATCCCTAAGAGAATAATTAGGCCAAAGATGCAATAATTACTTGAAAAGATTTGTGTTCCTCTTTGGAGTTTCAGAAGTGCTTGCAAAATGACACATCAACATCTGGCCGTATAGATGATCACTTGGGAATGCCACCAATTCATGATACTTAATTACCTCTTATTAATTTTGCACACAACAATTCGTACCTAGTAGACACAACAAGTGAGAAATTCAAGCAAGCTCTGGTGGGATTTTCAAGTTAGTACTTGATTAGCATCATCCTTATGGCACAAAAATTACCTCGCATATCCTGGATATTTCTATAAATAGGCACTTAGGAAATAGAAAAATAATACTTAGCAATTTGGGAAGAATTGGTAATAGGTAGTTAGATAGAATTTGGCATTAGTAGTTGCATAGAGCTAGCCTTAGGTAGTTGTAGAGAGCTAGGAATCATGAACACTCCCATTAGGTTAGTTTGTAACAAATCCTAGACAACATTCCTAGGTGAAATGTTGAATAGGAATCTAAAGAGAATGACTAAGAATAAACATTCATTAGCCATATAAGCGATGAAGTTGGTTATGGGGAGGGATTTCCTTAAGTACGAAGATAAATATAGGGTCAATATTGACGTGTGATCTCACTTCATCGCATCTATGCTTGACATCCAAGTTCCTAAGCCATTGATTCTTCACCTAGTGCTTGAAGTATTTCCAAAGAAGTACCTAGGAAGCCTTGGAGAGGTGGTGGTGAATGCTACGTTTGGTCCGGGTCTACCAATAATGAGTGACCTTCACAAGTATATTGAAGAAGATGTAGTAGTACCATGGGTACCATTCCAAAGTGGGTTTCACATCCAGTCCCATGAGGAGCACTGTCAAAGGATGACCCATGCCTGCCACTTTCTGTTTCATTGTTACAATGTGGTGCCCTTCTATGACGTTGACTGGTACACTGATTTTAGGAACCTAGTGTTCCCTTTGCCACTCGCCATTTCTCCTACAGATGTTGTTGCTCCTGCTGATGAAGTAATTCTAGATGTTGTTGTTGATGTTTCCATTGCCCTTGCTCGAGACTAAAAAATTTAATGCTTTTAAGAAATCATCACTTTGTTAATCCATTTTTTGTATATACGCCTGGAAAAGGCCTTACTGCACATATCGATGAAGAAGCTATATAATATATATATATATATACTTTTAAACATATGGCCTCAAAGCCATTTTGAAATTGTATTTATCAAAGCATATATATATATATACATAATGAATATATCGCTTATACTAAACATTTTGTCTCCTTTGCTTGGCTTTTGATTTTACAATATGGGTTTTCCTTTCTCTTTTTGCACATATGCTTTCATTTCAATTTTCTGCATATAAGTTTGTTTTCTACTTCATGGGTTGCATTTATTTTCAGCTTCCTCGTACAAATGAAAATTATTGAAATATTGGCCGAGAAACACGAAAGGAAAAATAATTACACTATTCACATTTTTACATTGGCAGAATAATGTAAAGCTTAATTAAATAATTTTCAGCGGATTCGGTTAATCAGAATACCCAATGATTTCTACTCCATATTTTCTAATTCAAATGCATTGTGTTTCTTGCATTGAATTATTTTGAAAGGGCCTTCCCACAGGCTATCAAAATTTTGTGTTGGCTTGGCTTTGCATCCCTTTCGTTGAATTTTAACACTAGGTCCCCGTACTTTAGACCTTGGTCCGAAGCTTTCTTGTTGAACCATCTCTTAACCACCTTTTGGTGGTTGTGCATGGCTATCAGGGCCTTTTCCCTTTTTTCCTGCACCTCCAACAACTCATCCAACCAAACCTCCATGGTGCCATTTTGTTCTACCTCAAGAGATTTGAGCAATTGTAGCACCAAAATCTCCATAGAGATAGGCAATAGCACTTCTTTCCCATACAATATCTCATACGAAAAAGTCTTGAGGACTTGCTTGGGAGTTATGTGGTCCACCCATAACACTGCCTGAAGGTTCTTATGCCATTCTCTATGGTGTTCTAACCCAATTCTTTTGATGAGTCAGACTAAATTTTTGTTAGTCGACTCAACCAAGCCATTCACTTGCGAGTAGTAGTTTGATGGAATTTTTAATAATATTCCATGCATGAGTGTGAATTGATATACCTTAGAGCCAAGGAAAGCCTTGACATTGTCAAAGATGATGGTTTTGGGCGGGTCGAATCTCGTCACCAATTCCTCAAGGAAGTCCACTATCTCCGCCTTTGTTGCATTATTTAGGGGCATGGCTTCGGTCCACCTGGTAAAGTACTCCATGGCCATTAGAATCCATTTGTGTCTAGTTTTGGAGGTAGGATTGATCATCCCGATGAAATCAAGACCCCATTGCACAAAAGACTCATCAACCACTATTGGGTTGAGAGACATTGTAGAGTTTTTTCTTCTTCCTACAAAGAATTGGAATTCCTTGCAAGCTTTTACCAAGGAGTATGAGTTGTTAAATAACATAGGCGAGAAGTATCCAACACACATTATTTTGATGGCAGTGGTCTTTACAGAGAATTTTCCGTCCACAAGACTACTATGGAAAGTGTCAAAAATTCTTTTCACTTGCTCCATGGTGACACACTGCAATAGAACGCTGTTGAAGTTTCTTTTGAAAAGGACCCCTTTGATGAGTGCATGCCCACTATTCTATAGTTGGTAGAATCTTCTATTTTGAGAAGGATTTCCCAGCGGGTATTTTCCATTATGCATAAATCTCACTCTGTCTACCATCCAACAACCTTCGGATTCAGACTCATTGGTTAAAACCAGCTCTGGTTGCTCTTCTTCGACCACCATTTCCTCATCATGTGCCAAATATTAACACAGTCCACTTCCTCAGGTGGTCTTTGTAGGCTTGACCTCAATGTCATATTCAAGGATCTTAGTGATCCAATTGACCCTCTTTTTAGTGATCTCTCCCTCCATGACGTATTCACACACACTAGAATGCATGACATAAACAATCACCTTGTTGCAAGATATGAGGTGTCAAAACTTCTTGAGTCCCTTAATAATTGCAAACACTTGCCTCTCAAAAAAGTTTTAGTTCATCTCATATTCCTTTAAGGTCCTAGAGTGAAATTCTATCGAATGTTCTCCCTTTCCTACATCATCCTTTTGAGTTAAGATAGTAGCAATGCTTGACTTGCTACTGAATACATAAATTATGTAGTCCTTCGACAAGTCTGGATTGACCAATACATGAGCTTAGGAAATAGCATCCTTAATCTTCTCAAAGGCTTCTCTAGCTTCTTTAGTCCATTTGAATAATTGGTCCTTTTTTAGGATCAAGGTGATTGGTCTAATTATTTCTGCAAAATCTGAAATGAATTGTCTCACAATGTTTACCTTCCCCAGGAAAGAATGGACTTCTTTCTTGTTGATCAGTAGGGAAATATCTCTGATTTCTTTCACCCACTTAGGATCAATTGCAATTCCTTCTTTGGATACTACATGTCCTAATAATTTTCCTTGTGATACTTCGAAGACACATTTTTTTTGGTTTTAGGGATACCCCAAACTCCTGAAATTTTTTGAAAACTATCTCAAGGTGATCGAAGTGATCATCCTTATGCTTGGAGAATACATTCAGATCATCCAAATAGATTAGGATAATCTTGTTGATAAATTTTCTAAAAGTGATCCATCGCCTACTAGAAAGTTGCTCCTACATTTGGGAGGCCAAAACACATTTTAGCATATGCGAATGTTCCCCTCTTGGTAGTGAACATTGTTTTGTGTTGGTCCTCCTCTTTGACTTAGATCTGATTGTAACTGGAGAATCCATCCAGTAGAGAAAACATCTCGGATCCTACCACTATTTGGAAGATAGACTCCATGGAAGGTAATAGGTAGTGGTCCTTTAGGGATGCTCTGTTTAGGTCCCAAAAATCAACACATAAGCAGATATCTTTGTTCTTCTTTCGGATCTACCTATATGCTATGCTTGATCAAGAAGATGATCTAAGACTGAATTAGCTTTGTTAGCTCCTGTGCCATCAAGCCTTTGATCTTTGGATTCACTGGCCTCTATTTTTGGCAGACTAGTTTTGCACCTTCTAGGTCATCTCTATTGTATGTTGGATGATGTCGAGATTGTATCCCTTAAGGTCATCATATGACTAGCCCACCACTCCATAATTCTCACAAAAGTTGATGAGCCTTTCTTTATCATGATGTGGAACATCTTTCTTGACTTTGAGCTTTCTTCAATCTTTGACCTGAAGGTCCACATAGTCGCTTTTGTCTGCTACAAATTTCCATTTGTCATTTCTTGCATCATCACAATCAAACAAGTTTTTGAGGGTGACCAATCCTTTCAGAAGCTTGTTGGACTTCAGCTAAATTATTTCTCCATCGTAGGCATTAGAAATCTTCGGTTGGAGTTGGTTGGAAAACTCTCCTGACTGTTGGATGAATAAGGTGATGTGTTCATTTCTATCAAACACTTTCCAACTCTAATCATTATTTGGGATTTTTGGTCAAAATATCATTCGTACAGAGTGTTTGTTATGAATTAGGTCAGAGGCAGGGTCAAACTGAGATCTGATTGTGGCCATGCAGTCTTCATCAACATTTTGTTCTTAGGGAACTATCTAGATATTGAAGGCTTCGAAATCCTCAATCAGGTCCCAAACTCTATATATGTCTATAGGATCACATGTGAACATTCTTGGCTACAGAAATCCCTTGGACTTGGTTGACTACTAGTTCAAAATATTTGAACACCATTAATTGCTTGATTCCCATTCACTCTACAAGGTTAGACCTTGTGCTAACTTTTTATCTTGCTACATCAAAGTGCAGCGTCCATAGCTCTAAAGCTTGATCAATTTTAGGTTCCTTCACTCGGTAGCATGATATTTGTCAAAAGGATCAACATCTATATATTTTCTCAAGAGAACTTATTCTTGATTGATCCACTCTCGGGTCACTTTTTCATCTTCTAACAACTTGGCGCAATAAGTTTCCTCCTTGGTCAAAGAGGTATGAGTAGACTCAAAGTTGATCATGGCTTCATTGACCACATGTTCCAAATGCAGAGCTTTAGACACTATTTTCATTTTAGCTCCATGCTTGGTCCTTAAGATCAAGTGTGACCAGTCTAGGGAAAGATACCCACCTATCTTTGAAGTGAATTATTGGGATAGGCAGAGACCAAACATGGGGGGAATGTCTATGATCACACTATCGTGTAGAACTATAATGTTAGGGCACGAGAATAGAGTCAAGAGGTCTTTGATGACACCTATGGTTTCAATTTTTTTCCCATCAAGATACATAACCCCCCTCTTTAAAGGTTCATTGCTAAGTCTTAGGGCTTCAACTATCTATTTGGGCATGATGGTGGTGCTAGCATCAGAGTCAATCATGGCATTGTGAAATAATTTATCTCCTACAATAAGAGTTAGGAAGAAAGGTTTCAGTTTTGGATTATCTCTAACCTCAGTAGAGGCTTCTTCTGTACTATTTGTGAGAACTTTGGTAGGGGATAGTAGGTCAACAATGTTTCCCTTGAGCGATTGCTCTGTTGGCTCATTGATCAGATCTTCTTGAAGTTCCTTCTACAACAATTTATTCTATTCTGGAATAGCTAAGATAACCCATAGGGACACATTAGCGGATGATTTTTTCAATTGTTCCACCACATTAAATGTTAGTGGATTTTGAGGCTTTTACTCTTTAGCTCAGGTTATAACAATTTCCTTTTGCACCAGACATTGCTATGCCACTGCGGAAGTACTAATTGTCTGGTTAGATGCACCTTTAGGCTGTAGACTAATCGGTTGTGAGACAACTAGTTCACCCATGAATCTCCTTTTTGAGCAAGTGTTGTAATCAAAATGTACTTGCGATGTTTTCGATGGGGATGCATTGTTGGAAAACACTGCCTCTTCTTCTTCCATCCATGAGAAGATCGCATGATCAGGAGTAATATTAGTTTCTTGCTCCAAGGGCATCCCTTGCGTTTATGGGATGAGTACCACATTTTCAATTTGTGGAGAGGCATATACATAACCTCCATGGTCTGACACCGCACCTTGTCTATACTGTTCAACCACCTTTTGCTATAGATTTCCGCAAGGACAATTTATAGGCATATGTCCCTCGCCGTAGGGGAAGCACTAGGGGTTGATGTCATTGAATAAATTGCTTTTCCATGCTATCAAATCTTTTCTCAAGCTTGGATTAGCACTTTGTAATGGAGAAGGAACTGATACTATTTGATAAGTTCTTTGCACCTGTGGATTTGTGTGCGAGCCCCCTTGGAACTGGTTTTTCTAGTAAGAAGATCTTCCACCTTGATAATTTTGATAGGTTGGCTTCAGGGGCATAGACTAGTTCCATTTGATGATAATTATTTCATTGGTGATGGTCTGCAACATTTCCTTAATGTCGCTAATCTCATCCTTTGAAGAGTCAGATGTGGAAGCAATATTCTATGGTGCACCTAGATATGTGTACATGGATTGAGGAGGAGTGGGCACATTGGTAGATGGCATCCCTTTGGCGAGAATTGGTACCTTAGGAAACATAGGCATGATGGGCCAAGGTGACAACTTCCCTGTGTCTATTAGATTATTTTCCACCTTGACTGCAACGTTTTATGCGTCCAATAGTCTGGTTCCAGCAAGAGACTAGATCATCATCGAGATGTTTGTGTTAATGGATTTTAAGTAGAACATGAATGCCAACTCAGCCAGTGGGCAGATAGGAGTCTGAATTCTCTACCAAGTTATATAGAACTAGGCATTGAAGTTAGTCATGGCTTCACATGGGGCCCACTTTATGATTGAAAGTTGATGATATTATGAAGACCGATTTGCATCATTGGAGAATATTTCATAGAAAGGGTCTCCAAGATGATCCCAAGTATCAATAGTATTAGCTTGTAGCATGTGGTACCAATCCAACACTTACGAGCAACCTTAGTGCTATATTTTGGTTTGTAACTTCATGCACCAAACACATGTCTGCCACATCTTTTAGATGTTTGGATGGTGTTCTTGAGCCATCTCTGGTAAATTTAGGTATAGCTTTTAAATCAACGACTGGGATAGGGGCCCAAACGGTGGGTGATACTGATGCTACAAGAGGACTTCCAGAATCCCATGCCACATAATATCTATTAGCAGTTGGCAAAATGGCTAGTGGAAGGGGCAGAGGGAGTGAAACATTCATTATTTGGTTCATGGATTGTATTGTTCCTAGTGGCAGCACTAACAAACCAGGGTTATTCACTATTTGGGATCTAGAAACAAGCTAATGGCTGATACACCCTATTTAGATTTAGATTAATTTAAGCAGTCCCACTAGGCGTGCCAAAAAAAAGAAACTTTTGATGCCAAAATTTGGCAAGGTAATAGCCTTTATGAGAAACTCAGTTAATAGGGGACAAATTGCGCTAAACTAAGTGACCTCCAGGTTTTTAAAGAAGCTGAATTCTTCTGTAATTGGGGTTTTGGAATGGGAAAATAAAGGAGATATAAAAATAAAAATATAAATAAGGCATTGTGCAAAGATTTCTATGTAAGGCACGATAAATCTATCTTTTGGATGTGATTTAAGGGCCCGTTCAACAATCTGCTATGTCCCAGAATAACATAAATCAAATATGAAGACATGAATAATTCATTCAATGACATAAATTAATTCTCACACACATTTAATAAAAAGAAGAGTCAAAGACATGATCTAAGCTAGCAAACTTGTATTTAAATCATAGAAGTTTTGTAAATAAACAATTTAGGATAACAATGGCATAGTATAATGTTTTATCAAATAGCTGAAGAAAATAGAAAGGCCAAATAATGGCATAGTTTGAGAGTCTTATACAATAATCTAAAAGCAATGTAAAATTCCTAGTGTCTTTCCCCTCATTTTTTTGTATCTTTTGAATTCCTTTCGGAAGGAAGACACATTATATGTAGATAAAAAATCCCACTACCTGGCAGGCCAATAACAAAAAAGATCCTGTGTCACGAGCAATGATGCTTGTAGTAATGATTTCCTTTGGTCATTTCAACATAAAAGATTCAGACCATGGAATGTAGTCACTTATTAAATAGATGCATCCCCTCTAAACGATGGTAGTGGTCCTAGCAAACTCCCATGCAAACATGTGTCATTAACCCATGAAGGCAATTTAGAATACGTGGCAATCTGGTGGGGCTCGCTGCTTGCTCTCACCTTGTCTTCGATGAAGTCCTCACGAAAGAGACATGTGGCAACAGGTTGGGGACCGATTGTTGATTCCTCCTCCTATGATGAAAATCCCCCATGGTGAAGACACGTGGAGTGGTCTTTACCATCGACACTAACTATGGGGTCCACTAAAAAAGTGTACGTAGATGAAAGCTACGTGGCACACAGATGGGGTCTAATTTAAAAAGTGAAGGGAAGTAGCGTTTAAGTTCCCATGGTGACAAAACATGTAAGCATGGTGGAAGCTAGTAGGAGAGTGAAGGATGGATTCGCTGTGGTGAGTGTTTGGCGGACATGTGGAAACAACAGATGAAGTTCAAAAAGATGAGGCATAAGCTGGTACTTAGTGAAAAAAAAACCACCCAGAGGGAGGTCGAGGAATTTAACATTCACAAGTACCACCAGGTGGTTCAACATGAGGTTAAAAATTTCAAAAAATAATTTTTTTTAATAAAAATCCAAAAAAATAAGAAAAATGAATGAAAATAGTAAAAATAAAATTCCTCTAGTGAAAACCACTATGGTGGTGCTTTGGGAAAGTACTATGATGAAAACCTGGCAAAAAATCGTCATGAGTAGAATCAAGCATCTATATGATCCTTCTCGGATAGAAGCATCCCATCCTTGTCATGATAAATCCAATGTTCCCTCCATCCATCCAATCCATATTTATCTAGATATTCCACTTTATCTTGATCTTGACAAAGATTTGATGTTGTTATCCCCCCAATTTGAACTTGAAAAATTTAAAAATTTTAGTGCATTGCTTTACACACCCTTGAACCTATGGAATCATAAAAAATGATAAAATTTGAAAATACGAAAGGGCTGATGCAAAATCCTCTTATGGGCATGATCCTATCCTTATTCCACCTAATCAGGCCAATTTTCATGTCAAAAGGATTTACTGTTTGCAAGGATTTTATCCTCACTTTTTTCCATTAGTGATTCACAAATAAAGTCAAAATTTGATTTTCAAGTTGTTGGAGATGAAAATATTTTTGGGTTTCGTTTAGAAGAACCCAATCCTCTTGCTATCCAAATTTCATGGAAAATGGAGCAGTTGTTCGAAAGTTATGAAGTTTCCTATTTTGGAGTCCCAAGTTTGTTCACGAGATAAATTTTTGAGAAGTTATAAAGGTAAAGTCAATGCATTATTATTTTGAAACCCATGTCTTAAAAAATAAAAGACTTTATTAAAAGGAAACTTTGATCACTTTATAAACTTTATGAAGGACTCCCTTTGTTGTCAGAGATTTTATTAGTTTGGAAACATAAAAAATGCCCAACTAAAGGTTTAAAAGTTCTTAAAAATCCCAACTTCCGATAATGTGCATGAATGGCTCTTTGGCAGATGTAAAACCATGTCTCACAACTTGCAGTAGTTTCTCATTATCTACACCAAAAAATGGTTTTTGATATGGAAATAAGGCAAATGTGATGATGGCAAATATTAGGGAAAAATACAATTGCACCAATGTAAACAATGAAGAAGATCATTCAAACAGGAAGGTCATGAGGAGAAGTTATATGTGCCATTTCAAAGTGAAGACAATGATATGCAATATATCATGATCACCAAGATGGTAAGAAAACTATGTCTCTCAAAAATTGGATCTTGTCTTGCACACAACGATGTCTTGAACTTGCGGGTCATATCATACATTTGAACCTAAGAACTAAGCACCTGTCATACTATCATTTGATTGCATAGGTAGTGTTTGAAAAAATGCCTCAAAGAGATGTGGTCTCATGGAATGTAGTGGTTGAAGAATATGTCCTCATGGCGACATGAAATACCTCTTGTTCGTTAGAGGGTGATCAACTAGTTGGCTCCATGTTCCTTCTAGGTACCTATAGCTAAATGTATTGAAACATCATTCAAATAATTCTACACCCAACACATACCAGTTTGGGAGCTCTCTTTATTTACCAAAGACTTTTGAAAGAATTATTTGTAGATTTGATGATGCTTATACTTATACAAGAACATCAAAATGTTATTCCTTTCTAATTAGGAAAAGACAATGATTATTATTACATTGTTAATGTTTAGAAGTGTTACAAATGAAAGGTCTATTTTAGAAGCTCTGTCATCAGTTCTCTGAAATCACAGATAAAAAGCACTGGGTTGAAATTGCTTACTGTTGTATAGGATTAAATTTTCACCCTATCTACAAATCCCCTTTTTTCCTTTACCCACCTTAGAAAACCAAGTTCAGAGGATTAATTCCACCTAAGCCCACTACTTGCATCCCACTTGGTGCTCATTTTGAGTTTCGGTGGAGGTATTTCTGTTGGGGACGCCTGCATGACAAATAGACATCTGTGTGGCACACTTACATCCCTAGAAGATTCCTGTGGTTGAATCTACAGAGCCATTACTCTTCTCATTGGAGGTGAAGTTATAAAGCCCCCTTCAACCGACTGACCCAAAAATGGTCATTTTTCTCCATCCTTCCTTCAAATTCATTCTTCCAACTTGCATTCCAACTCTTCACCACATCAAGATTCCATTCTTGCACCCTCACATTCACTTTCAAGCACTCACTTTCAGTCACCCCAAGCATTCAAGCATTCCATTGCAGCAAAGCAACACTCCATCACTTTGGTGGAGCACGTTTGGGACCATGCCATTGAAGCAGAGGCTCGAGTACTCTCATTTCTCCCCAAAGCAGCCTTGAGTTCTCTTGGTGGAGGTAGTAAGCTTCCCTCTCCTCTCCTATATCACTTGGTTGAGTAGCATAATACTGTTTTGTAGTGCTTATTTTCTCTTTACTATAATATTTCTTTATCTCATTTCTTTGGCTTTCCATGGAGGTGGAAACACCTAAACAGGGGTCTAACTGAGGTAGACCCCTATATAGCCACCCAAAATTTTCCCTCTTTCTATTTGTAGGTGGACATGCTTTCAGAGAACCAACTGGCCTTGGTGAGATTCACCTTATTTTCATCTCTTGCATATTTGCTTTATAACATTAGAGAATATTTAATTTATCTAGTCATATCATTCTAGCCCTTTAGTTAGTGAGCTGGGCCATTAGTTGTTTTAGCAGGTTTGACCTTGTCTCTACTGTTATCTAACCGTATGGATGAAAATGCACTTAAGAGATGCTAGCGTGCCACACTATCATCCAAAGACCATGCTTCCATCTTTGGGTAGAGAACTCCATGAGGTGTAAAGCTGAACCTAAAAACTAGCTCGCCTAGCCCTCCTCAAAACTTGGGATTGTAGAGTGGTTGTAGGACTTCATAGTCCTCATCATTCTCATCCTCATACCCTAAACATCGCATTTGGCTAAGGTAAGTTAGGGAAGCCTCTCACATCTTGACCCTTCATGATCTAGGGTCTTGCACATAGTGGTCCCCCTCTCTTACATTTTTGGTGAACCTGACATGAACCATTTTGGTTTCGTCCTTGCAATACTAAAAATTCCTTTCCTCATATTATAGGAGTGTTGTAGGTGTGAGTGTTGTAATGCTGTCTCCTTGCAACCCAACCTATGACACCTAGTTGGTATAGTTGGAAGGTTCCAAAGGTATTGCATGACAAAACCTTAATTAGGTCACCGTCTTATCTGTAAACCTTTAGGGAATCTGCAAAAGCGTTGTCTAGTGTACGTAATGGCTTCCTTCTTGCACCAACCCATCCCCTATGTGTAGCCTATTGATAGTGGTACTGGTATAACTTTCACTTCAAAGGACCTATCGATAGGCTTTAACAAGGAACCGTCTCCTCTTTACATTCCTGCACGGATCAACGAAAAACATTATAGCTGGTGTTCTTGTTGACCCTACATCGTAAGTGAACATAATAATAGAGGATATCATGCTAATAAAATTCTTACACAAGGATGGGTATGATGCTCCTCTGAGCACCATCCACACACATGATGGGATTTTTGTACCCCCTTTGGGTAGTATTGTCCTATTGGTCTTAGTTGGACCTAAGTCTGTGAAACTTCTGTTTGAAATCCCTGGGTCTAAACTCTTTAGGGTGAAATTGGGTATCCCTTGGTTGGTGGTGATGAATGTAGTGCCCTCCATCATGCATAAATGTCTGAAATTTATCCATGGAGGCTCCGTACATGTAATCCATGACACCGGTTATAGACCGCCAATTGCACATGGTAGCTACTCCCTAGACCACTCTTGGCCTATGCCTGTTGGTCCCCTTCTGCCTAGGATGGACCTTCTGCACCAAACATATCAAAACTATAAGAAGGGATGTCTAACGCTGAAAGTGAGATACCCTCCCTCGCCTTATGCTATCTCACATAGGGCTTGCTTGAAGGATGACAGTGATGCCGCTAAGGCTCGAAAGAAGAAATAAGAGAAGCAGTCTTGTGATCCTCCTTCTTCCTCTTTTTCTACCCAGTTTGACGCTTCTTCTCACTCAACTATGGTACCATCAGGTTCTACTCCTCATTTTTAGGAGAACCCTTCGGTGCCCGCTTGGCAGAAGCCTAAGCATCCCACATTCAAGCTTCCTGTTCTACCGACGAAGCCTAGACTCGTTCGATATGATAGGAAGAAGGCCTCCTAAGGAGAGTCCTCTTGGTCTTGACCTCCACGGACTCCTACCACTCCTACTCCTAATGTAGGGAGCAGAAAGAGGCCCACTACCAAGGCTCTCAAGTTGACTCCTCTTGTCACTCCTCAGTTTGTTCCTTTTTCTCTCATGCAGAAACCTATCCCTTTTTCAAAAATGGCCATGGTGGACATTCCTATGGTTGAGAAAGAACCCTCTACTCCCTTGTAGCCTCCAGCCTCTAACTCCAAGAGCTGTAGAAACTACCTTGCGCTTGAATGCAAGTGTTGGAAAAAGGCTCTCCTGAATAAGTAGGACACCTTGCAAAGAAAGGAGGTAGAAACACTCACCCCTGCTTCAAGACCTCCTATAGTGTCTTCTTCCTCCCTTCCTTCTACTTCTCTTCAGGTTGGTCCTATGCCACTCCCAACTCCTATTGCAAGCACGAATGTGCCTAACCCTAAACGGGTATAGGTGTTCATCGCTCCTTCGGTGGAACCACCTTTGTTGATGTCCATTCTAGATATCCAACCCTTTTCAAAGCCCATGGACATGGTTAATACCTTAGTTGTGTCCACTAGTGTTCTTTCATCCTCTTCCTCTGCACCCCTAGCTTCGTCTTTTGGGAGTTCATCTCCTCCAATGAAGAAATAGGTGGAGGTTGGTCCTCTAGCAATGAAGGATGTAAGAGGATCCCACCTTCTTCACAAGGTGGTCCTATGCTAACTTGTTCTGTCCTAGTGACGAAACCAGTCCCTACTTCCCATGAGTTCATCACCGCTCTCGAGTGACTCGTTGAGCTTAGTGGTGAACCTCGGGCACAACCTGTCCCGTCCATTGAAGTAAGACATAGCACTCCTATCGGGTGCATGTTTTACTTGATGGATGAGGTTCTGGCCTTGTCGGTGATCTTCATGAAATTGATGGCTTTGACTCCACAAGAGCTCGGTGGAGATGACCTTGAGGGGCCCTCTTCCTTGGCCCTTGTTGCATGAGGGCTAGGTGCTTCTCCTCTTAACATCCCACCATTGTAGGCTCATCTTCCTTCCCCTTATGAGGATTTAGATTGGGAAGCAAATGACCTCTTGGCTAATCAATGCTAGGAGGAGGCCCCTTTTCTTGATCTTGTGTGTGTGCGTGTGTTTTGTGATGTGTTCCCCTGTACTCATGCTATGTGTGCCTGGATGACCCTTGTCACCCTTGTTGGTGCTTGGATATAGGCATGGTTTTTGTGTCATAAACCTTCTTCTATTTGTATCATCATTCTCCCATGTTTGTGCTTGACTTTTGATAAATTGGGGATGATGCAAAGTGTTGGGGGCATTTAGGCTTCCCTTCCATGTTGACCCAATTTTTTAATTTTTACTTTATTTTCCATGTATTCTTCCTGATCTAGTTGGGGATTGATGATATTTCACGTTGCATTGCAGTTACCTATTATTATATGATCTCAGATAGATCTGATCCCGCTAAACTAGATCCCCCTGTGCCCTCTTTTCTAATTTTTCTTTTCTCCTTTTCTTTCTCTTTATCTTTCTCTCTTCTTTGCTTGGGTTGTCCCTCTCATGCGTTACAATGCCTTATCTTTAACATTTCATTTTTTCAGAAAATGTATTCGTTGACAATGAATCTTTTCTCAAAAATTCATGCAGGCCTTCCTTTGGAATCACATTCTCAACTTGGAACCCCAACGGAACATGTTTCCTTCATCATGGGTTCACAAAGAAAGGACTTGAAGACCTTCCCCATGCATGGGGGCTTATTCTTCCCTTCAAATTCCTTGATGAAGGATTGATTCGGGAAGAAGAATATTTACTTTTGGACTGTGCGTCCCTTGAGTGGACCCCCTATTCATGATGGGTCACCAAAAGACCCCCTTCGAAAGTTTTCAGAAAATTTCAATAGTCCGTGTGACTTCCCATTTACTCACCCATGTGGCCACTTCTTGACTCTGCAGAGTCCACTTTCTTAGGTTTCCTCCATGTGAGAGATCTTGGGGGGTACCTCCCTACAAGACAGAGAACTTGTAGGGTGCTTTCCTTTGAGCTTCCTCCATGCAAGAGATCTTGGGGGTGGCTCCCTTGTAGGACTGAGAGCCTGTGGGATGCTTCTTTCTGTATTCTTCAGGCTTGAGTTCATGGAGAATACCTCCCCTGTAGGACTAAGAACCTATAGGATGCTTCTTTCAATATTCTTCATGCTTGAGTTTGGGAAGACCTTCCCTATAGGACTGAGAGCCTATAGGGTGCTTCTTTCGGTATTCTTCATGCTTGAGTTCATGGAGAATACCTTCCTTACAGGACTGAGAGCCTGTGGGACACTTCTTTCAGTATTCTTCATGCTTGAGTTCATGGAGAATACCTCCCTTATGGGACTGAGAGCCTATAGGGTGCTTCTTTCGGTATTCTTCATGTTTGAGTTCATGGAGAATTCCTTCCCTCTGGGATTGAGAGCCTGTAGCATGCTTCCTTTAGGTCTCCTCCATAGTATATTTTTTAGGGGACACCTTCCTTACAGGACCAAGAACCTGTAAGGTGCTTTTCTTCTTCAACTTCATGGTTCTAAGTAGATATGAAGCCATTCACTTGCCCTGACCTTCAGGTACGCTAGACTGAGTTCTTCTTCCTTGATGGCTCAAGTATACATTACTAATCTTACACTCTTCTTGATCTGCTTTACTGAGCACTCATCAATATTTTTTCTCACTAAAGTGGGGAAAAAATGTATAGGAGTAAATTTTCACCCTATGTACAAATCCCCTTTTTTCCTTTACCCACCTTAGAAAACCAAGTTTAGAGGCTTAATTCCACCTAAACCCACTGCTTGCATCCCACTTGGCACCTATTTTGAGTGTCAGTGGAGGTGTTTCTATCAGGGATGGTCGCACGGTGCACAAATGTCCGCATGGTGCACTTACATCCCTAGCAGATTCATGCAACTGAACCTGTAGAGATGTTACTCTTCTCATTGGAGGTGAAGTTGTAATGCCACCTTCGACCGACCAACCTGAATATGGCCATTTTTCTCCATCCTTCCTCTAAATTCATTCTTCCAACTTGCATTCCAACTCTTCACCACATCAACCTTCCATTCTTGCACTCTCACATTCACTTTCAAGCACTCACTTTCACTCATCCCAAGCATTCAAGCATTCCATTGCAACAAAGCAACACTCCATCACTTTAGTAGAGCACGTTTGGGACTACACCATTGCAAAAAAGGCTTGAGTACTCTCATTTCTCCCACAAGTAGCCTTGAGTGCTCTTGGTGGAGGTGGTAAGCTTCCCTCTCCTCTCCTCTATCACTTGGTTGAGTAGCATAACACTATTTTGTAGTGCTTATTTTCTCTTTACTATACTATTTATTTATCTCATTTCTTTGGTTGTCTGTGGAGATGGAAACACCTAAACATGGGTCTGATTGAGGTAGGCCCCTATACAGCCACTCGACATTTTCCCTCTTTCTATGTGTAGGTGGACGTGCTTTTGGAGAACTAGCTGGTGAACGAGTTCCTTGGTGAGATTCTCCTTATTTTTGTCACTCTTGCATATTTGCTTTATAACATTAGAGAATATTTAATTTATCTAGTCGTATCATTCTGACCCTTTAGTTAATTAGCTAGGCCGTTAGTCATTTAAGTAGCTTTGAACTTATCTCTACTATTGTCTATCCGTACGAATGATAGCACACTTTAGAGATGCCAGCGTGCCGCGCTTTTGTCTAAAGACCATGCTTCCATCTTCGAGCAAAGAGCTCCCTAAGGTGCAGAGTTGAACCTGAAAAGAAACTCACCTAGCCCTCCTCAAAACTCAGGATTGCAGAGTGGTTGTAGGACTTCATAGTCCTCATCATTCTCATCCTCATACCCTTAACATCACATTTGGCTGAGGTAAGTTAGGGAAGCCTCTCACATCTTGACCCTCCATGACTTGGGGTCTTGCACGTGATGGTGCCCCTCTCTTACAACTGTCTTTCTCAATTAACCTACACTTAGAAAGGGTTTCCATGAAGCAAGTAGTGCTTTGGATTTATCATTCAAAGATGATTTGGTAACATATGAGAAGATTCTATATTTAGGTTATCTTGCAAAAGTCTTGGAAGAGCATTCATTCTTTTTTTGTAGGAACTACCTGTAGGCTACACAATTTTTTGTGAAGGAAAGCCGATATCATCTTGTATAACATGTCTACCTAAATTTCAAATGGCTACCTTTCATCTTTATCTTGAGCTGATGAATTCAAAATGGAGTCGTATCTTTTTCAAAGATACTTTTCTTTTGATGTCACCTCTAAGATCTCCTTCGAAATTGGCAAAGAATGCCACTATCTTTCAGTAGGAGATAATAAAGGTGGGTATGTGTAGGATCATGATGGGCCAAAAAGTGGCGATATGATGGGTATGTGTAGGGTATGTGGCTGACGACTTTTTTTTAACCCAAAATTGATTAAATGAAAAGGGTTTTGAAAGGGGATTCTCAACTTTCCACCAATATAAATTAAGCTTTACTTTGAATTTAATAAATAATTATTATTCATTTTCTATTTGAACTACGACTAAAGTCCTGATTGATAGGCTGATTGAAAAACATCTATAGCTTTCAAATGGTATCATAGTTTTTGAATTCAAAAGATGCATCAAATTCTATTCTTCACATACTATAGGATTAAAAAAAAGAGAATTGAATTTCATGAATTTTTAACCAAGTTAAGGTGGTCAGACATACGAGTTTTTATATTTTTTAAAAGTTGTAATAAAAAATTCATATTTAATTATTTATTTGGAAAAAAAATACAAAAAAATGTGCATCACATCCAGACATGAATCCTCTACTTGTATCTAAAATCTTATAAAAAAATATTATCATTTTATTGTGGTTAGGGTGGTCAGATAGACACTTCTTATTTTTTCCCAGAAATTTAAGTACTATTGCATTGAAATTTCAAATTTTCACCAAATGGATTTTTTTTTTAAAGATAAATCTAGTTGTTTAGAAACTAAATTCAATTTGCTACAAATTCTATTCATACATATTTTTGGAATAATATAGATAACTTATTCAAATTTTTATGTCAAGTTGCCTAAGTCCGATTTTTCTAAATATTTTTCCACTTAAGGGCTTTTTTTTCCATGATGATCATGCATATACCCAGGTTCTAAGGTGAAGATAAAATTGAAGGTTGTAAAACTAGTCTTGATTAAGAGTGGTGATCCTATTATATCTCTTGCACAAAGAAAGGAACTAGGAGAGAGTATCTAAGAAGTGCTGCACAAGCGCGGTATGGAGGAAGGTCTACTGTGCAGGAATTTATTAATTCAGGTGTGCCAATGTTGCCAATTGAAGTTGCATTAAGAATACATTAATGAAGTTATGCAATTTCTATTAGAAGTGACATTCAAAAGATTCCTTTCCTTTTATTCTAGTGTTGAGTCAATACAAAAAGTAGGAGAAAATAATAAAATATTTCTTTAGAGATTGCTTCGTCATAAAAAGCACTATCTAGTGGGACTATGGAACTATGGAGGCCTTATGTATATAGGTCGAGAGTTTTAATTTTGATAAAAGTTATCAAAGACATGGAATTAAAATGAGAATGGATTCAATGCTATCAAATTTGTAAAATAATAAATAGTAGCGAATGGATCATGTTGCCGCTTATTACAAAGGAAAGACCTATGTCAAGTCCTCAAATAATTCTAAAGAATGAAGTTGTGTTGAAGTCAGATCGTAGGACCAAGCATTGGTGTTATGCATAATAGAAAGAGGTCTATGAAAATATTGCAATAAATATAATATTCCTATTTTCCATTTAAAATGTGATAAAGGAATCAATATCCGAAGTACCATTGGTGAATAAATGAATTCTAGAACAATCTTTGAAGAGGAAGAGTTTTCTTTTTCACAATTGATTGCCAAGAAACAGTTAGGAAGGTGAAATGGTCACATGGAATGAATGGTCAGGGAAAGAAGGGAAGTTATTTATTGTGAAATTTTCATGGAGAGAAGGATCTTTTGGTAGCTATTCAGAACAAGGGAAGTAGGGGCAGTGAGGTTTTCTTCTCAATCACAGTTTTCTATATAGGGAGACGAGTCTATGAACTCAGTTTCATATTGGGATATAAAGGAGATGTTGATAAATCTGTGTATTTATTTATGTTTTCTTTAGATTGAAAATTCCTAGATGTCTCTGTAATATTTTTATAATACAATTTCTATTATATCAAATTGTGTGGATTATTATTTCTGAATCTTTGAATTCAATTTAATTAATTTGTTGTGAAGACTTGTTGCTTATCCTTTTCTTGTTTCTCATATGTGGGTGTGGGAGAGGTGAACTTTGTGTCATTTTTTAGCATTCACTTAATTCTAAATTTAATCTTTCACATCTATTTCATGGCTATGGGTAGATGGTAGTGTGCCTTTTCTGCTTTTTGGTTAAAAGAATACCCTATGTTTTCATTCCTTGCATATCATTCGAAGGTAGCTGCACCTTGTAAAAAAAGTAGAGAGAACTTGCACATACCATTATAAGTGGCTCAACTGTTGGTCAGGTTGTTATTCATGTGGGAAGAAAAGTATAAACTTGGAG
This sequence comes from Sequoia sempervirens, assembly GCA_007258455.2. Taxonomy (NCBI): domain Eukaryota; kingdom Viridiplantae; phylum Streptophyta; class Pinopsida; order Cupressales; family Cupressaceae; genus Sequoia; species Sequoia sempervirens. The sequence continues at coordinate 195,002,689 of VDFB02075321.1, forward strand.
TGACAAATCTGTTAACCAACATACGTACATACTTCAAATTTACTCGTGGTAAAATTTTGACAGGCTCTTTTATCTCGTGAAGTCCCATAGCCCATATCTAGCATGATAAAACTCTATTAAACTCTTTGCATATACATTACCTATCTCGGTTATCCATTGCATTATGAAAAATTGCTAGCCACTGGGGGCAGGTTATTGCACTCTTGTTTTCAAATAACTATTGATCTATGTATTTTATCTCACAACATGACATTGATATTGTGATCTAGGTATCTTCTAGCTCAAATCTTATCAAAAATCCAAAAACATGATCATAAAATCTCATCAAAATCCAAAAAAGCTTACAAAATAAAAAATAAAAAATATATCAAAATCATGTACAACTAAAATCCAAAAATATTCAAAAAGTTGTAAATTCAAAATCCAAAACATCTAAAACACATCAAAATCCCTAAAAAGGCCGAACATCGAAAATAAAAAAATAGTACCATGTTGAACTACGAGTCTTTGAGCTTGAACGTAGGAATGACCATCATTGATGTGCCTCCGAGACACCCTAGGTCAGTCTATAGGAGTCTGTCATAATAAACTAGCAATCCATCAACTATTAATATCTCACTGTCAATAAGTCAAGTCAGTCAAACTATGTGGTTTCTACGTGTATAACATAGGAAAGGATTATCTTTGATTAGCCTCTGAGGCCCCTAAGATAGGTCTTTAGGTTAGGTTCTTGGTCAGAAAACTTAAAAAACCTATAAACATTCAAATATCAGAAAATCCCAAAACATTTAGATAACAAAAAACACAAAAATATTTGAAAACATTCAAAAGACCTAAACAACATCATATATCTCAAAAAACCCTAAATAACCTCAAATAATAAAAAAACTAAAACACTCATATAAACTTTCAAAAAGACCAAAAAAACCTCAAAACATTTTCAAAATACCAAAAACATTGAAATATTCCAAAAAACCCCAAAACCATCCATCCCATTTCACTTTCACCCATAATAAAACTTCATCCATAATAAATCAATCGTCACCCTCAACCTTTGGAAAAACAAATAGAAAGAAAGTATAGCAAGTCGTAAAGTAAGAACCTAAGTGTGAAAATCTAAAGTCTAGGTCATAGGTAAATGAGTTAGTGGAGTTTGCATCAATGGCTTATCATAAACCTCATCCTAATCAAACCGTCTGATAACATGTCCTAGGATGCATCCTTTTGACAATGGGCATCAATATTAGAAATCACCTTAGCTATCTTAAACAAGCAAGAGATATAGATAACACTGACTGTTTGTCTTCAATATTTTCTTCTGATTTATCGCAAATGACCCATTCCTAGCACCTCTCGGCATTGTTTATCTAAAATGATTTAACGAGAAAGGAATGGGCCATCGATCATATTTCGTTTGTTGTGCTTGTGGGTATTCTTGTAAAATAATCTTGGCGCATACTTGCTTAGTTGTGTGTAGGGAAGTTGTTTGGGGTAGATTGTTGACTATTGCATATGCTTTGGTCCAAAATATTCTAAACTAACAAACTACATTTTGATGAGGTTTATGTATGTCAAGATGTGAACAAGAACTATCCTATCTATTTGCAGAGTCAAAGTCCATTACACTAGATGCAACACCATCCTCGTTATCAATACCTTGATGCATCATGTCTATGTGTTATAATAAACAATAAGGAATGACAAAAAATCTTGATCCCAAGATATGAGTGAATCATCATCATCATGCATTTCTTGTCACCATCTCTAATAAAGTCTCGGTGGATCATAGACTTGTTCAAATTTTTGGATCAATCATCAAATTAATGGTCAAATCAATCATCTTATTTCTTCCATGTTCTCTACGTGCTAACTTGGTATCATGATAGTCATCAAAACCATCATCAATGCATCCATCCTACATCCACAAAACATCAACATGCATACATATGACATATCATAAACATACATCACATTATCATGTCATAAGCATGAATATATGCATTATCCATACATACATCCATATGCATACATCATCATCTCATAAATTACATAGAAAATTACACAAAAAGAAGTGCATCCATCCATTACATCTCATAGCACATATATCATCACATATCGCATAAACATGAAATAAAAAGAACACATCACATCATGAATCTATATGATCATATATATGTATATATATATCAATAAATGATTGGCATGGTACAATATTTGGATCAGTGTATGTATATCTATCAAAAGTACAATATCCATGAGGCTATCAAAAAGGAGTCAATGAATGTATATCCGTATAAATAATCAGGCGAATAATAAAAGAAAGTTTATATAGGACAACTAGACTTGATGGTTGCTTGACTCGCCAACCTATCTATGTAATGGTTGATCCTTAGTCTGGGGATGTGCAGAAACTATCCATCCCTATGATGCAAAATTCATGGCCTGTAATTGTTGTTTCCACCCGACCTCCTGTACCAACTGCATATCTGAGGTCTATCTGAGTTGATGTTCTTGATCCATCTCTATCGTGAGTGCTACCAGTTGCTATCGATCCTGATCTCGCTTAGTTATCATTGGTTTTAACTACTACTGTAAATGTTGTATCTAAACATCATAGTGATTTGGCCTCATCGGTGGCTATTGTACGAGCTACTTTTGTACTAGCTACACTGCTATATGGGTGGTTACTGATGCAATGCCGGTGCACTTGGGATCTATCTGTCATGATGTTGGCCATCCAAGACATCCTGTCCTCTACGCTGACCATATGTCCCTCTACCTTATCCTCAGCCTTTCCCATCCTATGGCTAGCATTGAACTCTGCCTACTCCCCTCCCTCTCGACCTCCCTCATGGAGGTATACCTGTTGGATCTGTTAGTCTGGGAGGGGGTACGAACCATGCATCATATGCATGTGTAGTTTGTACAACTACTTGTCCCTGATCATAGGCCCATGGCCTCACAACCAATTGTCTAAATCCCTCAACAACCTCGTGGGTCAAGATTGTGTGTCCCCATGTCGTCTCTCATGCTGATCTAGCAAAAAATGTTGTATAGGAATCATTGAGCCTGTCGTACATCTCGCCAAACTGTTTAGAAACTCTATCAGGTAGGTACCTCTCAATCATGGTATGCTCTCAAACTTGAATATATCAAGTCTATTGAGCAAATAATAGATGGTGTACATCATCATACCATGTTTACATCTAGAGCCACGACTGTCATCTAAAGATTGTCATATCATCAATCAATCTCCTCTAATACGACATACCTAGCTACCATATGTGCTAAAGAGTGATGGTGCCTTTGTACCTCTAGACAACCAGATCATTTGGATCCACATCTACCATGCAGACAATTTTTTGGAGCACAAAAATGTGCTCCCATACCCATATGTGAAGAAGAGTGAGTCCTATACCAATAGACCTTCCATCACAATACATGAAGTCATGCAAATCATGGTAAACGGAGGCCAACATTACTAGCCCCCATGCATATTGAGTCCTCTGGAAGAGCATCTTGTGCCATGCCATCCCCCATCCTAGACTGAATCCCCTGCTTTGTTGGTATGAGGAAACCAAGCTCAAAATAACTGCCACAATGATTAATCTAAAGGTCGCTGACCGACCTCTATACATCTCCATGTATATCTATGAGTTGAACGAGACAATAGTCTCCTGGTCAAGGCACTCATGACAAGCATCATAACCGACATCAGTTTCATAGATAACACACTCACCATATATCGACAATTGCAAAATATGCCATACATCCTCCAATGTCATTATCGCTTTGTTGGTGGGTAAGTGGAATGATGAAGTCTCACTATGCCATTTCTCACATAGCACTATCATCATCACCAAATGGGTTTTCACAATGGGCATTTATGCAACACACCAAAACCTGATCTCCCCAAGGTGCTCCTATTGAAGCTCAGAAAAATCATCAAGTCTGAAAAAAACTAAAGGCCTATGCTTGTGGCACATCAAAGGTTGGATAACCTCATGTACCCACGAAGTGCATGATGTCAAATTTTTCTATAAATGGCTAAAGTTTGGATTTTTTATCCACCAAATGACAAAAGCGTTGCTATTTATGAAAGTGTCACTATAGTTCAAACTCCAAATCATGACACTATATACATTCAAATTATAAATCACGACTAGTGTCACTCATCACACCCACATCGCCATTTGAAATTTGGAAACCCTAAATTCAAATTCCAAATTGGGAAGGTGTGTCATGATTTACACCCATGCCATGATTTGACATTTGGAAACCCTAATTACAAATCACAAAATGTGTTGCTCATTATAATAGCATCGCTAAAATTGAAAATAGCATCGTCAATTCTAAAAGTAGCATTGAGATATAGCGACACCACCCAAACCTAGATTTTAAATTGCAATAAATGCCCTCAAATGTCAAAATACAACTCAAGTTTTGAAATGCATATTGTTGGTCCTGCACCTAGAGGCCTCTGGTACTCTTGAACCCAGTTAGAAATGTGTCATGGTAGCACTCATTGTGCCATTTCATTAGGAGTTCAAAGCTCAAAATTTAGGAATCCTCTAAGGTGTGAATGCACAAATGAATTGAAAGTGACCCTTCCTCATCTATTTAAGCTTAAAAATTAGGGGTTTTTTCCCTAATTTCAGCCAAAAGCTAGGTTTTTCACCAATTTCACCAATTTTTCCAAATAGAAGCTTATTTCAAATGCATCATTTTTTGCATTTTTGGCATGTTTTTTGCAACCTAGAGCATTTTCAGACCCTTGAGGTAGCATTTTGCCTTTTTCGAGAAATCAACCCAAAATTCAAAAAAATTCGCTTGATTTCTCAAGGGGGTAGGGAAATAGCTTATTCCTTCCACTAGGGAAACAATGGGGCATCCAAAAATTAGAATTTTTTGATTTTTTGATTTAAGCAGTAGTTTTAAATTTGAAGGAGTGTCAGTCTTTGAACCAACATAGCAGGTACCTTGCTTCAAAGAGGGGCAAAATGTAGATACTTAAAAATTTCCTCAATGATATCATGCACTTGAATTAGGTATATTAACAATGTTTCGTCCTAAAATCCATCCTCTTTTTGCTTAATTGATTAAATTTTCCTAGCTATTTAATTAATTGCATCATTTTCATCTATTAACCTAATTAATCTAATCAGGTTAATTCATCCCCTTTCATGCTAATATTTTATCATATTAAAATGAATAAATCAAATTATTTAATTTAATCCCTAAAGTCCTCATATTTAATTAAATAACCCTAAGTTATTTAATTAAATTTCATATCATATCTCCCCTTTTCATTAAATCATTTATTTAATGAATATCATGTAATTCTTCTAAAATTGCATAATTATCATTGTTTAGTTATCCAATTACTAATCCCCCCACTTGCAAATGAATATTCGAAGGGAATATTCATCCTTTACACATTCCTACAAAAGGAATATTCCCATGGAATATTCCTTCCCTTTTTGCACATTAAAACTTTGTTTTAATTTGCTAAATATCTATTTCCCTCACCCATGAGAATATTCCAAAGAATATTCTCTCTCCTCACTCATTTGAAAAAGGAGAATATTCCTTTTTGAAACAAACTCTCAACAAAATTTTGGGAAAGCTTTTCTGAAAGTGTCTTTGTTTGGACAATGGTGAACCCTTGATTAAATATCATTATTGATTCTCATTCGTTGATGAGAATCCATGATCCATGCCTCCAAAATTCCTCCATCCTTGACCATTGATTAACCTTTTTGATCTCAACCCTCCATTTTTAATTTGTCCTCCTATAAATAGGTCACTATTTGGAGACAAATGCATCAATCTCTTAACATCAAAATTATGTTGTTAAAATCACTCTCACTTGCACTCACATTTAGCATAACTTAGCTTATTTTAAGTTGCATCATATTAGCTTAGCTTCCATGAATGGCTTCCATGATAACATAAATGCATCCATTTAGTATTGTGTAATTAGGGTTTCCCTATTTTTTAGCTTAAACTTCATTTAGATTAGCTTTGCACTCATACATCTTGATCCTCTTAGCATAGATCATGTTAAAATAGTGTGCATCATGTTAGTTTAGTATTTAAATTATGTTTCATCACACATCCATCATCGGTTTTGATGATTCTCTTCAATAGAATCGATTAGAATAGGCTCATTTATCCATGGGATTGGGAAAGGATCGCCATTCCACATCAATGTGACACCACTCCCCCAATAGGATAAGTTTCAATGGATTAAAATAGGTATTTATAAAGCTTTCGTAGTTTAATATGCTAAGTTTTAATGGATTCCTAGTTTAGTTTTGTTGAATGATCTTATTGGGATTGATGTTTAGTGGCATGATTATGCTTTGTATCCTCATGGATCAAGTGTAGTCAACCCATACTAATCCATTGGTCACACTATCTTCCTTTGCAACCATTAATTGATTGTATTTGTAGAATCTATCCAAGAAGGAAATCATCTGTGAACCATTAACAATATGCAACACTTCTTCCAATGAAGGGAGAGGATAATTGTCCTTTTTAAAAGCCTTATTAAGATTCTGAAAATCTACACATAGCCGTATAGGAAAAATTATCCGAGCTGAGCTTTTGTACTCTTTGGATAAAAGGTTCCAAGAGTACATTTACAGGCCACTATTTTTGTCGGAAAGGTTTTTCGTTAGGCTTTAACAGGATTTTATGAGTGATAATGGAAGTATCATAAGTTTTCAAATCTTCATATGTTCATGCTATAACCTTCCAATAATCTTTGAGTGTCTGAGCAATATTTATTTTTTCTTCTACAGTGTAGACATTTCCTATAAACACATTTTTAGGATCTTCTTTTCTATTCAAATTATATAATTTTGACTTCCCTCCATCACTTCTGGGCTGGTCTTTCTATCAAACTATTTGATCTACATCAAAACAAATTTCTAACTCAATTATCCCTTTTGGAATAGTATTATCTTTAGCTTGAGCTAATTCTTCATCTTGAATTTCACCATCCAAGTGATCTATTTCTTCAATTATTTGTGCCTCAAAGATACCAGTGTTAGTAATAAATTCCAATATGTGACGATCATCTTTGAACACCTACAAATTTGTAACATTGTTGCGAACCAAAGGTAACTACACCAACTCATCTATAAATCTTCTCAAATTGGAAGCATCCAAAGGTTGTAGAGCATTGGCGGTAGTAGCTAGAGCATTGGCTCTTTGATTGAATCTTTCTAGGATGTGAGGGATGTTAAAGACATCAAAATATTTGATCAAATCCCACACTATGTGTCGATAATTAGACAAAAAAATTTAATGACAAATATATCGTTTTCAAACTTGCCTGACCACCAACTTTGAATCACTGAAAAACTTGAGAATATTGACTTTCTTCTTGATCACGAGCATAAAATTGTTAATGAGGGATTTCTTATCAATTTTTCACCATATCTCAAATTGACAGAGCTAGTTAATTCAAGTTCATTTTAAGGTGAAGAGTTACAGTTTATTTCTACAGTTGTTTAAACCATTGCATATATTTGAGTTGTTGAGTTTTTAGAAAAGTACAATGTGTTTCAATTTTCCATTCATGATTTGCAGCATAGAACAGTGCATGAAGTGTAAAATAAAGTGCTTCCATTCTATATTCAGTTATTCATTACACAATGTTTCATACATTTTTGCAAAAGAGAAGTACATAATTGAACAAGAATTGCACAAAATGATGTTTTATATTCATTGGGATGAAAAGGAGAATCAAGTGTCCCACACAAGTTGTGGGAATAGCTGAGACAATGAAACATAAGGACTGCACTACACTACTAAAGATAAAGAAGGAAAAAAGAACATAAGAGGGAACATAGCCATCATTGCCTAAATGTGTCTTTGTGTTGCCTTCAATGTTCTGCATCCATCTTTGCTCCTATTCTCCAAGTGAACCTGCAAATGATTGTAATGTTTTTTTAGAGCTCAGGTTATGAATCCTCCTACATGATCTATCAATAGTAATGTGGGTATGTGCAGGATCATCATGGAAAAAACAGGCCCCTAAGTGGCAATGAAATTTAAAAAAATCAGAGTTAGGCAACTTGAGGTAAAATTTTGAATAAGTTATCTATATTATTTCAAAAATATGTAAAAATAGAATTTGTATCAAATTGAATGTAGTTTCTAATCTGCTAGGTTTATTTTTATTTTTAAAATCTATTTGGTGAAAATTTGAAATTTCAATGCAATAGCACTTAAATTTCAGGGAAAAATAAGAAGTAGGTGTCTGTCTGACCACCCTAACCACAATAAAATGATAATATTTTTTTATAATATTTTAGATATAAGTAGAGGACTCATGTCTTGATGTGATGCATATTTTTTTGTAATTTTTTTCCAAGTAAATAATTAATTATGAATTTTTTATTACAAATTTTAAAAAATATATAAACTCGTATGTCTGACCACCTTAACTTGGCCAAAACTTCATGAAATTCAAATTTATTTTTCAATCCTATAGTATGTGAAGCATAGAATGTGATGCATTTTTCAGATTCAAAAAATGTGATACCGTTTGAAATCTATAGATGTTTTTCAATCAGCGTATCAATCAGGACTTTAGTCATAATTCAAATAGAAAATGAATAATAATTAGTTATTAAATTCAAAGTAAAGAATAATTTATATTGGTGGAAAGTTGAGAATCTCCTTTTAAAACCCTTTTCGTTTCATCAATTTTGGGTAAAAAAAAGTCGTCAGCCACATACCCTACACATACCCATCATATTGCTACTTTTTGGCCCATCATGATCCTACACATACCCATGTAAAACATTGCTTATGGTGCATTGAATCAATTGATCAAAGAGAAGAAGTGTGCAAGAGAATACAAAGGAGGAAACATCATAAGAAACTTTGGATTTTATTTTTTTTAAGCTAACATTGTTTATTTCTTATGCAGGTATAGGAAAAACCATGTTACTGATCTACTTTGAAAATTTATAGCATGTGGTGTAAAATGGGCTCCCATGAGGGTTGAGCTTGGCATGCTTCCCCTTAACATTCAAGAGAGGGGTTGAGAAAGGAAAAAATTCAAAATTTCTCAAAAGAGATGCATTTGAAGGAGTACATCACAAGTGTCATAAGAGCCCAATCAATTGACCATTTAGGACAATCAAATCTAAAAATGCAATGAGTTAAAGATCATAACTAATCAATTTCTCACATAGACCATCACAAGGAGTGCATCATCATCAAAATATGATAGTGAAAAGGAATACATAATGCCAATCAAAAGTGGCCATTGAAGCAAATAGATAAGCTTCAAAGCACCATCATCAGGTGTTTGTACTTCAAAATCTTCTATGCAAAGATCAAGTTTCACATCAACATTTGTTGCCCAAGAGAAATAAAAATGCATGAAGAGTATATAAGGAAGCCCTCTCTCCATCAAGAAATGGGATTATAAGTGGCTGCATATGAAGCTTGAAAGTCAAGGTTGAAGGAAAAAGAAGCATTGTTGACTGAAAGTACAATACACTAAGTGTTTGAGTTGAATATGACTTGAAACAACATCATTAATGTCAATAGATTGCAAAGAAACTCAAGGATTGTTTCAACATTATTGATGTTGCAAATGCAAAGGAGGTTCTCATTGCATTGTCTCATGAAACTATGGTAAAAGTGAAATTTGAAGTGCATTTTCTGAAACATTCAAGTGCATAGAATTGGTGATAATGGACAACAACTGAATTACACAAAATACCATGATGGCTGAATGCAACCTTGAAAAGTAAGTGAATGAAATAGAGACATCCATATGTAGTGCATTTGAAAGTAAATAGAGCTTTTTTCTATGTGTTTCATTAAGCAAGTGTGTGAAAATATCATGGCAGCCATGCTAAACAGTGAATGAGAAATTGCATGGAGATTATGATAAAACATGTTCGTTTGATAAGCAATTGGAAAGTATCAAATAAAGTTGAGCTTCATTGTGTTTATGAATTTCAAGTAAAAATGGAAATCAAGTAATTGCTAAAAACATATGCAATGAAAAGAAAAGATTACAAATGTCATTGGAGCAACATGTCATTCAACCAAACAGTGCAAATAAAATATCTTGTTCCATTAAGGATAATTTCTGAGTAAAGTAGAGCTTACATTTTAAGAGTAAGCAAGTGAAGCTAAAGTGGTGTGCACATAAACATGAAATGAAATCATTGTTGGTTTTCAAAAATAGTGAGCCAATGTCCAAATAAGCTAGGGTTTCAAAGCAAATGGAACAATGAAACCATGACTCATACAATACATCTATGTGTGAGTAGAGAGAAATGAATTCACTTCGCATAGAGTGGAAACCAAATGCAATGGTGCCCATTTTGAGCTTCAAGAGGAAACCCACATGGGTTTATGCTATGAGACTTCAAAATGCAGAGGTAATGATTAGTTCGAGTTCATACAAGAATGCAGAGAAACCCAGCTGTGCTCTCATGGTCATGGCCTGGGAGAGTTTTCCTTTCACAAATGGTGATACCCACTTGGGGTTTTGTGTTCAAAATGTAAATACAGAAGGAATAAAAAAGTTTTGAGCTCCTTTCCAAAGAAAAAACTAAGAAAAAAAAAGATATTGAAGCTAATGGCCATAGCCATTGAGGGTTTTATAAACCCTAAAAATGGTAAGCAAAAATACAAGAAGTCCTTCCATTCAACATTGAAATCTTATTTGCATCATGGGTCGATCCCGAAAAAGACTATTTTTTACAGAAATAAAAGAACACATATGGTGAGGCCACGACCTATACAATGGCCAAACTAAAGAAAGTAATTCATTATTCACTTGTTTTTGTTAAATGATCTCAAATCAAGCCTTTTAAAGATGGAAATGTAAAAGGTGGAAAAGAAATGGAGCTTACCATGGCTATGAGTGAAGAAAACTAGTCCAAGTCTATGGTCAAATCTCTCAAAAAGCTCGAACAAAGCCCTCTCATGGCGGCCAAGTAAACAATGAAACAATAGAAACACAAAAAGAAATGTAAAAATGCATTAAAAACTAGTCATGGCCATGACCTAGAGGCTCTATTTTTCCTTGAGAATGGAGTCAAAAAGACATTAAAATTGTAGCAAAGGTCTTACCATCGAATTCAGTAGAAAACTCAACAAGAATGGCAGAGAAAGCAACTCGAATGGTGAAGTTCCAGCCTCAAACCCTAACTTCCATGGTGACCAAGTGCAAAGCCCTCTTCTCCAAAGTCGGCCAAGTGAAAATGATGAGAAAATCTAGGGCTTCATTTTGGTTTTGATGCTAGGGTTTTCCCTATGCCCTAATTCGACTTTAGGCTTTTATCACATTCTTTTAAAAATCAAATGCCTTAATTCAAAAATTCCTTTCCTTTGTGAATGGTTGTGCCTAAGTCGAGCCTAGCATTAGTCTTTTTCTTTGACTTTTAAATAAAATAATATATGCCTTGTCCATTTTAGATGATCCTTTCTAAGTCTTGGGAAGTATTTAATGCATTGCTTTAAAAAATCAAGACAATGACCTTAGGGTTTTTGAATTTTTGCCTAAGTTTTGAACACTTTAGGTTTCCCTTGGAATAACTCACTTCAGGTTATTTAGATTAATATAGATTTATTAGTCTAACCATATTTTCTATTGTGACAATATAGATTTCTCATTTGACAAATTTTGTGATATTTTTGGCACGATTGATCATGGACCTGCTGCAATAATAGCCAGCTTTGATCCTTTCGGAGAGGCATGCAAAAGATTACAGTAATATAGACTAGTTATTCTAAGCATCTTTTCTATTGTATGTAGTTTAAGTGCTAGCTTGATGGTTTGTATAGGTGCTTGTCAGTCCAGAACGTGAACATACTACTCTTGTGGAAGACTGTGCCCTGAATGCCTCCAATAGGAAAATTTTGTAAAATTTCAATTTTAAATATGTGAAACAATGTAAGAAGGCCATAAGCGTAATATTGAGACAATTCTATAGTAACTTATTGTAATTAATCGAGGCACCACAACGGAGAGTTTCTTCTTAGTTCTTCAGGCCGATATACTTTCGTTTGAATAAGGTTTATAATATCTCCTATTTATATATAATAAATTACATTGGCTTGCCTCTTTCCCAAAATTAAAAAAATGTCATATGAGGTCATTTCAGTATATAATTGAGTCTTTGATCTAGCAAAGTGAAACAAGGTATTTGGGTGTTTATAATGTTCAAGGCGATTGAGTAAGTTTTCTATTAAGAGCCGGGTGGCTTTAAACAACACAATTACAATTAAAGATGACGTTGTTATAACCTGCACAAGCTTGATCCAACCTTTTAGCACTTACAATTACAATTACAACACAATCTTGCTACCTTTTAGCACTTTCGACTCGTAAGGGAAATTGTTGGTCCAATGTAGCTCAGAGTGATTTGGAGTATTTGGGTGCAAAAGAGGATCATTCCTGGCGTAAATGTACCCATATGGACATATTGGAATAGTCTGTTTGGTTGTACGAGTTGCGGAATGAAAGTTGCACCACTTTGCAACTTTACACTGCTTGCATCTGGCAACTTTTCCCTCCACTGAAAAGTCATCACCACAGGAAAACACCTCTGAGATAGCAAAAATTGAGAGACTTTTTTGTAGATGGTCCCAATATGATCCCGTAGCCTCCAACGGAGAGTCTGTATGCTCCACGGTCTCCGAGAAATAGCCCTTCAAATATTACTGCCTTTTAGCACTTTGGACTCTTAAGGGAAATCACCGGTCCAATGTAGCTCAAAGTGATTCGGTGTATTTGGGTGCAAAAGAGGACCATCCCTAGCGTAAACGTACCCATACAGACATGTTGGAATAGTCCCAGGTTTGATCAATACCCAGTTCTTGAATGAAAGTTGCACCACTTTGCAACTTTACACTGCTGCATCAGCAGCACCCTCCAGCGAAAGTCATCACCACGGAAAACACCTGCGAGATAGCAAAAAGCCCAAGAGAGAGGTTTTTGTAGATGGTCTAAAGCGATCCACATGGCCTCGTGAATGTGTACCCTCGGTCAAAATAGCCCTTCATCTATTCCTTTTAGCTTTGGACTCTTAAGAAATCACCGGTCAATGTAGCTCAGGTAGTTAAGCGTGTTGGGTGCAAAGGATACATCCCTAAGCGTAAAAGTAACCATCTGGTTGGAACAATCTGTTTGGTCATACGAGTTGCGAATGAAAGTTGCACCACTTTGCAACTTTCTGTTTATACATCACAGCAACTTTTCCTCAGCTGAAAAGTCATCACCACGGGAAAAAACCTACGAGATATAAAAAATCCCAGAGAGGTTTTATGAATCAACGATCTATTAGCCTCCGATAGAAATTGATATACCCATGGTCTCAGAAATAGCCCTTCAAATATTGCCTTTTAGCGCTGGACTCTTAATGAAATACGTTAGTCCAATGTAGCTTCAGTGATTTAGGCGTATTTGGGTGCAAAAGAGGACCATCTAGTGTAAAAATACCCGTACGGATGTGTTTGGAATAGTCCCGGTTTGGTTGTATGATTCGCGAATGAAAGTTGCCACTTTGCAGCTTTCACTACTTACATCTGGCAACTTTTCCCTCCACTGAAAAGTCATCACCACAGGAAAATTCCTTTGAGATAGCAAAAACCAAGAGAGGTTTACGTAGATGGTCCCAACACAATCCTGTAGCCTCCGACGGAGAGTCTATATGCCCCACGGTCCAAAGTAGCCCTTCAAATGTATTGCTGCCTTTTAGCACTTTGGACTCTTAAGAAATCGTTGGTCCAATATGACTCGAGATGATTAAGGCGTATTTGGGTGCAAGGACCATCCCTAAGCGTAAAAGCGTGCCATGGATGTGTTGGAATAGTCCGTTTGGTCAAATACAGTTGCGGAATAAGTTGCTACTTGCAACTTTACTTTATACATCGGCAACTTTCCTCCAGCGAAGAGTCATCACCATAGGAAAACGCCTCGAGATAGCAAAAAGCGAGAGAGGTTTTGTAGATGGTCCCAACACGATCCAAAAGCGATAAATACAGAGTTTGTATGCCCTACGGTCTCTGAGAAATAGCCCTTCAAATATTTCTGCCTTTTAGCACTTTGGAATCTTAAGGGAAACTAGTGGGCAATAGAGTTAACTTCTTCACAAACTTGGTTTGAAGTAATTTCATTCTTTTTTGTGCATTTGAGAGACATTTTGATTGGAGGTCGGTCTATGAGCCCTATTCTATGATATTACAAAAAGGTATTGTGGACCTATATTAAGCTACCACTCTCAATATCATACAAATTGAACCCTGGCATCAATAGACTCTGTATATCAAGCTACCACAATTCTGTTGATGTTAGCAGCTTTGTCGATCTCTTCCAGCCATTCTAGCACATGAAAAAGCTTGGAAAAGAGAGAAGGAAGTCTGCTAGCAAAGAGGAGAGTAGAGTCCGCTTCAAGAGTAAAACATGGCACTTGCTAAGACTAAGCCCGCCCAGCCATACAAAAGTGGCATACAATATAGCCAAGTTCACTCCAAGGAAATAATCAATGGCTTGGTATAAAGCAAAGTCCGCTAGCAATACATAAAGGAAAGTCCACCCTTTTTTCTTGGCACAAACACTCAGCAAAGCCCACCCATGTTAAGAAAGGGATGTGTCAAACATGATTGAAGTCTGCCACATGTCTTGGCCATGAAACTTGACAAGGTCTGCACTTACTAAAGAGTGACATGGCATAAAAGATGGAATCTTGCCAAATCCGCTTCAAGAGGATAATGAGTGTCCGCACTTAGAAGAATATGAACATGGAAAGTGAATGAGTGAAGTCCGCTCAACATGTTAAGTCTGAAATGGCAAGAGAAAAGAGGAAGTCTGCCAGCCTTAAAGTGAAATTGAGCTCCCCCCTCATTTTCAAAGGGTGGAGACAGTGTATAGAATTGTTGTGATAGATTATTTCTGATAATAAAATCTCTTATGCATGATTTGATTTGAACCACTTTTATTGTCAAATAGTGTGCATGGTTGCATAACTTCTTCCACCATAGATTGGAGATAGATTAGAATTAGATTACACTTGGAATAAAATTTGCTTTGAAATTTTGTTAGATGAATGCAAGATTTGATAAGCATTGATTTATGGTGGAACTTTTGCTCATACTTTCTTTGAACAGATGATTTTTGTTCAATGTGTAAAGTTAGCCTGAGCTTACTCTGTGGATTCTTAACTTCTATTTGGATAAATATTGTTCGATTGGAAGGTAGTTATTCATGATATGAAAACCATAAGCACATTTCCTTGAAGATTGCAATGGCTTTGCATAGTTGGCGCGATTCCTGCGTGGTGAAACAAAGTTTGGTTTCATTTCACCAAGTTAATACCGTCTCTTGAATTCTTAGGAAGTAGATTAGAACTTCTGACCCCTTGTCTCCTTTTTCAGTTTGTTTGATCTGCAACCCAAATAAAAGAGCTTCATTGTCCATACCTTCATTGTGAATTGAAAAAATCCAACGTAAGTCCCCTTGTGATTACTAGCAAATTACAATGCCCATTGAGCTTACCACACGTCAAGACCTGACATAAGAAACCTTGGAATCGCCATATGATCTTCTCGCAATCTTAGCATACGGGGTGGTTTTTCAAGAGAGGATAGGGTGTCTCTGGGCATTTTTATTCTGATGTACGAGTGTGTCATAAAACATGCATCAACAGGTTAAAGATAAGGATTTGAAAATGCTTGCCCTCAATAGTTTTCCATTGTCTTGGGAATCCTATATTCAAGGAATTAGTGCAAGGTCCAAACTCCCGAAGTTTGATTGTTTGAGGGCCGATTGCATTCATTATGCACAAAGATTGATGGTTAGAGGTGTTGGCCAAAATTCTACTAATGAAGAGATTCATGTTCTTGCCACCCAACCTTTGAAGAAGAAAGGAAGAAGTGGAAAGAAGGGATTCTTCAAGAGGAATCGAGACAAAGGAAATGATGGTGCTCCCCCTTCCAAGAAGAAGCGAGACTTATCCAAGATTCAATGCTTTAGGTGTGATAAGTTTGGTCAATTTTCCAAACATTGTTCAGATAGACCTAAGAATCAAGCCTCCGTTGCAGATGTAGATGATGTTTCTCCACAAAAGAATGAATATTTGTTTTGCTCAGCATTGTCAAGCAATGTACCCACTGACACCAACACTTGGCTGATCGACAATGGTTTTCTCAGAAAGAGGGAGTTGATTATGAAGAAACATTTGCTCCCGTTTCTCATTACACTTCTGTTAGAACTATCATTGCTCTTGCTGCATCAAGAGGATGGAAGATTCATCAAATGGACATGAAGACAACTTTTCTCAATGGCGTGATTGAGGAAGAATTTTGCGTCGAGCAACTTGATGGTTTTGAGGTTCATGGGAAGGAGTCACATGTGTGTAAGCTAAAGAAGGCCTTGTATGGTCTTAAGCAGGCTCCTCGTGCATGGTACGAAAGGATTGATCGGTACCTATCTAGTTTAGGCTTCTTCAAGAATGATGCTGATTCAAATCTCTACTTCAAGGTAATCAATGGTGATGCATTAATATTGGTACTAATTCATGCTTCTAAGTGCATATATATATTATTTTACATGTTTTTCTCCATTGTTCGACCCCTAAACGCAAGTAAATGGTTTGCATAGTGTGTGGAATGAGGGGCAGCAGGCTGCAATTTAAATCTTTTCATCTATCAGCATCTAGTTGTTACTTATGCAATGTGAAGTAATGCTTTGAGTTTGAAAGATGTGCAATGCAATGTAATCAATAATATGAATAAATTTTTAATTATTAGTTATGTAATGTGAAGTAATTGCATAACTACTTAGGTTGACTTTGTAAAAACTATATTGTAATTGAAATTTTTTCATCTATTAGCATCTAGTTGTTACTTATGCAATGTGAAGTAATGCTTTGAGTTTGAAAGATGTGCAATGCAATGTAATGTAATATGAATAAACTTCATAATGTATAACCATTCTTTTATGCTGTACATCAAGATATTTAACCATTGCTCACTTGATTAAATTTTCAAGAGTTTAATTATGCACATGAGGAGGCAATTAAATTTCGATTGTCAACTATATATCAAATTATCCAATAATCAAGTGTATGTCCATATACAAAAATGGCATCAGCACCAACTCAAACAAAGTTTTACAATATGTGGCATATGCCATCTCAGTATCTATTCAAAATTTACATGCCAAAATGTCTATCTCATCCTAAACTACTGGTGGATCATCAAAATGGAGCCTCTTTGAAGCACTCGTTGCCTTTGAAGGTAGCTGCACAAGAAAAAGTCAAACCATAATTAAGATTAGTTATACTATATAATTTAAAATTGAATAATTAACATCAAAATCAATATACATTAAATTATAATTGAACTCTAAAATTGTAATCTTGATTACCTGAAATATCCATCTCTTCAAAGGGTCAGGAGTCCTAGAATATGCCCCTCTCAAAGAACCAACCAAACCATCTTTTGAAATTTCAATCTATATAGGTGAACAAAAACATAAAAGTGATCCAAGTTAGCATACAATTGTCAATAATAGGAACATATAAATACCAAACACAAAATAAAATGAACACATACCCCTTTAGGTTCTCCTTTTCTTTATCTCCTTTAGGTGTTTCGACACCTCCTCCTTGAGGTGCTTCAACACCTACTCTTCAAGTGTTCCAATATGTACTCCTTCATGTGTTGTGCACTTGTCAACAACGATGTATAGCTCATAACCCCTGTACATAAAAATGACAAGTACATATGAAACTACCAATCTATATCGATGTATGTATAATCAATATAAGATCTTAAATTCTTAATTCAATCAAATTTGAGTTCAATTACCTTCCCCTTATCCAACATTGCACTTCCATAATCTGGACAAGGCTGCACCTCACTCACACTAGGTATTTCCTACAAGAGGAAAATAAGATAAACATATAAGTTATTATATAATTTCATTAATGACAATTCAAATGACAAGAAAATATATAATAAATAAATATAAATGAGTGAGTGCAAAAATATATACTATGTGCGTGTCGAGGCCAAATGAAATGGCCCTCAGGGTGCAATCTATCACTTGTATTAGCTCCTCCTCGGACATCAACTGTTAAATAGACCATGTAAATAAATATTAGTATATTATACTATCTCTTATTAATATTCATTTAAAAACAAATGCAAGTTATGAATTCACAACTTAAATTTTACCTGTGTCACTATTCCAATGTCCCCCTCTCTAGCAAGAGAGGACTCTATACAATGTGCTCCACTCCCCTGTGTCTGATCTATAATGTCCACATCATGGAAGTCATAATCGAAAGTGTCCAAGGGATGCTCGGCAGGCTGTACAAGAGGGCCCAAGCCTATCTGGTGGCACATGGAGCAAGTATGTGGTACACAAATATGTGGACCTGATGAGGATGATGCAGCAACACTTGAGCCATCACCGACATCACTAGAATGTGGTTGAGCTACTACAGAAGCATGCGAAACCAAAAGACCACTCAAAGAGTGAATAGCATGGATAGTCTGTGTGGCCGCATCCTGCATAATATCTGGATGGTATACTGAAGGTGGCGGAGGAAGGGGAGGAGGGGGAACATATGGGCAGGGTATTACTCTAACTGCCCCTAGTCTATCCTGGGGCATACCTCCACCAATGCCCTGGAAGGGTTTAATGTCAAAGTAATTGAAATGATGCCCTAACACAAACTCAACATATAATTTTTTTATAAAGTAAAATGGTATATCACAATTGTTGTTTGGTGGTTCCAAAAAAACCATACACCAATGATCCCAAAAGTTTTCTACAATGTCTCTATGAGTGCACCATTTTATAGAAATTTTTGGTTTATTAACATTAACCGAAAAACCAGTGCGGGGGTTAACAAATAAAGAGGCTATTTGGGCTTTGGTTATTCCAAGATCTTTCACATCATCATAGGACAATCCACATGCATAATATTCTCTCATGTCTTCTCACCACGAATGAAAGGCATTATGTTGTGAGGAGAGGGTTTCTATGTTTTTAATTATTTCTTTCATTGTGTTTGACATCTCAGATAATCGAGGGACTCTCATATAAACTTCAGAAATGCCCCTTAATTGTTGCAATTTTTCACAAATTAATTCTTCAATTGATGGCTGTGGAGGTGGTGGAGCGTTTGGCATTTGTGCATTTTCATTGTCAGCAGCCATAATGCCTAATTAAAGTTAAAGACAAATTAATCTAATTAAAATTAGATAATATAAATGAAAATATTATAAAAATACCCTAGTTTTAAAAAAAAATCCAACAAAAACCCTAGTTTTTAACAAAAATCTATAAAATTCTATAATTTTTAATCCAAATACATAAAAAACACTATTTTTAAATCAAAATCCATTACAAACATTCAATATTCATCAAAATCCATTACAAACATTCAATTTTCATCAGAATCCATACTAAACTCAATTTTTTCATAAAAAATCTATCAAAACCCCTATTTTGAAAAATATCTAAAAAAAATTAACTAAAATTACACAAATCTAATTGAAAATTTGATTAGAGCAAAGAAAAACCAAGAATCTAACCTTTTGAACATGGATTTGCATGAAATCAGATATCTGATTTGTGGAATGAAGTTTTCACTATGTGCCCGCGGTTAAACAAATGTGAAATGAGTTTTAATCAGGCCGAAATGAAATATATATGTGTGTTGCAAATCGGATATCTGATTTGGATCGAATATCCGATTTGGAAATCTAGGTTTGGGCTTTGCTTCGGTAGTGTGTACTGACACCCAAGCCACATAAAGTCAACTTGGCATTTTCACGTTTTTGAGTCGATGAAACACGTAATTTTGTCTCCATTGCCACTTTTTGGCATACCATGATCCTGCACATACCCATATATATTCTTTAGAGACATATGATGAGTGATTGTGATGTATGAGTTCTTGTAATCTCATGGATTTTTTATTTAATGATTGTGATATTTTATGTATATATGTATGTATGTATGTATGTATGTATGTATGTATGCATGCATGCATGCATGTATGTATATGTATGTATGTATATGTATGTATGTATGTATGTATATGTATATGTATATGTTGTTAGTGAATTATTGATTGATTGTATTCAAAGTAATGCAAACATTATAGGAACAAATACAATATAAAGGAGAGTTACAAGTAACCGCCATAGATGTAGATGGAACCGCGTAACTACCATAGATGCAACCACCATAACTAATTTTAGCAATGTAATATTACCAAAATTCCCCCTTATTACATTGTTCCTACAAATGTATGATCCCCTAAAATCTCTTATTCACCTTTCCAAGGGACCCCCCCTTAAGGTTTACATAACAAAACTTGTTGATTACAATATATATATATACATCTTTTTTGAAGATCTTCCTTGATGAAAAAAATCCTGAATTAGGTGGAACTCCATCAAGATGCCTCATGACCCTCAGAAAGGTGTAGCCTCTAGCTAAATTCCTAAGTTATTCCTCTCATGAACTCTTGAATCATATATTCTTGAATTATTTGACAACAATCCATATTGAGCTCTCCAAACACATGGCTCCATAAAATTGTCTAATGACCCTTGGTAGGGTATAATTCTTGATTACGACCTCATAAGCTCATTGGAAAACCATCCATATTGAGCTCTACACCAAACCCCTTACCTGTCTCCAAAAACCAAACTCACAATATATATATTCTTCAAATATGTCAAAAACAACAAGGAAAAGAAAAAAAATTAAGCCAAAAATGCTTCTTATGCAAACCATCATCTCAAAGTGAGAAGTTGACTTGAGATGATGGAAATTCCTCCATCCTCTGGTGCCACTAACCTCTAGTATGACACTGCTACACTTTATCCATCTAATTTCTAGGATGAGGCTTTGGATATCATTAATATCAAAGGTGGCCTTGAAATTCCAAGCATAACTATTTGTAGATCCATTGGCAATATTGATAAAATCATCTACAAAATATTCCATGCTACAACTAATAAGTAATGCATGCAAATGACCAAGAATCTTGATATGTTTCAAATAAATGAATGATTGTACCACTCTTGATTGGACCATTTGGTGGGTCCACATCTTCCTAACCTCTGGAATTAGTCCTCCACATTAGATAATATGCTCCCTAAATTTCTTAGAGCCATTTTATTGTTAATGCATTACTTATGCTCCCATTCACATTCATATATGATAACCTTATATCTCTAATTAGTAAAAACTCTAACTTTTGTTCTATAAATTGAAACTAACATTTCACACTTTCAATTCACATTATAATACTTAACCAAAACAAATCTCCTACATGTCACATGAATTTCTTTTGATTGGTATGGAACTATACTTATATGCTTGAAAAAATAATTGCATAAATCTACAAACTCCAACTAACTAGATTACTCCACTTGAACTCTTTTATGAGACTATGAAAAATAAAACCACAATATATCACATGCCAACAATTTTCAAAGTATTTGAATCACCACTTTCACCTATTCTCATATCAATTGAAGAGATGATTTTTTTTAAATTGAGATCAAACACCTTATGCATCCATTCTACCTTACTAAATTTCCATGACATCTTCACACCTTATACCAATTTCTTATGTCTTGTTGAAAAATAGTGAAATAATTATAGTGAGAATGTCGACCCAACCATGATTCAACAATTCCACTCTCCAATGTCAATATAGAAACCCTTATCTTGCTAGGAACATCGAACAAGAGCCCTCGAGATCCCACACTGCACTAGATCGTTAACATATTTGAGTGATTAAATAATGAAAATAGGAAATTGATCCTTAAGTTTTCTCTTTTATTGTTGTACCTTTATTCAAGCCTTCATGTCCAAAAATGAAATGGCATAACGTTTGTAAACTATGGTGCCTTCTTATCTATGCATAGTAATGATGCAACATCTACAAATAGTGGTGTCTACTTCTCTATGCACAACAATGATATGACAAAATAACCACCCAAGCCATTCAAATGCCTCCACATAAGCAACAAACATTTATATTCAATATGAATCATGCCTAAAGTTCTCATATCCTTTTCTCACTATAGAAGATCAATCTTTACTTCCATGAACAATTGCATTCATCTTTCATCTTTCAAAAAATTGATCCATAATTGAATCCCATTGCAACCCAAATCACATTGCCATGTTTTCTACATCACACTCACATATTGCTCCACATACTTCAACATGCAGGTATAGGGTTTCTAACCTACTCTCATATCATATGTTAATGAATGCTTAGTTTATTTTATTCAATGTAATAGAAATATTATAGGAACAAATATAATATAAATTAGAGTTACGGGTAATTGCCATAGATGCAGATGGAACCACATAACTACCATAGATGCAACCGCCATAACTAATTTTTTAGCAATGTAATATTGCCAACATATGTATGTCTAGAATTACCAATCATTTAGATACATATTTACACTAGAGGTCAGATAGATCTCACACTCAATTTTTGTATGATAGGAGTTATAAAACATATTAGGCTAAATGAAATATCTCTGATATAACCTATAACAGAAATAAACTATTAAACTTGCACATTCATGTGGGATAATAATCATGTACCTACACACTCAATGCATATGTAAAGCATATCTAAAGCATATATAGAATAGCCAAAAAAATGTAAAATTACCCAACAAGGAATAATATCATATACATAATATAATCATCTCATCTAAAATAGCCCAATAATAATGTAAATAATCCAAACATGAAAATATGATAATCAATTAAAATATTAAATATGGGTATGTGCAGGATCATCATGGAAAAAATAGGCCCTTAAGTAATAAAAAAAATTAGAGTTAGGCAACTTGACATAAAAATTTGAATAAGTTATCTATATTATAATTTAAAAATATGTAAGAATAGAATATGTAGCAAATTGAATGTAGTTTCTAAACTAATAGGTTTGCTTAAAAAAACAAAATATATTTGGTAAAAAATTGAAATTTCAATGCAATAGTACTTAAATTTCAGGGAAAAAATAAGAATTAGGTGTTTGCATGACCACCCTAACCACAATAAAATGATAATATTTTTTTGGGTATGTGTAGGATCATGATGGGCCAAAAAGTGGCAATATGATGGGTATGTGGCTGATGACTTTTTTTAACCCAAAATTGATGAAACAAAAAGGGTTTTTAAAGGAGATTCTCAGCTTTCCACCAATATAAATTATGTTTTACTTTGAATTTAATAAGTAATTATTATTCATTTTCTATTCAAATTACGACTAAAGTCTTGATTGATAGATTGATTGAAAAACATCTATAGCTTTCAAACGGTATCACATTTTTTGAATCCCAAATATATGTCACATTCTATGCTTTGCATACTATAGGATTAAAAAAATAAAAAATGAATTTCATGAAGTTTTGATGAAGTTAAGGTGGTCAGACATACTTTTTTTTATATTTTTTAAAAGTTGTAATAAAAAAATCATAATAAATTATTTACTTAGGAAAAAATTAGAAAAAAATATGCATAACATCGGGACATGAGGCCTTTACTTATATCTAAAATCTTATAAAAAAATATTATCATTTTATTGTGGTTAGGGTGGTCAAACAAACACCTACTTCTTATTTTTCCTTGAAATTTAAGTACTACATTGAAATTTCAAATTTTCACCAAATAGATTTCTGTTTTTTTTAAACAAACCTAGTAGTTTAGAAACTACATTCAATTTTCTACAGATTCTATTGTTACATATTTTTGAAATAATATAGATAACTTATTCAAATTTTTACGTCAAGTTGCCTAACTCTAATTTTTTTGATTTTTTTGCCACTTAAGGGCTGTTTTTTCCATGATGATCTGCACATGTACCCTTTTATAATATTTTAGATATAAGTAGAGGACTCATGTCTGATGTGAAGCATATTTTTTTGTAATTTTTTTCCAAGTAAATAATTAATTATGATTTTTTTATTACAACTTTTAAAAAATATAAAAAACTCATATGTCTAACCACCTTGGTCAAAACTTCATGAAATTCATTTTTTTTTTAATCCTATAGTATGCAAAGCGTAGAATGTGACACATATTTTGGATTCAAAAAATATGATACCGTTTGAAAGCTATAGATGTTTTTCAATCAGTCTATCAATCAAGACTTTAGTCATAATTTGAATAGAAAATGAATAATAATTACTTATTAAATTCAAAGTAAAGAATAATTTATATTGGTGGAAAGCTGAGAATCTCCTTTAAAAACTCTTTTCATTTCATCAATTTTGGGTAAGAAAAAAGTCATCAGCCACATACCCATCATATTGCCATTTTTTGGCCCATCATGATCCTACACATACCCATATTGAGATTATTAAATAATCAAATCCATACTCATAATACATATACATATAACAATAGAATAAGTCACTATGATAAAAAGTTCATAGAAAGAATAACATGCATATGAAGGCATACAACACAACATCAATCCATAAGGCCCTCATACCTTCCATTCAAATGGAAATATGAATGAAATACATCAATTCCTTGTAAGGAACTTTCCACAACACTAAACAATATGTCAATAATTGATACGTAGAGGACACCTCCTCTAACATGTGAGTCTAGTCTGCACACAAAATTACATGTATATAATAGATAAGGAAACACATCATACTACATCTAGAATATCACATGATAAAAAATCACCACATCACCTAGAAATAATCTACATGAACAACATGAAAAGTGATGTCAAATGAATAATTAGCCCTCATAACCAAATAAATTAATTGAAATTGTGAGGCTAAAATAATGGCAAGCATTTGAAACATATATAAGCATAAGCTATATACATCTCATGATACATAGTTATAAATATAATTCTTAAAATGATCAACAAAAGGTACAAAAATGTGGGAATTATAGGTGGAAATAAAATAAATACATAAAATATGAATAATCTCACCTAGAAGGATTTAATATTCTACATTAGATTCACCAAGATATGCAATGAATAAAATTA
This sequence comes from Sequoia sempervirens, assembly GCA_007258455.2. NCBI lineage: Eukaryota > Viridiplantae > Streptophyta > Pinopsida > Cupressales > Cupressaceae > Sequoia > Sequoia sempervirens. Next base: position 195,027,756 of record VDFB02075321.1, read on the forward strand.
ACTCAAGCACTATGTGAATAAGTTAAACTCTAGATAACAAGCATGTTGAACCCTTAATAGAATGAACTCACCAAGTCACTATTTATCCCATGCTAAGGTCCAATAAAGTATGGGTGAAATTAAGGGGTTGTTCACTTTACATATAATAAAAAACATAAATGGTGGTAGTAGGGTTTTCACTATGGTCTGTTATTTTTTCATCATGGGTTTGAGATTAATCTTGATGGTGATTCAATTGTTGCTATTCTTGTTCTTAATGTTTATTTGATAGAGTGTTGTCAACTCTTGCAATAAGTACATAATTTACATTTCCTATTTCACAAATGATATTTAATTCTTCTCTAGTGTCTATGAGAGTATGGCTTTTGAGATACATTGTATTTGAAATATTCTTGTTGCATGTTCTCGTATCCTATTGTAATTTGTTTCTTATACTATCTAATTTTTCTCTTGGACTTATTATTTGTTGGGAGTCTCTTGAATAAGAAATTTATCTTATATTTCTCATAAAATTGCTTCAATCCAATCCTCTCTTACTCTAGGAGACATCAAGCATGAAATTTGAGTGGGGAATGAATATGAGAGACAACCAAGCTTGTTTTAGGAATTTAAATATTAATTGAGTGCCTTATATAATAATTGAGGAGTTCTATTTCTCTTTGATTTGATTTTGATTAAAAAAATAATTTAATATTATAATATAACTAAAAAAATACTTTATATATTTGTATTTTCTTGGAAATTCAAATTATATTACTTAGTTGAACAAATTTCTAGAAAAAAAATATTTATCTAAATAAATGAATTTAGTTGGATTTTACTTAATTCACTTTTTATATTTTACTTTTATGTTTTTATTTTGATGTCTCATGTTGGGATCAAAGGTTTACAAATTTTTTAAATATAATTAATTAATTTGTTTTCTATTTATTTATGAAAGTTCAAATAGTATTCTAACCAAGAAAAGGCAACAAAATGTTACCTTTCTTAGAAAAAAAATGTTTTTTTAAAATTATTTCTAAAATTATTTCAAGACAAATAGAGAACATGTGAAGATTCAAAGAAGGATTTTGTAGTGGATATGTTACCCAATGTCTTCAAATATTACATATCTTCTTTTGTATCATATTTTATAATATTTGGGACCTACTACTGATGACAATGGGGATAAATAGAGTATTGAATATAAGAAATTAGAGATCTCTTGGAATCTACATGGAGCTTTGATATTTATAAGCTTAAATGGAAATGAGTTACAAAGTGTTATAGCAAGATAAGAATGTTGTAGGTAGAGGATACAATGAAAAATGGTTTGGTTTTTTATATTTGATTCTCTATTCTTGTTGTGGGGTAAAGGAAATAGAATGATGTAGGAGCATCTAGGGTGTAAGAGAAATCTTGCATCACCCAAAAAAATGTTGTTTCTTTTCAATAAGGGCTAAATTTGGTAGGGTTACTATTTTTGTAAGTTTGCATAAATATGCACAGTTGGACACAAAATTTTACATAGAACTCCAGAATGGAAAATTGAAGCCAATGGCCAAGAAATCGCTTCAATACCATTTGTCATTTGAGAGATATTAAAATTTTAATTTTCAAAAATCCTAGTAAAATCTTTGGGGTCAATTTTGAGGCACTTAGAGGCTCCAGATGGGCCTAAAAATTGGTGGAAAACAAAAGTAGTTGTCCTTTAGGCCCTACTTTCTAGCACAATATTTCTTGAGACCTTTCCGAAAAGGTATTATAATAGAAAATCCGATGGTCGGACCAAAAGTTATGACCTTGCAAAGTCGTAATACCAAAATTAATAAAATTTCAAAATATCTTACTAAGGAAGTTACACTTTCAAGAAGATTCTTGGGTGGTTGCACTTACTAGAAGATTCTATGGCAGTTACACCTTCAAATAAAGGGTAAGGGGAGACTACAGAGAAGAGGCCAGAGTAGAGTAGATGGTGGCTCCAATTTGCAAATTTGCAAATTTATGTAATTAGAAAGCCCATGTGATGGAAAACATAATGTTGTAATTTCATTTTCATTTCAGTGATAATAGAAAATATTTTCTTTCCTTCTTGCATTTTGTTCGTGCCATTATTTGTTGTTTTTGTGAGTTTTAGATTGTAAGGGGAGTACCCTACATCATATAAAATGAGAGCTATTATCAATAACTTCATAGAAAATATAGAAATAACCAACCTTTTGGATGGAAAAGGGAATGGGAGTACTGATAGGCTAAAAAATCTTAATCATGGGGAAGTGATTGGGAGAAGGATAGAGAGATGAATAGAATATTGAATAATTTATTAAAGGTTAAAATGAGAAGAATTATTTTTGGGGAGTGAAATATCAATGAAAACTAGAAATAAATTTCAATCATAAGAAAAATCATGGAAAATTAGTCAAAATTAAATTAATTATGTGTCTTAAAATTGATAGGGTTACCTCCTTTTTGGGTCTAGGTCATGACCTTTTGCTAGTGTCAGTTTCTTGGGTGACCCTACAATTAAGATAGGCCACGTGAGTGAACTTGAATGTTTACCAAGATACCATTAAGTTAAAGTCTTGCAACAAGGTTTTGGTGTTAGGAGAGTACTTAGAATATAGTTCATAGGCTGAATAAAATAGGTAAGGGGGCTAAGAGGGATATGAATTTTTTTTACAAGATATAAAATGTTAAGGAATATAATTTTAGAGCTATGTCCCACATTAAGCCAACAAATAGTGAGATATAGTGTTTCCCAAAACTATGTGGCCCTTGTGTTGCACAAAGATTTTTGGTTAATTTTTTCTTTTAAAATTATGATCTTGATATAATTTAAAATAAAAATTGAAATGATGGTTAACCTATATAAAAAAATTTGGTTTCAAAAATATTTAATTGGTAGCCCGCATGGTAGCCTAACCTTTATTTTTGGAAATTTTTGACTAAAGTAAAATTTAACTCTAGATTTCTCCAACCAAGAGTACTCTCATGAGAACCTAAAAATACTCTTTGGTAGGGCTCAAAGCATAGAATTTGATTGATATTATTTAATACTTTAATTAATTTGCTATTTTTTGAATTTTCTTTAAATCAATCATCATCAATAAACATATTGGTGCATTAGAAGAGAGAATCCTCTTCAAAAAAATTATTCTAATTAATAGTTTTGAAAAATTACATCCCACTAAAAAGATGACATTTTGAGTAAATTTGAATAAAAATATTATTAACAAATCAAGGCTCATATTTTTTATTTTTTTCCATACATTATATATTCAAATCAACTAATTTTGATAAAAAAATATTTTAAAATTTATTTTATAATATTTAAAATTTTTGAAAGAGGAAAAAACAGGTTTTACAGGGACCCAAAACCATGAAGTTTACATAAAAAAGAAAGCATCATTAAAGACACCAAAGTCGGAAAGGTTGTAAGAATAACAACAGTAAAAGACCACAACCACCAAAAAGGCCAGCGAAGGCTACAAAACAAAAAACTAGACAAAAAGCCAACAATAGCTAAATTTGTGTCTTTAATAAATCAACAGTCTCAGCTTCCAGCTCATTCATATACTAAACCCCCCTCTTTAAGATCTGAACCATCTGTGTAGTGGGAGGCGCTTTCCTTTTGAGATTGGCACAAGTCTTTTTTGAAATACCTTGGTCCTTATTCTTGCTTTCCTTGTTCTCTTCCAAATCAACAAACAGTGAACCTTGTTGCATTTTTTCCAGCTTTTCAGACATAGCATTGATAATAATGGCATTGTGCCTATCCATTTTATGGTTTTGTTCCACAACTCTTTTCAAGTTATTTTTTATTTTAACCATTTCCTCTTCCAAAGATTTGTGCTTTTCCTCAATGTCACCTCCTATCTTCCCAATGCTGTTCTTTTTCCATTTCCCTTCTTCATTGCTGAGAGCAGCCAGCTTCAGTTCCAGCTCCCCCGATTTACTATACAGAGCCCTATTTCTTTGAATAAGATCATTAATTTCTTGGTAGGCCCATTTCAAGACCCTGAAAATGTCACTAATATCGTTTCTTGCAGAGGCCAAAATGTTACTAGACTGAACTTAGTCTAATATTAGGTTAACATCACCTGGATTGGGGGAGCTAGGAAATCTAGTACCTTCAAATTTGAAAGAGGCAAGAGGGGAGGGAACAAAATTTCTACTAACTTCGGGGTTCTCAGCTTTATCTTCTAAGGAGTCTGTAAAGTAGGAAACCAACTTTTTGGTAGGGGAGCCCTTAAGAACATGATTCTTTAAGGGGACAGAGCAGTCCAGGTAGGTCTCAGGGTTAGCTTTGGCAAGCTAGGGTTTTTTAGACTGGGTTTTCTTACCAGACATCTCAGAGGATGGGTGGACTTCAACAATTCTCTCCTGGTTAGGCTGAATCTCTGGACCCCCACTATCTGTGTCATAGTCCTCATATGTCGTGGAGGCAACAGGTTTAGATAAAGCCAACATGCTTTGATAGTGTTCATATATTAACCTAATACGACCAGGATGAAGAATAGGGTTTCTTATGGTCCTCGAGGCTATTGCTCAATGAACATACCAAGTAGTGAGGTAGAGAAATCCGTACCTTATGGTAGAACTAGTTAAGAATGGAAAAATGATGCCCATACACTCTGGTAAATCTCCTATCTAGTGTGATATACTCCATGATAACACACAATACCTTTCTCCATAGCGCCTTGATGGTGTCAATTTTGAAGTAGCTGTTGGAAATTTTAACCAGTTTCAATTTCTCCTTGTCCTTCTTAGGAAATTTGATGACCGCCTCGTCAAAAAACCTTCTATCGCGATAAAACTTCACACCCTTAGTGGACATCCCTGTAATCTCCCCTATTATTTTCTCATGTCCAGCTTCACCTTTCTTCCAAAGAGAATTATTTTTCCATTGTTCTAGTTCTTCTTGAAGTAGTATGTGGCCATAGAATCGGGCCCATGAAGTTTTTCCAGGTATGGTACCAGCCCACCTTTTTCAATCTGCTCCCAAACCTTAAAACTTGAAAGGCTCCTATAGCCTCCACCACATGGTTGGTTTGGTGGCCTAGGGATATTTCCACAGCTGCCATAAAGTTACCATTTGAATCCCTTAGCACACCTCCACTTCCAGCCATACCCGGGTTGCCCTTCACAGCTCCATCAAAGTTGGCTTTGTACCAACCATTTGGAGGAAAGGTCCAACAAACACCCTCCCTACTTTTCTTAGCTGGCTTGGAAGCAGATGAGATATCCACTTTAATATTCCAATCTTTAGCTATCCTTAAATCATAGGGAGTGCACACCACCACTTCCAGACAATGAGATTTTTGAGGAATCACGTTAAATTTTTCCTTTATAAGCCTAATTTTTTTCTCAAAGACATTATTCTTTGACATCTCCTTGTCCTTGAAGAGTCTATTATTACATTCTTTCCACACTCCCCAAGCAACAAAAGGGAATAAGAAATCCCATAACCTTCAAATGAATGGATTTTGAGAAGGGGCTTTCCATTGTAAAAAGAACTCTTCAATGGTCTGGGGAACACCCAAGAGATATTCCAGAAAGCTAATAATTTTCCCCAAATTAAGGAAAGAAACAGACAGTGGAGAAACAAGTGGTTGGTTGACTTTGCCTCACTCTTGCAGAGATAGCATCTATTGGGGATTTGAAATCCCCATTTACAAAGATTTTCCACCGTAAGAACCTTATTCTAAAGCATGATCCATAAGAAGATATTGACTTTTGGAGTCAAGTGTTTAATCCAAGCTTTAGCCCAAAAGGGAGGGGGGCTTGACAAAGGGACAACAAAGAGACAGCCAGAGAGACAGAGTAATCACCCGAGGGTTTATCCATCTAGACAAGAGTGTCATCCTGCTGAGTTTGTCCCAAACTAACAGCCTTTAAGGTGGATTGAAGCTGAGCCAACTCTTGACTAATTATGCATAAGTTCACCCAGTCTCCTTTATGCCAGTCATCTTTGACAAGTTCCCCAAAAGAAGATTTACATTGCTCTTCCCATCTATTGAATCTTTCAATATTAGTAACAAGTTCCTTAAAGAGCCATTTATCCTCCCAAAATCTAGCTTGATTTCCACTTCTGATGTGCCATCCTATCCTTGATTCTAGAATTTTTCTACCAGCAATCATATCATTCTAGCAAGCTAAGCCACGAGGGAGGACATGAGAATCCAGTAGAGCTTTGAGGGACATGCGGTCAGCCATATATTTACTTCTTAAAATGTCTTTCTATTCTCTACTAGATGAGAAAGATCTCCATATTTGTTTGGCCAGGAGATTATTATTAATAATTCTTATTTTTCTGAGACCTAAACCCCCATAGGTTTTCAATCTGCAAACCAAATCCCACCCTATAAGAGGCATTCTCTTGTTTTCCTCCACTCCAGACCAAAGGAATATTTTTTGGATCTTTTCAATGGCCTCAACGTATTTAGTCGGGATTTTGAAGAGGCTTAAAACATAAATTGGGAGGTTTTGAAGAGAAGCTTTAAGAAGTTGAATTTTTCTAGCTTGGCTCAAAAGAGCTCCTTTCCAACCTGCCAACTTCTTTCTAAACCTGTCAACCAAAGAGCACCAAAAGGAGTCTAGAGGTTTAAGGAATAACAAAATTCCAAGATAAGAAGAAGGTAAGGATTCCACCCTACACTCAAGGATTCTAGCAATCTTGACCTGTCTATGCTCAGTGGTATTGAAGAAAAAAATGGAACTCTTTTGTTTATTGACCATTTGCCCTGTCACCTTCTCATACACAACCAAAGTTTTTTTCAAAGTCTTGGCCTCGTTCATAGAAGATCTTCCCATCAGAATTGTGTCATCAAAAAACTGTTGGTGAGAACAAATTAGATTCGTAGAGGAAGGACTAAGACCTGTAAGAGACCTCTGATCAATCAATCTCTTAAGATTCCTTCCCAGGGTTTCAACCATTATAGTGAAAAGAATAGGTGAGATAGGGTCACCTTGTCTTAAACCTCTTGAATTTTGAAAGAATCTAGAGAGAGATCCATTCACAATAATAGATGTGGAAACCATGGTAACCAACTGAATGAATCTGCTACTGAAACCAAACCCCCTTAGAATTTTGAATAAAAACTCCTAGTCAACATGGTCATATGCTTTGGAGATGTCCAACTTAAGAAGAAACCCTTCAGTTTTAGATTCCACAAGTGAATGAATATTCTCATGGACTGTGACTATGGAATCTAAGATTTTCCTTCCAGGAACAAAACCATTCTACTGAGGGGAAATCAGCGAAGGAAGGATAGAAAGGATCCTTGAAGTCAAGACCTTTCATATGATTTTATAGATAGAATTGCAAAGACTAATAGGTTTGAATGCCTCAAACTCCATTGCCCCTGGTTTCTTAGGAATAAGGACCACAAAAGTAGCATTCAGTTCCTTAAGGAGCCTTCTGGAACCAAATAATTCCTTAACAACATTTGCAACATCATTTTCCACAATTTCCCAAAACCATTGAAAAAAGAACATTGGAAATCCATCAGGCCCAGGGGCCTTGTTTCCTTCAAAAGAAAAGACATGTTTCCCGATTTCCTTCATAGAGGGGATGGCCACAAGCTTTTCATTGTCTTCCCTAACAACAACCTTGGGGATGGCCTCTAATAAAAAGTATTGGTAATTTTGTTTGATTTCCATATTCACCGAAAGAAGGTTATTCTAGAAGAGGACAACTTGCTTTTTGATGTCTTCCTCTTCCTCAAAACTAGTACCATTAACTTCTATGGAAGTGATTCTATTGGCGGCCCTGTGTTTAGAAGTAGATAAATGGAAGTACCTTGTATTTTTGTCTCCAACAGAGAGCCACAATACACTATGTTTATAATATTAAAAGTTATGTCATAGTGACCGCATGTTTTCAAAAGTGTTAAACAATTATAATGTTCTCTTAAATTTATAGGAAAATTATATACTACAAAATAAAAAAATTATAAACATAAACAATACTACAATTGTTATATTTTATTAGTTCATATCATTTAAAAAATCAAAATATGTATTAGATACCCCATATTTAAAAAATTTATTTGTGTCGGTCATTTTATTTATAAAATTTAGACACATTGTTTAACTTTCACCCTAAAATTATGTTTAGCTCATGCATTCTAAATGATGAGCTATATTTCAAAACAATCACTCGAGTGTCATATTTACTCGTACGTATAGTTTTGGGGACTTGTAAATCCATTATATCATGTCAACAATAACATTTTATATTTATCCAATAATGCACAAAAGTAAAAAATGACCCATATTAGTAAAAGGATACATTTACCAATTTAAAACTAATGACATTGTAATTATTAATTTTCTTTTCATTTCTCTTAAGCTTTGTAATGACACATGTGTGAAATTTTGTACAATTTGTGAAATACTAGTGCAAAATTTCAAAGATCTTCACACTTTCAAAAAAATAATGGTAATGTATTGAAAGTAAGTATCTATATATATAATTTTATTTTAGTTTAGAATTATTAAAAAATATTTTATTTTATTTATGTTTAATATATTTTTATTTGAAGAGTTATTTTTATTTTTATATAAGAATATTTTATAATTTATTTTTTAAATATGTATATTGTATTTTGATAATTATATTTATAATAATATGTTAGAGTAAATAGGATATTTATAATGCTTAATTTTACTTAGGCATGATTATGCATTTAATCTCTCGGGTAGTTTTGTTTCCCGTATTGGGAAGTTTTATATCTATTGCATTTTTCATGGATTTAAAAGCTTGTACAATATGAATTTTATGTATCTCATTTTATTCACTCATTTTCTGATGAAATAGTGTGTGCTTATCTCTATCTGTGAAGGTTTTTTGTTGTAGTTGGTGATCTTGGGATCAGTGGTTTCCACCAACATGGTATCAAAGCCTACCATTCTGCAATCCTTCCTTGAGAGTTTTCATCGAGTGTTTGAGATCGCTTTTTTTCTAGCATTTGAATTTTTTTCAAATTTCAAAATTACCTTATTTGCCTTATTTTAGATTAATTTAATTTCCTATTGCTAACAAATATCCTGGAATGATTGAGGCATCATTTTCAATTTGCTATTCTCTGGAGGTATTATTTCTCTAGAGGGTGCAATTGTCTATCTTGCTACTATTTCATTCTTGAAGGCCCAAATTCATTTGATTGGAGGCATGATTTAGCCGATTTATGTAGAAAAGGGAGGCTCTTGGCTGTGGTTATTTAAAGGCATTCGAACTGCTTGAAAGCTACATTTTAAATTTTTGAGGTCTACAGAGGCACACAAATCTTTCACCAAAGGGCACGTTTTCTTCATTAAGGTTGCGACTCCCTTGTGGCAGGCATGGAAGCGGCTAGGGTTTGTAGGGAACCATACCTCTCCATGCCTAAATTGTCATATCTAATTTGAGCACTCAAGATCTAGAGTGCATCTAAGGTCGAGGAAAACCAAAAATATAGTGGCACGACCATTGGCAGGCTGATGCTCTATCTTTCTACTTGTAAATTTGTAAATGATTAGAGGTTTTCTAGTAGTGAGACGCCAAATAGGGGGGATTTTTATTTTTTTTGTAGGCTATTGTGTGTCATGTGTTGTAGAGGTCATTTTTCCCATCACTAGCCCGCATTTCAAATCTGCTAAGGGGAGAACTTTATACTTTATAAAATTTTGATTGAAATATTTCAATTTAGGGCCTTTGTGCAGTTGAGAGGAACTAGGCCCAAGTTGGTTTTGAAGTAGTTGCTGAAAGCATTATCCCACATTGGTAGCATGGGGTAGATTTTTTCCCTTTATATAACATTGCAGTGTGAATGGTTGTTGTGAGCAAGTCTCACAAGAGGCTATCTTGTTTGTGTGCCTAGTGGAGATTGCTTGGTGTTAGTATGGAGATAAACCAATGGGCTGCATCAATTTTTTTTAAAAATCAAGTTTAATTCTTTTTTGGAAGTCTTTGAAAGCACTATCTTTGAATTTCTCTTAAGAATTCAATTATAATGGTTTCTTTGGAGAAAGGGAACTTTAGGTAGTGGAGTGATGTTGTTCTCACCCATCTTAGCGAGGAGAATCTATTGCCATATTTGTATAATGAATTTCATATTCCAGACACACGTAATAGGTACATACAATTTGGAAATGATTTAGTGCTAGAGTCTATGGGGTTATTTTTTAGCATATCAATGATGAGGACCTTTTGAATTCACTTTGTCATTTTGAGAGCCCTTATGCTCTTTGGACTTACCTTTGAGAATCATATCGAGATACTGATACTCCTCCATCTCTCGATGACCCTCCTTCCAATACCAATGTGTCTCTTTGTTCTTTAGAGAAGATAAACCATGCTTGTGATCCTTTGGAGGTTGTTGAGACATTAGATGAGGTTGTGGTTGCTTCAAAGTTTCCTAATTCTTTATTAGAGATAGTTGATTCACCTTTATTGAGTACTTCCATCATTACCATGCAATAGGATTATGATTGTCTTCCTGATTGGGATTCCTATTTGTTGTACATTGGTTCCTTTTTTGTGGAGTCTTACATTTCAGATTTGGAGGATACATTTGAGGGGTTATCTCTCCTTTTTTATGATAGTTATTGCACAAATATTGTCAAACCATCTTAGTTTCTGGAGAATGTTCATAATCAGTCTCCAGTGGTACTTTGTTTGTCACCTTCTATTGTGATTGGGCATGTTCCTGATTGATCTGTGGCATCATCTTCCAAGGTCTTGGCAACACATGAGTAGATTCTAGAGACATCATCATACATCTTCATGCTTCCTTCTTTTAATTCCTATCCAAAATGGGAATCATACCTACATTCTTATTTGGTTTTGTTTCTTCCAAAAGTGAGACAAGTTGTTTGTAGACATTGGATCATGTTTTGTCTTCAAACACTTACCATTTTTGCAAGTGATTACACATTGTGGGGGGGATATATAGTCTCTGTCTTTCCCTCTTATGGGGGGGTCATTGATTGTATATACACGATGTATGTAGTCCTTGGGGGCTATGATTGAGTCATCCATCCATACATCATTTTTTTGTTTGCTTTTCTCTCTTTTGGAGAGGGGTTTTTTCCCTCAGGTTTTTTCTCCTTTTCTCCAGTTGTGAAGATTTCTTTTGCATTGTAAATGGGTACCTAACATGGTTGTGTAGCTGAGACACATATTGCATCTTCATTTTGCATAATAATCTCCCTAAGTTGCACTTAAGGGGGGGTGTTAGGGTAAATAGGATATTTACCATGCTTAAGTTTATTGGGAAGTTTTATACCCATTGCATTTTTCATATATTTAAAAGCCTATTAAATATGTATTTTATGTATCTCATTTTATTCACTCATTCACTCATTTTCTGATGAAATAGCGTGTGCTTCTCTTTATCTGTGAAGGTTTTTGTTGTAGTTGGTGATCTTGGGAATAGTGGTTTCCACCAACATAATAACATGAGACTCTTTAATTCAACAATAAAATGGATCATGACATGAAAATATATATATATTGAAAACAAATATTTTTGGTTACCTAATGCTATATGCTCCTTCTAGGGTTTTTCACCTAAAAGGAGGTATGATTAGGGCTAAAATGTAGTCTTTACACTCAAAGAGGGATGTGATACAAATATAATATTCATAAATGAAGTAAAATAAGTGCAAAGAACTGAAAAATACTATTGATTATGTATGCAAAACTAAGAAATATGAAGTGCTTGAAAACATAGTGTTGTATGCAAACATGAACTAGAAACATGCACAAATGAAAATAGAATGGAATGAGACTAAACAGAGTGCACTTCGAGATGAAATGTTGATGTTGGAAGGTTATGGAATTTGACAGAAATCACTGTTGATGACCAGTGGGACTCATTTGCCACTAATGGTGAATCAGTCCTTCTTCTGGTAAACTTTGTCGAAGCTAGTTTCTGATTGCCGAGAACTAAATTCTAATGAAAATAAATTTTCTAGCCTGATAGTGGGACTCATTTGCCACTAATGGTGAATCACTCCTCCAAAAATTTGCAAATTCAAGAGTCAACTCTATGGGTCTAGATCTGCACTTGTCTTCTTGTCAAGTTGACATAATCAAATTTGCAAAAAATGGGCTAAATGTTGTCTCCAAGCTTGAATTAGGGTTTAGTTGACTTGAAAATATTTGATGACTTTTTGACCACTTTTCAACACCTATTTCTTTGACAAATATTCCTACAAGACCTACAAACACACATGTAAAGAGGGGGAAATTAAGGGTTAGAGTATAGGGATTTGCCTTGGTAAAATCCCACTTTGGTAATCAAACCCTTAATAAAGAAATGAAATGAAATAAATAAGGAATGATGAATAAACAACATGCAAGTGTCCTAAACTCACCAAACCCTTATTGTTGAAGTTTTAAGATATGCCAATGCCTGCTCCAAGATGATTGATATTTTCTTAATTGAATGATGTTATGATGCTTAAGTGGATGAATGAGATTGAATGCAAGGATGAATGTTTGAATGAATTAGGTGTAAAATGGATAGAAAAACACTTATTTATACACACTTATGCCCTATTTACCAAAAAATACATCATAGGCTAGCATAAGGTCTTAATGAATAAAAACCTAAAGGAAATTTGAATTTATTTTGAATGTTGAGCCAAGAGGGACTCATTCACCACCCATGGTGAATGAGTCCCACTCAAGGCTTGCAAGTGGGTTCCAAGAATTAAGTTGCTTTTAATGCTATTTGTCGGGTTTACATTTAAAAACACACTTAATTAAGGCCTATAAGTGCATAAAGGGGCCAAATAAAGTATAAGAAAGGTGTAATTAGTAATGAAAATTCTAGAAAAGAATGAAATCTTGTTACAAAACATTACAACACTTTAGAATAGGACTCGATAAGGTATAAAAAGGGAATATTAGATGAATTATAATAAGAAGAGTCTAGAAAAGTGTAGAAATGTGTTACAACACTTCACAACACCTTCACAAGACATCATAAAGTCTTAATTATTTAAATATTCAAGAGCAAATGTGAATGTATAAGTCACATTACAATATTAAATCAATGTGAAATTAATCCAAATAAGCACAAGGAGGGACAAAACCAGAAAAAGTAAAAGGGTTACTTTTTTCATTCACACACATATATATTTGTAGGTAAGTCCTACCCAAGAAAAGGGGGGTAGGACTAGATCAAATTCAATTAGGCTCTTTTATTTTACAAAGTATTTTCTTTAGTCATCTCTCAATTGTCAAATATGGGAAATAACACTAAGAGATTTTCTTATGCCCTTTCACTTGTTTCACTGATCTTTGCCAAGATATTGTTATTTTGCTAACCTTTGGACATGGAAATTGAGCTACATCACTAGCTTATGTGGCAAATTGCATTGAGATTTATTACCACACTCTAGAAGATTCTTCTATTCTTTCACCTAGCTAGCATATTTGAGTGTGAATCTAGCTATCCCTTCACCTCCTAGGGTTTGATGTGATAGCATGAGTAGACATGCCTACCGAGAGGAATTGCATTCATAGTTTTGTTCTGTGAAGTTTCATAGAACCATCATTCCTTAGCCAGACTTGTGTGGTCATTAAGGAGAAATGACCTTCATTATGTGTTTGAGGCCAGAGATCATGGAAGTTAAATGTTGCAAGATCTTACTAGCTTGAGTGATATTCCATGGCACTCATTATTTGTTGAGCCTGGTAGTTTCCTTTCTTATTTCTAATGTTGGGTGTTTTTCCAAATATGGACAATGGCTAGAAGATGGGAACATTAGTGTTTCTAACCAATACAAGGAGCTAGGTGGCATTTTTGGGCTCTATAAAAAACCACTTCTTAAAGGGTGTGCTCACAAACAAAGATCCCTTAAAATTGAAGGAAGTTAAGATGATTCTTGGAAAGGGTTTTCCGGAGGCCAGAGGAAGATATTGACTGAATTCAAATATCTAGTTGAGGTTTGTAGGTTGTCTGCTAGATCTTCATGTATTAAAAGAATTGGTTTTAAACCTAACTAGAGATGTGTTTAACTCTTCATTTTGTTGGTATGTGGTGACTGATTGTGCTATACTGTACACTCTTCATGTATCCTCACTATATCTAAAATGCTTGTTATAAGCGATTGGTATGAGAGTTGCAGTAGTGCATTATTCGTGATATTGTAATATATTTTGCACTGGATAATAAAATCATTGGATGGCTATGATTTTGTGGATGTAGCCCAGATTGGGTGAACCATGTTAAATTATTTGTGTCATCTTATTGCTGCTAGAATTTTTTCTTTGTGTGTTTTAATTCTCTGTTTTATTTATCAAATCTACACTTAACTTGTTAGATATCTTCCTTCTAACCCATTTCTGGTTGGACTTGAGGAGACATTTTTGGCTTCCTATTTAGGGGAAGGCCTTCCATGCCTTAAAGACTTGGGTCAACCACTAGATCCATCTATTGAGTTTCAACGTTTTATTATAGACTATGTAGATTTGGCCCTTGGGACCATCATTTCCTAGCCAAAAATTGGTACGACTTGCTTAAGCACCATTATCATTATGTGCTCAAGCTAGATACACACTAGGTGGCTTGAAAATTTATATTTTCATAATATAAAAAAATAAAATAATTAATTTAATTAATTATTTATTGTTTTAAAATTTTATTTTTATTTCTTAAATTTTTTCTATACTATTAAAAATAAAATACTATGTATAATTAATCATTATACGTGCATTCTAAAATAGATGAAATTATCTAAATATATTTTGAAGTTTTAAAAAGTAAATTTTTAAATAGATAGATTTTTTAAAGATATATACTATTATATATATTTTGTTTATATTATATTAATTATTATAATCAATAATTTAATTTAAAAAAGTAATTTTAATGTATTAATTATATTATTAATATTTTTATGATATTCAGAGTATAATTTAGTCATTAATACAATTTTCTATTAACAAGAGAATATAAGGTAAAGAAAAATTCTCTTAGAAGACAAGTTCTATTAGAAAACATATTTTATTGTTATTATATTTCAAAAAAAAGTATCATTAGAAACAATAGGTGATGGAGGAGATGAGATCTCAATACATGCTATTAGACTACATTCATCATCCCCAAATGATGGTGGCTCCCAAATATTTTAATATTCTTTTAATCATAAATGTTCCTTGAATATAGGTAGGATCCTTCATAATAAGAAGAGTATGGAAAACAAGACATTTCTAGGCTTGTCTCCCATATAGGGGCACTAGAAGAATACAATGAAAAAAATCAAGCCTCATCACCTTAAAGGGATTTGATTTCCATTTTCCACACTAGAATAAGCCTTGATGTTGAGTAAAAATCAACCCCAACCCTCCAAGATCTTGTGGGAGGAAACAATACTCTAGATAAGGCCACAAACCTCTATTTTCAAAAGAAATGGTAATATGTGTATTGTATTTTAATAATTATATTCATAATAATAACATGAGACTCTTTAATTCAATAATAGAATGGATCATGCCATGGGAACTTATATTTTCATAATATATAGAAATGTAATAATTACTTTAATTATTTAATTGTTTTTAATTTTATTTTTATTTATGTATTTTTTTCTATACTATTAAAAATATATGACTATGCATAAGTAATCATTATACTTGCATTCTAAAATAGATGACATTATCTAAGTACATTTTGAAGTTTGAAAAAGTAAATTTCCAAATAGATGGATGTATTTAAGATTACATTATTATATATATTTATATTATATTAATTATTATAATCCATGATTTGATTTAAAAATTAATTTTAATGTATTAATTATATTATTAATGCTTATTATGATAGTTAGAGTATAATTTAGTCATTAATACAATTTTCTATTAACAATAGAATAAAAGGTAAGAAAAATTCTATTAGAAGACAAGTTCTATTAGAAAACAAATTCTATTGTTATTATATCTCAAAGACAAGTACTATATGACAATAAAATATAATGTAAGAAAAAAATATTTTATTATGATATTTCAAATATTAGTACTATGACAATACGATATAAGATAAGATTGAATTCTATTGTCGCAATATTTCAAGGATAGGCACTATGACAATACAATGCAACACAAGATAAATTTGGTTGTTACAATATTTCAAAGACAAGTAATATGACAATACAATAAAGAAAGCAAGACAAATTCTATTACAACACAAATTCTATTGTTATAATATTTCAAAAATAAGTATTATGACAATAGAATATAAGACAAGACAAATTCTATTGTTACAATATTTCAAAGATAATTACTATGACAATAAAATGTAAGGAAAAATAAATTCTACCATTACTATATTTCAAAGACAAATACTATGTCACTATTGACACTTAATATAATTTTGGTTCAATTAGGAGAGTGCCACCCTCAAATTTTGACTTATATAATATTAAGAAAATAAAAATAAAATAATAAATTCATAATATAAATTTCTTAAAGAGAGTCTAAATTTAATGTCCATGTAATTATATTTAGATCTTTTAGTTGTTAAATATAATTAAGATTTTAAGAAGATTGTATTGTTTCAAAGTATAAATTTAAGATAAAGAGTCAAATTTTCTATATAATTACTCTTATGTGCTTTTAAAATAAAGTTAGAATTAATATTACAAAGAAAACTTCAAATAAATAATTATCATGAAAAATTAAGTAGGGTCAATCAGACCAGAATTAAACAACACTTTTAAGCTTTGACTTGGTTAGATGGCTCATCTGAAATCAGCTAATAGGTGGATACCAGTGGATCCACTCAATCAACACACTCTAAGCTTTGACTTGCTTACGTGACTCATCTGAAATCAACTAATAAGTGGATCCTACTCAAAGCTTCTCCAATAAAATCCACCTATTAATTGATTTCAAATGAACCACCACCTAAACAAATTGAAACTTAAAATTATCCGGCTGTTTAAACAAAACTGAATTGACGATCAAATAAATAACACCACAAATCACAGTATCTGCCAATAGAACCAGATTTACTACGACCTTAAACATTAAACAATTATAACGATTTAGAGGGCCCATTCTCGGTGCTTGAAGACAATATCGTTTGTCTTCCACATTAGCTGGCTTGCTGTTCTGCGTTTGGGCTACAGATTATTAAAATTGTTAGTGATGTACTACCACCATTCATATTAAATATAAAAAGCATTCTTCAAAATCTGTTCACTTCGTGTCAAATTCTCGATAGAGTCCGTGGTTAAGAGGAAATTGTACACCATTCCAGTCCATAGAATGGCAATCTTCATGCGTGCGTTTACACGTTTTCTATGTGGAATGCTTCAAACCGGCCAAGCAATCTGTTTTGCAGAAATAAGACAAATACATCCAGCGATTATCTCTGCCCAGTCAAAAGCGTTGATAATCCATCTTGTCAAAGTCGGCCACCATTAAAAGAAAGAATTGTATACTCTGTTTTGTGGGTCTAAATGCCCACAAAGTAAAAGTCATGTTAGGCTGTACAAGCTTTTCATGGCGGGCTGCGCTATTATATTCTCGTATTCACATTGCTACAACATGCAAGATAAGATCCAGTTCATTGGGAGTCCAAACATTTCGAAATGCTCGACGATTCAGTCAACTTGGGAGTCCGAAATTTTCGAAATGCTGGAGGATACAAACATCAGAACTAAACGATTAACACAGGTGTTAACTAGTTTATACGTGGCACCAGCTTTGAAACGATAATAGTCATTAGTTTTAGTTTTACGATAAGATCACACATCACAGCATTGATTTCGAAGTTTTTTGGATTCACTTTGTTAAACAAGAGATAAAATCCGTTTTTTCTCGACTTGCCTTTGTTGACTATGCTTGTGTGCCATGGGCAAAGATTATCATCAAATTATTTATGTTTCCTGTGCTTTTCTACAGCCAGACAATGGGACGACATTAACTTTGGAGAGGGCCCGCAGTTGTTCCTTCGCACATAAGATTTCTACAATCTCTCAAACTTCAAAAGTTAGTAAACGTTCAATTTTATCAATGGGAAACCCCATAAGTAAGGACTGCAGAAGAGCCGCTAATTTTTGTTCAAAAATAGATTCCACAAATTTCCAAAGATACATTGCATATTTGCAGTACTTGATTGCATATCATATTATGGTACATTCATAAGTACAAAATAATCATTCGATGTTCGTTACTTAGAGTGTTATTTTAATGTGTCTTTTGGTGTCTCCTAGATCTTTTGTTCGATCCTAGATGTGCCTGCTTGGTGTGGAGGACAGTAGCAATATGGTCCTAAGCATCAATGAAATCCTATCTACACCATCCATCAACAGTTCTTGGAATGATCATGTAAAGAGCCCTTAGGTCATATAGCAACTTGACTAATCTGCACCCATAAAGTTAGCTCTCCATGCCTGCCACAAGTTTATGTTCAATTTCGTTTTAGTTAACAATATTATCCTTATAATCTTCCTAATAGAGTTTCATTACAGGTAAATGTACCATTATAATGTTGTGGATTAGATTTCAATAAAAGTTTTAGTTTCATTTTTTTTTCAGATTTTCAATTATCAAGGTTACAAGTCTTATAAGTGATGCTTTATCTATAGTCATAAATTACTAGTCATTTAACTTGTTTGATTTTCTAGTGATAGTAATTTGTCTTATGATCAATTTGGTGAGCTACCTTGACAAAATATCAACACTACAAGTAACTAACAACTTTTTGTTTATCTCTAGTCACAATTACTCGTCACTTGTTTGAATTTCCTAAAAATAGCAACTTGTCTTACAATCAATTTGATAAGCTACCTTGAAAAAATGCTAATGCTACAAGTCAATAATAACAATTTTTTGTACTCTATCACTTGAATCTTAACATGTCACACCTAACTTTAGGAATGCTCTAGCACCTAACCAACTACAATGAACACACTCCAATAGCTCCTACTTCTCGACTATACATATTAATAAGTGAAGAATAAGACTTACAAATTCACGGTAAAAAAAATTAAACACATTTGAATTGAATTTAAATAATTTAAATTAATTTTATATAAAATGAAATCTTAGACCCTAATCAAAATAAAAATTGTGTTTATTTAAGGAAAATATATTTATTTATTTAATTTAAATTAAATTTATTTGAAAAAAGAACAAGATATGTACCTATATGAAAATGGTGATGTCATGATGAGAGGAAGGATAGAAATTGGAAGTAGATGTTAGATAAATCAAATATTTTTTAATTAATTGTTTGAATGAATGTAAACACACAAGTTGCATGTTTGTAAGTCCACATCAATCACATCAATTTCTAAAAAGTATATCCATTTTAAAAATAGATATCAATTTCAAATATAATTTTTGATTAAAAGGGGAAAATATATTTTGAATGGCCTCTAAAGCCTTATTACAACCAACTTACTAACAACATACAAATAAATAAACAACAATGAGACAACAAAAAAGATGCATAGAAAATAGACAAAGCACAAGATTCAAAACAAAAATTCGCATATGTTGAATTTCTCAATTCATGCCTATTGTTAAAAAATTAACTTTCTTTGCTAAAATATCATCCTAGTTTGTATCCCCTTTTCTATCTCAATTTACTCAAATTAGGTTGAGACCAAAATTCTTGTTATTGATGTATGAGGTTAACCTTTTATAGTAATTCTTAGTCAATTGAGTATACATTCCTAAAAAATCTCTTAAAAATTATCTAAAATAATTAAAATGATCAAAATAGCAAAAAGTTATAAGATTGTTATTTTTATTAAATTTGCATTTAAGAATGTATCGATCTAAAAATTTATCTAACTTTATGGGAATTACACTCAAATAACACTAAAAATTCAAAGTTGTGTCACACTTTCAACCAATTTATCAACACAAGTGAATATAAGTATTTCTAACTAAAAATCAATTTTGGTCAAACATATGATCTAGTTAGATTCATTCTAGCTATGTTAGATATGTCCATAATTTTTCCAATTGAAATTGTTGACTAAATGCATATGTAGCAACTCTTTGAGGCTAATTTATCAAAATAATAAAATTACTTGAAAAACTTGATATTTCAAAAAATATAAAAATACCCTTTTGTAGATCCATAAATGTAGTTTAAAAATAATAATTTTAAGTATTATTTATTATTTATTATTATTTTTACTAAAAGTAGGTTATCAACACCAAAATACTAGGTTGATTATCATGTCAAGAAAAATACTAAAACTTATTTACAAAAAAAAAATAAAAAATACGATGCACTAGATAAAAGATTTTATATCAAGATGGTATAATTTCTTTTCTAATTTAGATAAATAGTTAATATGAAAGTTGACATCAAATGTAAACAATTGTGTTTTAGTACACACAAATTTTAATATTTATTTTAAAAAAATATTTATCACAATTGAAAAAAAATCCATGAACTAAAATTTCAAGTTATAAATAGACACAAAAAAATTAAAGGAAAAAAAAAATTACTATATAAAGAGCAACATCTCATGTAACTTAATTTTTCAGCATTTTTTCAACAACTAAATTATAGTGTCGATTTATTAAAAACTATATTCAAATAATTTTTAATTTTTTTTCAAAAAAATATAAACATAAAATATACTAAAAATAAACATTTTATTAGTTACATAATTTGAAACTTCAAAACATATAATGCCACTTTTTAGTGTTTCAATTTTAAATGTTGGATCAATATTGGTTGTTTCCTTTATAAGTATGACACAACTTTGTATTTTTACCCAACAAATTATTAAACTCTCAAAGTTTTAGAAGTCTTTGAAATAATCTTAAAATTGAATTTTAAATATTCAAACAATAGAATTTAGGTCTAAAAATTAGCAAAATTAGTGTTACAATTTTTTTATTAGTAGAGCTCCTTGAGCTCTTCAATTCAAAACAAATGATAGGTCAAATAGATACTCAAATCAAAAGTTATGGCTCTCAAAGGTTATGTTATTGCAAATATTTTTGGCTATATATAAGGCTTGAACACCCATAAAAGTAAACCAAAAGGTAATAAATTTAAAAATCAAAAGGACCATGAAAATAGATGATTACCAAGAATGAAATTTTTCAAATTTTTCAAAAAAAATTCTAATAGTTGCCTTGAATTTTTGAAAGGGTTTTGTATAATGTTAAGGATTTTTCATTTGTAAGGATTGTGTTATTTTGGATAGAAAAATTCTTATGAAAAGAAACTATAAAATGTATAATATATTTTTGAACGATAACATAAATTTGAATTTTTTTGGCATGTATTGTAATAAAAAATGCACTCTATTGAAATTGAGATGAATAAAAATTTGCATGACAAGTTATCTCTTTTACTATATTGTTTAACTCTTGAAGAGTACATTTTCAAGGAAATTTGAAAATCTTCATTAGAAATTTTTTACTATGACCAATGGCATAGAATAGGTTAACTACACCTAATCCATATGAATTTGAGGCATATTTAATCCACTATATATCAGTCTCAATAAGATCATCCAATATAAACTAAACTAAGAATCCACTAAAACTAACATATTAAATCATGAAAGCTTCAAAATCACATATTCTAATCCATTGAAACTTATCCTATTGGGGGAGTGGTGTCACATTGTTGTTGAATGATGACCATTTCCTAATCCCTTCGATAATGAGCTTATTTTGGTTGATTCTATTAAAGAGAATCGATGAAACTAATGAAATATGTGTGATAGAACATGATTTAAATGCTAAATTAACATGATTAATGCTAAGATGATCGATATGGGTGTATGAAAATCTACTCTAAATGTATGCAAGCTTCAAAAGATTAAAACCCTAATTACAAAATATGATAAATGTATGCACCTATGTTATTGTGGAATCCATTAACAAATTCTTTAAGCTAATGATGCAAGTAAATTAAGCTAAAAAGATTCTAAATAAGTGCTAAATATGAGTGCAAGTGAAAGTGATTTTAACAACATAAGTTTTCTCTTAGAAGATGGATTCATTTGTCTCCAAATAGTGAACTATTTATAGGAGGACAAATAAGAAATGAAGGGTTAAGATTAAAAAAGTTAATAAATATTGAAAATTAGAGGAAAGATGAAACATAGATCAAAGATTTTCATTAAGGGATGATAATCAATTATCACATGGATCAAGAAAAGAATCAAGGGTTCATATTCTTCCAAACAAACACACTTTCAAAACTTGCACAAGAAGTCTTGTTGAAAGTTTGTTGTAAGGAGGAATATTCATTTTTTCAAATAAGTGAAGAAAAAAATATTCTCAAAGAATATTATCATGGGCGAGGAAAAATAGATATTTATTTAATTAAAGAAAAATTAAATTGTGCAAAGGCGAAGGAATATCCATGGGAATATTCTTTTTTGGAGGAATGTGCAAAGAAGGAATATTCCCTTGCAAGTGGGAGAATTAGATTTAATTCGTAATTTGATAATTATAACAAAGTTTCAATTATGCAAATTAGGGGAACTATATGATATTCATTGAATAATTGATTAATGGAGATCAAATGAAAAAGAGATGAATTAGATTGATTTGATCTATCAATGGTCACAAATAAAAGGAGGATGAAACATGGTGTGACACCCCTCCGATTTATTATATTTTCTTGATAGCTCAGATACTTTGTTAGACTATGTTTTATATTATGGTTATTCTATCGCTGACAGTGGAGCGATGATAGACTTTATTGATGTGATGACACATTATATGCATGATGATTTTGTTAATATGCTTTATGTTTGCATAGATGCTTAGTTGTCATGACATTGCTATATTTGTTTATCATAGTTTAAGTGATATATTATCTCGTCAGTTGATGTGACATTGTATTGGTGAAGATAACGGTATTACATCACTCGCTTGCGAGTGCCTTGTGATTTTCGTGATTCTCTCTTCACGGTGTGTATGAATTACTATTTATATATATGTGCAACACTTGCTTGTTTGCAGGATTGTAGGTATAGGACATTAGCTTCACCTGGTTTCACAGGTTTGAGCGTGTCCACTACTCAACAGTAATATTGGGAGATAGTAACGAGCTACCTAGTCATACCTTTACCCTAGTACAGTGTGTCGTCAGTTTGAGTTTGGTCTTAGTTTTATCATTGTGGTTCTGGGTATTTTATTCTTGTGCAAATTTAATTTGGTAGATTAAATGTGTATTTAATTTAAATATTTAATTAAATGAATTATTGTTGTGAAGACTTTAGAATAAATTAAGTAATTAAATAAATTATTGTTGTGAAGCCTTTAGAATAAATTAATTAATTAATTAATTTAATTTAGTTATGTTATTGAGTAATTTTATTATTAAAATAAATGGTAATTAAATAAATAAGAATATTTAAAGTGGTTGCAATTAGTAAATTGTTTTATTTTATTTAAATGCATGTGAATGAAAAATATCTAAATTTTTGAGGGAAAGATATTTTGTTTAAGATAACTGGGAGTTAGAAATTTGTTATCTAATTGTTGAAAATTCATTCACGGAGGAGATTTTTGGGGAAAAGTAAAGAAAGTTGTTTCACGGGAAAAAGTTTTGTATGGGTTGTGGAAAATTGGTGAAGAAATTATGGATCTCTATGATGAAATTGTTTTAAAATTATTTTGCTATAGAATTTTTGGCTGTGTTTTTTGTTGTCTTCTAGAAAGAGACAATTGCATTGAAGAAAGCTTTGGCTACATTGGGAATTGAAATTACAGAGAAGCTCAGCAACATTTTTTTGAGGCAAGATTCTTCTGTAACAGGTTCTTTACTGTTTTGTGAATTTTATATTGAAAAAATTATTTTATTACTGTAATGCAAATTGGAAATGTTTTAGGAAACGATTTTTCAATACTATAGAAGTTCTTGTTATCTTTTCTTTCAAAAGATTGTCGTGAAAATGAAACCTCTATAAAAAATAATTAAAAATCCTCTGTGTAATTTGTTTATTCGAAATAGATTTATACAAAAGGAAATTATAGTTGAATTATTGAACCTTTGTTGAATTTAAATCAAAACTTAGAAACCTCTTCTTGTGAAAACATAATGAATTCTTCTGTAGAAAATGGTAAATTACCGTTAAAGATTTAGATCCTTATAGGGAATAATTTTTAACACAAAAAAAGTATTTGAGAAATTAGAAAACCTCTGTAGGATTGAAAATAAAATTTTCTGATAAATTTAGAAAAATGAAATAATTGGAAACCTCTCGTAATTTGAAAATCAAAACCGTAGAGAGAGTGCGCCACTAAATTAATCATAACTTGAAATTCACGAACTGGGTGGGGCTAAATTTTTTATATGTTTTAAACGACTTGATTGCGCAAAATCAAAACAACAGAGAAAGTGCGCCACTAAATTAATCATAACCTAAAATTTATGAACTGGGTGGGACTGAATTTTTAATATCTTTTAAACGACTTGATTTTACACTTTCAATAAAAATTTTAGAGAAACCCAGATCCTAAAACAAAAGTTATTAAAGTCGCAACATAATGGTTTTATGATCAATACTGTTTAAAAATTGTAAATTAATATATATATATATATATATTTAAAAATATATATTAGAAAAATTGCGTATAATTTTAGAATATTTATATATATATATATATTTAAATGTATTTTTAAATAGGTGCATTCACATGCACAATTAGATATTTTAAAATAAACATTGGAAAAGAATAATTAGATTATGTAATTAAAATATATATATTTATTTATTTAAATGTATATTATGTTGTTAATTAATGCATGCAATGCACAAATAGGTGTTTTATAATAAATTGATTTTTTTTTAAAAGATTGAATATTTAATTAAGGAAACTAAGTTAAGTATTAGGAGCAGTTGAGATTCGGAAGTGGAATTATTTAATTGTATCATTGTTAGTTTATTAAATTGAAATAGTGTTTTGGATGATGTATTTTAATATAAAAGAATTGATTGTAATGGATTTAGGAAATCCGAAGGATAGTACTTGTTATTTTTTGAATTATATTTGAAAAACACACGTTTCTGTAATTGTGTACTAGAGGGAAGTATTTGCCA
This sequence comes from Sequoia sempervirens, assembly GCA_007258455.2. NCBI lineage: Eukaryota > Viridiplantae > Streptophyta > Pinopsida > Cupressales > Cupressaceae > Sequoia > Sequoia sempervirens. Next base: position 195,052,776 of record VDFB02075321.1, read on the forward strand.
TTATGTGAATCTAAGTCTTCCAGAGTTGTAATTGTGAAAGGGTTGTGGTAACTTTAGTTCACCCTTTGAGTTTCTTGGGTAGTGCACGTATTGGGTTTCTGTATTGGACATCCGTCGAGATGTGTTACTTTTTGAGGTGTATTGGTTATTGTTATTAGTTCTTAGTGCACTGTCTACTCTTGGCATGTAGTTTGAGTTATGTGTTGTCGATAGGGGAGTGGCTTTCAGCGAGGGCTAGAACACAAAGTGGTCCCAGGACAACTCGTGTGGGAGTCAGTATAATCAAATGGGAATTAAATAATCTATTAGCTTAACACATATAACAAGATATTTAGCCTCGCTCATTGGCTCAAGGGCTTGTATGATACTTAAGATGAGTCGGGAAGGCCTGTAATGGTTAGATCGTTATCTTGTCTTCGCGAAAGATAATCGGTTCCGCGCTGGTGTGCATGTGGGGCCGAAATCGTAAGAGGTTACTAGGATAACCCTAGAGGGAGGCCCGGACCTAAGAAGATCTCCTTTGGATAACCAATGCAACCTTTGTGATGACACTCCTCCTATGTCAACAGTCAGTTTACTATATTGTGTTGGTAATTGATTTTGTGATTCTGGAAGCAATGTGATCCTAATTCTTGTTTATCTGTTCTGTGAGTATTTTTTTATATTGTCTGTGTCTAGAGGTAATAGGTTGTCTTGGTTTCCTATTACTATCTCCTAGCACGGGGGCTAGGCCTACGGGTACCAGATGGTTGGATGGCGTGAATCTTACACTGTTGAGTTACTCCTCCTGTTCGTGATGGTGGAATCTTTTTATTTGAGGAGCTCATGTGGTTCTCTAGTGTTGTTCTTCTCCTTCTTCATTGTAACTATGGATCTATATGTATAATTGTAATACCTCATTTGTATCGAGGTGAACCTTTGTGATGTAATTGTAATAATATTTATGATCTATTCATTATTGAATTTAGTGGTGTTGTATCTGTGGAAATATGTTTAATACATTTCTATGTGTTAGATTTATCTTATAATGGTTTAATACTTTGTTGTAAGTTGTATCTTGAGTTTTATATTCATATGCTATAGTTGGTTAAATTTTATAAGTAATGGTACTCACATGTAGACGCGTTGCGTAGCCTAAAGGATGTATGTGGTTAGAGTAGGATACTTTACTCGTTTTGTTTTGACTTTTAAGAAAAAAAATTAGTTGTGCTTCCGCAGTATTGCATCATCTTTTAGGTTGCGGGATGAGGTTTTACACATGGATCAAGGATTCTCATTAATGGATTAGAATCAAAGATCACATGGATCAAAAAAATATCAAGGGCTCACAATCATGCAAATAAACACACTTTGCAACAACTTTAAAAAGTTGTTTCAAAGTTTGTTTGGAATAATCATTACCTTTTTTAAGAAAAATAGAAGAATATTCCTTTGGAATATTCCCTATGCAAGTGGATGAGAGGGAAATTAGCAATTTAGTTAATTAAAAGAAAATTTGAATGTGCAAGATGAGGAATGTGAGGATATTCATTAAATTATTGATTTATTTAATGGAAAGGGGATGCAAATATGATATTTAATTAAATAGTTCAGGTTATTTAACTAAATAAGAGGAATTGGGGTTAAAATTAAATAATTTGCACTATTTAATTAAATCAGATGATATGTCAATGTGAGAGGGGGTGAATTGACCCAATTAGGCCAATTAGATTAATAGGTTAAAATGAGGCATTTAATTAAATAATTAGGCTTATTTAATTAAACAAGTGAAAAGAAGATGTATTTTAGGATGAAGTGATGTTAATATATTGGATTCAAGTGTGTATATCATTTAAGATATTTTTAAGTGTCTATAGTTACAATATTGTATGTTTAGTTTGTATGAATTCAAGAAGGGTAATAAATCTTTTAAAATAGTTAATGGGGTTATAATAACAACAAATGATTACTATGTAAAATTCAAGTAGCAAATCATTGGGGTTTATGTCACTATAAGGTACTAAAATTTTAATAGGTAAATATTGAAGCTATTCTATTTCACTGTTTAAATTATTGTAAAGAAATTATATTATATTGATAAACCATGGATTCAAGATTTATTTGGATAGTATATTTTTATATTTTTGGACTCTATAATCTCAAGGATCGTACATCAATCTTTACATCTCTACCCACTCAAATATTTAGAAATTAAAAAAAAAAATAGTATTTGTAGCATCGAAAAAAGTATCCCTTTTTCACACTTAATTTGAGAATAATCAATAATAAAATGAACCTAATGTTATCTTGATTTAGTGTTGTATTGCGTTTTACACATTCACATTAAGTTTAGGGCCCTTCTTAATAAAATGGATTTAATGGTGTCTTATTTAGGGTGTTGTAAAGTGTATCTTTATACTTTTACACTAATCTAGGGCTTTATTAATTAATTGAGGTTAATTAGCCCCTTTAATTCAAATCCTAACTTAATTAATTATAAATTCTAAGGGATAAAGCCCAACATTCATAAATGATATTATACAACACTTAATTTTAGAAGGTGTGTGTCCTAGGTTAGTGACCTAGGACCCATTCGTCACCTGTCGAATGGGTCCTCACTATAAGGATGCTAAGGTAGTGGAACAATTTCCTACACTAATCTTAAGAGGAGAATAATGTAAAACTTTTATAGATCTTTAATAGTTATAGAAACTTAAACAAAAATAAACATAAATATCATGCATACCACAACATAGTGATTTACATGGGGAAAACCGTTTCGGGATAAAAACCCCACACTCTAAAAGCTACCCAATATATTATTTAGTAAATCACAGAGATTACAATATACTTGTAGAGCAAGCTTCTCATAGGAGTGTCACCACTTAGAGATCAAGAGACAACATGATTGCTAATAGACTTCTAGAGTACATCACCGTCTCTCTCTATCACATCCATAATGCAATGCCCTCATAAAATAGGATCACATTCTAGGGAAAGACAGGCCAACAAAATAACCACCATTAAATCTAAAACCTAATAATTAATGGTCTAGATTTATAGTGTATCATTTATCTAATGTATGTTGGCCATTTTAGCAGTTTCTTGAAAAAGTTAACAAAAAACTAGTTACACGCATCCCACTCCTCCCTCATAATTCCATTCTATATTACACCTATAATTGTAAATAGGAAATATATATATATATCCTATGAATAATAACCTTATATAATTGCAAGGTTGAGACACATTTTCCCAACAAATCTCTCACTTTCCGAACACCTTGCAAGAGCAATGGGAGGGAGTAAACATTGTCTCTTAATTGCTAGGGGCTAAAAGGCCCATAATCTCTTAACACCATCTGAACTTCTCTATGCTCACAGGCTTAGTTAAAGAATCAACAATATTCATCAAAGTCTCTACCTTAATCGGCTTCACCCTACCATCTTTGACCATATCTCAAACAAAATGATATTTTACATCAATGTGCTTGACCCTAGCATGAAATGTCAAGTTCTTGGCTAGACATATCACACTTTGATTGTCACAATAAATTGTCACTACATACCTTGTTTTATTCCAATATCTAAATATAGTCTCTTAAGCCAAATGGCTTCTTTACAAGCATGAGTAGCTTCCATATACTCATCTTGAACAATAGTGGACAAAGAAACCACAACATGATGCTTGCTCATTCCACTAATTGCATTACCAAATAAAGTAAACACATAAGAATTGGTGGATTGTTTGCTATCAATATCACCTGCTCAGTCTGAATCCACATAACCATGAATATCAAGGGAAATCTCGTCTTCAATCACATTACTATGATAACACAAGGAATAATCTAAAGTACCACACAAATATCTAAAGACCCTTTTAACTACATCCCAATGAACTCTACCAGGATTAGACATATATCTGGAAAGAACTCCCACTGCTTCCAACTACACTTTGGTAAGACACTCTACTCATGTCTTCCATCTCTGATGGAGATGTTGGACAATCTGAAATAGACAAATTTGTTCCATCTAAAATAGGAACACATAGACCTACAATCCTGCATGTTAAAACTCTATAAAATTGAATTGACATACTTACTTTGGCCAAGCCATAGATTTTTGTTCACTCTATCTCTTTTAATTTCCATCTCAAGAATTTTTCTAGCTACACCAAGGTCTTTCATTTCAAATTTAGTAGCAAGTTGAGTTTCCAGTTCTAAAATCATACATTTCCCTTTGTCAATAAATAATATATCATCAAAATATAATGCAATAAATATGAAATGATCACCATCAATTTTATAATAAACACAATGATTGAATTTAGAAAGTTCAAATCCCAAACTCAACACATATGTATCAAATTTCTGGTACGATGACTCTGTTTTAAGCCATACAAAGATTTCCTCAATTTGTGGACCAACTTACTTTTACTTTTCACATCACCATGAAGGAAAGTAGTTTTCACATCCATTTTCTTAACCTCTAAATCATAAGCAAGAAATCGAATGGATGTCATTTTTGCAATAGGAGAGAATATCTCACCATAATCAAAACCCTCAACTTGAGAGTAACCTTTTGCAACCAACCTTTCTTTGTACTTCTCAATACCTCCATCTAAACAAATATTTTTCTTGAACACCCATTTGCAACCAATAGGTTTTTTTCCTTCAAGAAATGGTACAAGATCCCATGTATCATTATTTTTCAAAGATGACATTTCTTCATCTATAGCAATCTTTTGGGATTCTGCATCATTCATACCTAATGCCTCTTCTATAGATTTGGGTCCATCCATGTTAATATTCAAAGAAAAAATACATCTCCAATCATTAGGAGTACACCTTTCAGGTGGTTGTTTATGCATTGTAGACCTACAAACATGCTAAGTTAGAGGTTATTCCTCCTCTTTTGAAGATCCAAAGCTAGATGAGCTCTCCTCAACTTCTTATCTATCATTGGGCCTCAATTCAATTTTCTCAAGTGTAGAAGGAAATTGAATCACATCTTCCTATTTACTTTTTTTTGGTTGTAATGTAACAAAATAATGCTTAGTTTCTCTAAAAATAACACTTCTACTCTATATTACCTTCTGAACAATGGGATCCCAAAGCTTGTATCCTTTCACAGCATAATTATACTCGTTGAAGATACATTTCACAGCCTTGTTCTCCAACTTTGTTTGCTTCTCCTTTGGAACATGCGCATATGCCTCACAACCAAAAACTCTAAGATGTCTTAATAAAGGCTTGTGACCCAACCATGCCTCTATAGGTATCTTATCAACAAGAGCTGATGTAGGAGACCTATTAATTAGGTAACAAGCAGTGGAAAAACTTCAACCCAAAACCTTTGTTTTAGGCTAGCACCACTCAACATACTCCTAGCCTTCTCCATTAGTTTCTTGTTCATTATTTATGCAACTCCATTATGTTGTGGAGAATATGGAGTTGTCTTATGTATATGAATACCACAGTCTATATAGAATTTATCAAAATAATTAAAGAAAAATTCACCACCATTATCAGTCCTCAAACATTTTATTTTCTTTCTAGTCTATAACTCAACCATTGCTTTAAATTCTTTAAATTGATTGAAAACTTCAAATTTACTCTTTAGAAAATATACCCATGTCCTTCTACTATAATTATCAATAAATGAAATATGATATGTGGATTTACCGATCAAAGGAACATCTACAAGACCAAAAACATCAGAATGAATAAGATCTAATACACCACAAGATTTATGAGAACTTGAGTAAAACTGAATGTGGTTTTGTTTTTCATAAATGCAATGCTCATAGAAATCAAATTCAAAATTATAATCAGAAAAATCTTCAACAAGATTTTTATTTTTCAAGGTCCTTAGACCCTTTTCTCCAATGTGGCCAAGTCTATGGTGTCATAACATAGTTTTCTGTGCAAGTAACTTTGTTTCAGAAGAAAGAGCACCCTTGGGTACCCAAAATCTATGACCATCTATTGAAGGTGAAACCCTCACTTCTTCCACAGACTTTCTTTTTGCAGAAGTACTATTGCACTCAACAGTGCATGCATCAAGCTTATACAATGTGCCATATCTAAAACCTCTAGCAATCACCATAACACCTCTGACCATCTTGCATCCTGCATCAGAAAATATGACTTGCACACCCACATCTATTAGTTTTCTCACAGATAAAAAATTTCATGCTAATCCAGGGATATGCAACACATCATTAATCCTTTTTATTCTACCATTAGGAAACTAGATTTTAACTTTACGATGACCAACAATGTCTAAATGAGAATAATCACCCAAGTACAGATTACCTCCATCAAATTCTTCATATTTAAAAAATCGATCTCTATTAAAGGTCACATGGAAAGATGCACTTGAGTCAATTAACCATGCATCATTACCTACATGAGTTTCCAAAGCTACAATTAATGTGTCGCCATATTCCTTCTCGAACTCAGAATTAGAATCAAATTTCTTCTTTTTATTCTTCTCTTCTTCTTTGCATTCCTTACGAACATGTCCAAGCTTACTGTAGTTCTAGCAAATAACTTTGGACTTTCATGAGATTTGGATCTCCCCCTAGACTTGGATTTTTCATGTTTCTCATTCTTCTTTTATTTTTCCTTAGGTCTTCCAGATACATTTAGCAATGATAGATACCTTCCTCCTCATCTCTTTAGAAAGCAAGGAACCCACCACATCTTCAATCTTCAAAATAATAGAATTACTCCCAATAGGCATAACAAGAGAATCCCACAAATCAGACAAAGAACAAAGAAGGATCTAAAATTTCTCCTCCTCATCCATTTTGACACCAACTAATTCCAATTGAGCCAACAAAATATTGAATGCTTCTAGGTGTTTTGTGATTTGTCCACCCTCTTCCATTCTCAAGGAATACAACTTCTTCCTCAAGAAAATATTGTTCACTAAATATTTGGCCTAATACATCTCACCAAGCTTCTTCCATAGTTTTTGTGTAGAGTTCTTCTCATGGACATTAATTAAAATAGATTCTACCAAGAACAATCTAATTAGACCCTTGGCTTTGAGGTCCATAACATCATATTAAGCAGCCAGAGTAGGATTTGTAGGCCTTGAAACATTCTCATCAACAACATCCCAAAGATCTTGATCTATCAATAGATCCTCCATCTTTAGCTTCCACATTTCAAAATTATTTCAATAAAATTTATCCAACTCTATTCTCCCCGATGAACTTACCATCTAAAAATTGATGCAACAAGATCACAAAGTGTCTTTTGCACAAGCTCCTACTCAAATTTGGATTAGTTCAAAAAAACCAACAACCCACAACTGAAACCAAAGGTGATCAAGCTCTGATACCACTTGTAAGGAAGCTAAGGTAGTGGAACAACTTACTACACTAATCTTGAAGGGAGAATAATGCAAAAAATTTACAGATCTTTAATAGTTATAGAAACTTATACAGAAATAAACATAAATATCATGCATACCATGAAACAATGATTTACATGGGGAAAACCCTTTCAAGATAAAAACCCCACACTCCAAAAGTTTCCCAATATATTATTCAGTAAATCATAAATATTACAATATAATTGTAGAGCAAGCTTCTCATAGAAGTATCACCACTCAAAGATCAAGAGACAACATGACTGCTAACAGGCTTTCAAGAATAACATTGTCTCTCTCTACCGCAACCGTAATACAACACCATCATAAAATAGGGTCACATTCTAGGGCAAGGTAGGCCAAAAAAATATCCACCATTAGATCTAAAACCAAATAATTAATGGTCTAGATTTACAATGTATCATTTATCTAATGTATGTCAAGCATTTTAGTAGTTTCCTGAAAAAGTTAACAAAAAATTGTTTACATGCATCCCACTCCTCCCCCATAATTGCAAGGTTGAGACATATTTTCCCAACACTCACTAGGTCCTACGACCCTATTTCCACATAACATTTCGCAATCCCCGAAGTGTGTCCTAGCTAGGTAAGCTAGGACCCATTTGCCACATGGTGAATGGGTCCTCACTTAGACCTAGGACCCCCCTTGAGATATGTTTTTGGTGGTATTTTATTGATTTGAAATCCTAAATCTGATTTTAGCTTGTGTTATTTGAATTTCAGGAATTAAGAATAAGATAAGCATAAATATAAGGTTATTTCACATAGTTTTGTCTAGGAATTTCAAGAAACCAAGCAATTTTCACAAGAGCATTATAGGAGTGTTCAAGAGCATTTTTATGGAATTCAAGAGTTGAATTATAAAAGTTTATTGCAGCAATCAAGATTCATTTCATCATGTCAAAGGAATAATACATCATGCATGTTGTTGAGCTAATGTGTTGATGTAGCATTGGAGGTCAATTCAATCATATTCAAGGTGTTTTTTCTAATCAAGTGTTGTGATAAAGATCTACATTCATTGAGGCCACTTCATGCAAGATTGTTAATTTGTACTCCAAGGTTTCAACTAAGGTGTGGTGAGTTGTGACATTTTTTCTTCATTCATCATTCCTTTATGCATTGTTTGATTTCAAGGTTTAATTACCAAAATGAGGTTTGACCAAGGAAAACCCCTATTCCCTAACAAAACAACATTTTTCTCTCCTTTGATCTGTGATTGCAAGTCTTAGGATGAAGATCATTTGGAGAGAAAATTTTGAAAAGTTGCAAAGTTGTCAAAGTTGTCACATTTCTTGCAAAATCATGAAAACTAAGCTACAAATATTATTTTGGGTTTCTGACAGTCTCCAACTAGGATTTGGGAGTGCAAACACTAAAGAATAGAATCTAGAAAGAATTTTTCTAGAACTCAAGCCTAGACCCATTTTCCATAGGGTGAATGAGTCCTTAGTGAGGCCCAAAAAAAGCACTTTTTGCAACAGGTACAGAACATTTGACCTTAAAAATTTCATTTTTAATTGTATTTTGGTTAGGATTGATTTCTATAAGTATATGTGTAGGATCATCATGGAAAAACAGGCCCTTAAGTGGCGAAAAATTTAGAAAAATCAAAGTAAGGAAACTTGACGTAAAATTTTGAATAAGTTATCTATATTATTTCAAAAATATGTAAGAATAGAATCTGTAGCAAATTGAATGTAGTTTCTAAACTACTAGGTTTATTTAAAACAAAAATCTATTTTGTGAAAAATTGAAATTTCAATGTAGTAGTACTTAAATTGTAGGAAAAAAATAAGTAGGTTTATGTCTGACCACCCTAACCACAATAAAATGATAATATTTTTTTATAAGATTTTAGACATAAGTAGAGGACTCATGTCCTGAAGTGATGCCTATTTTTTTTTTGTAGACCTTAACTTAGTCAAAACTTCATGAAATTCATTTTTTTTAATCCTATAGTATGCGAAGTATAGAATGTGACGGATGTTTCAAATTCAAAAAATATAATACTGTTTGAAAGCTATAAATGTTTTTCAATCAACCCATCAATCAGGACTTTAATTGTAATTCAAATAGAAAATGAATAATAATTATTTATTAAATTCAAAGTAAAGGATAATTTATATTGGTGGAAAGCTGAGAATTTCCTTTAAAAACCCTTTTTCATTTCATCAATTTTGGGTATTAAAAAAGTCACCAACCACATACCCTACACATACCCATCATATCGCCACCTTTTGGCCCATCATGATCCTATACATACCGATAACTCATTTACACATTATAACCCTCATAATTGGAAGAAACATAGGAGAAGACGAGGTTCATCATTTTGTTAATTCACTTTGGGGAACCCTATTTTTCTATGGTTCATTATGGTGAACTCGATCTTTTGAGCATTGTAGTTTTCTAATTTTTGAGTCCTTTTCATCCTAGATTTAGATCTTGCGTTCATTTGCATCCATTTGCATTGAATTAGATCTCATTTAGGGTGTCTAGTTTGCATTCAAATTTGCATCTCATCTAAGGTTTTTAGGATTGCATTATTTTTACTTCTTTAAATCTAAAAAATACAAAAATAATAGTTATCTTGCATATCATATACATCATATTAATTTGAATTTAAACATTGAAACAAAAAATTCATATCAAACTAATTCTTTTAGGTCATCATTTTGTCACATTTTTTACTTAAATTTTACATTGCATTTTATAGAAAATCAACTTGAAACTTACTATGGTAGACCTGAATATGGAAACCATTAGAAAAAACTTGAAAATCTATAAAAATCAATTTCAAAACCTCATCTAGGACCCATTCGCCATAGGGTGAATGATTCCCTAATTAGGTCCTAACTTGTATTTCTAGAAATTAAAATCTTCATTTATGTGCTTCTATTTGTTGCTTCCAAATTTCAATTTTAGTTTATAGAGTTTTTGTTTCATTAATTTCATCATATCTAGCTTAATTTAGAACATTTAGTGCATTGTGTGATTTGAAATTACATTTACAAGACTTCATTTTTCAACTTTTTACATAGTGTAATAAAAAATTACCTTGTTTCATGTCTAAAAATCTAAAAAATGGATGTGTTTTAGCAATATGTGGAAGTCCTTGTTATCTTTGGTTGATGTTTCAAGTTGTGTTTTTGGAAATGATCCTAATGCAATTGAACCTACTCATGCTCACCCAACTCCTATTGAGTTTCCTCATGAAGTTGACATCATTGGAGAAGATGATGCTAGCATGCATGAGTTCATAAATTATTGCCTTAGTAGTCTTGAGAATAATGCATCTTTATATCCTTCCATGAAACAACCAACACAACCTGAGATGTTTGGAATTTTACATCTTGAAATTGAGTTACAAACTAATCCTAAAATTCTAGCAATGAGTGAACCTAGCTCCTCTAATCAAGTGCATATTCATTCATCTTATGTTAACAAAGTGACAAACACTCCTATCAATCTAGAAGAGAATTATAGCCAAGGCTTTAAGATCTTAACCAACCAAGGATGTGACATAACTAGTGAGCATGAAATTCATGAACTTTTAGAGTGAATTCCTATTGAACAAACCAAAGGAATATGATATCAAGATCCTCCTCCCAACATAAGTGTCCTCCTTCCTAAAGAACAACCAATGCCTCATAAGGATGATAGGATCATCTTAGGTCCTCCTCCTCAACAAGTTAGTGAATCAAGCAAGAAACAAAAGCCTTACAAACTCAAGAAAATCAAATTTCCTTGTCCCATGTCTCTCATTGAAAGAAAATTCCGCATACGTCTTAATAAAGGACTCTTAACATTACCACCCATTAGAGAAAATCTAAATACAAAACATAAAAATACAAACATGTCTCATTTTCAATATCATAGAGTTCTTGGGCATAGTATTGATAAGTGTCATGCTTTATAGGTGATCCTTGAAATTTTTGATATGATAGAGATAGTCCCCTAAATCATATCCTCTCACTCCTTGCCATGTAATAGTTGTAGGGTCATAGCATTATCACTATTGCATGTTATACATTCATTGAAAATAATTCTTTTTATCACAAGGAGTTCATTCTCATCACCTATGGGTATGTGTAGGATCATGATGGGCCAAAAAGTGGTGATATGATGGGTTTGTGTAGGGTATGTGGCTAACAACATTTTTTTAACCCAAATTTGATGAAACAGAAAGGGTTTTTAAAGGATATTCTCATATTTCCACCAATATAAATTATGCTTTACTTTGAATTTAATAAATAATTATTATTCATTTTCTATTTACGACTAAAGTCTTGATTGATAAGTTGATTGAAAAACATCTATAGCTTTCAAATGGTATCACATTTTTTGAATCTAAAACATGTGTCACATTCTATGCTTCACATACTATAGGATTAAAAAAATAATGAATTTCATGAATTTTTTACCACTAAGGTGGTGGACATACAAGTTTTTATATTTTTTAAAAGTTGTAATAAAAAATTCATAATTAATTATTTACTTGGAAAAAAATTACAAAAAAATATGCATCACATCGGGACATGAGCCCTCTACTTATATCTAAAATATTATAAAAAATTTATCATTTTATTGTGGTTAGGGTGGTCAGGAAGACACCTACAAATTTTGTTCTTACATATTTTTCAAATAATATAGATAACTTATTGAAATTTTTATGTCAAGTTGCCTAACTCTGATTTTTCTGAATTTTCATTGCCACTTAAGGGCCTATTTTTTCCATGATGATCCTGCACATACCCCTATCTTGGCTCATCCTTGTCCTTAGTGAGGGAAAGGGGTTAGTTAGCCTTATCCTAGTTTTGGCATTTGATGATTGTCCATTTGGCTAGTTGTCTGCCTTCCATAGATACCAATCAAGATTGGGATACAAACGACCTGCTATAGGTTGACTCGCATGTGCCTTACTAGTACTTTGCATTGTTTTTGTTTTTATGTTTCTTTATGTGATTGCATGTGTGTAATGTGATCCCGTGTTTTGTTTCATTTGATGTATCTCTCTCTTTTTGTGCATTCCTCTATATGTATCTACATTCTTCTCTATGTCCTAAACATTTAATCCTTTTTCATTTGTCCTATGTTTTCCTTTTGGGGATGATGCAAGGCATTGAGAAATTTAGGTCTCTTCCATGTTGACCCGAAAGGATTTTTCTTTTTCTTGCTCTCTATGTTTCATTCTTCCAATTATATGAGTATTTGGTGAATGATGACATTTTCGAGCTCTATAACAACATTGTAGCACAAATATACTAATCCCAAATCCATAGATCCCTTGTGTATTTTTGTGGCAACCCCTCCCTCCTTTTTCATGATGTAGCTTTATTTCAAAAACATATGACTTGGCATAAGGTTTTTCTAGGGAATCTCTCATGTCTTAGGAGTAAACATTAGCTACTTTAAAGAAATTTCTCACGAAAATGGTGTTAGAAACCACTTTAAAGTGGGGGCATACATTGATAATATCTTTCAACATTTTGCATGTTTTATGGTGTGATTTTATTTTTTCCTATGATGTCTCCTTTTCTTAACGGTGTCATTGGGTTTTATGTCCTCCAAGAGTGAAATATTTCATAGCGTACAACTTTCCTCTTAGTGGCTTGATGAGACACACTGCATTCCATAAGTTGTGAAACTTCTAATCTTGACGTGTCCTCTCTTGGAGACATTAGGCACAATAATCCCTAAGAATAACTCCTTACATGAATGAAGTAAAATACCATTGAATAACAAAAACCTATATACAAAATGTTCATAAGTGTTTGGAATAATACAACTTGCTCACCTTCTAAAGCTCAAATGCAACCCTAATTCAAGGCCACCTAGCATAACACACCTTGCTTTCCCATGGAGCCTTGCCATGTGCATGGGTGCTTAGAATAACACACCTTGTTAAGCACGAAACAAGAATGTGAGTGGTTCCCTATCAAAGTTATCATAGGGATAGATTTGGTATGGTAAGTATAGTGAGATCTGACACACATGCTTGACTTTCTCTCTAAGCCACCTAGAGGACAACCTGAGGTTCCACTACCCCAAGGTGAGCGTAAAATTGATGGTCTAGATGTGTTCTACATCATGTTGGACAATCTAGGCTTGATATCCTTTTGGTCTTCAATGGTGTATGATTGTGTATCCTTTTCATTGTTGCATACATAAGTTTCATGAATGTCTACTTTAGTGTGAGTTTGACATGTAGTGTCAAAAAAGGATCCCTTTTTCACACTTAATTTGGGAATAATCAATAATAAACTGAACCTAATGTTGCCTTGATTTAGTTTTGTAATGTGTTTTACACATTCACATTAAGTTTAGGGCCCTTCTTAATAAAATGGATTTAATGGTGCCTTATTTAGGGTGTTGTAAAGTGTATCTTTACAATTTTACACTAATCTAGGGATTTATTAATTAATTGAGGTTAATTGGCCCCTTTAATTCAATTCCAAGCCCATTTAATTGTAAATTTTAAGGGATACAGATAGACATTCATAAATTATATTATACAAAACTTTATTTTAGAAGGTGTGTGTCCTAGGTTAGTGACCCAGGACCCATTCACCACCTAGTGAATAGGTCCTCATTAGGTCCTAGGACCCTATTTCCACATAACATTTCACAATCCCCAAAGTGTGCCCTAGATAAGTAAGCTATGACCTACTTGCCACATGGTGAATGGGTCCTCACTTAGACCTGTTGGAGTTAAAATGACACTGAGAGGGGGGGGTGAATCAAAGTCTTAACTATTTGACCAATTTTTCAAATATTCAAACACACAACTCAGATTTGATCTCAATATCACTCTGATTAAAGCATTCATGAGTTGAATGTAATCATTCATAAATAGAATTGGGAAAAATAATAACTCAACAGTGAACTGAAACAACAGCAGCATAGTAAAACAGAGAGAACACAGAAGAACAAAGAGGCACAATATTTTGCCGAGTGGAAAACCCTCCTGGGGTATAAAAACCACTCCCTAAATGCCTTCCTAGCTTAATCTTCTAATCAACTGTTCACAATGCCTTATAGGATGATTTTTGAGCACCCACTCAAGGAGCACCAACCCCTCATTTAGAGATATCTATCTCGAGGAGTACCAACCCCTCAAATTATGTTTTGAACAATAATAATGATTCAAAGGGTTTCTCTATTTTCAGTTAAGCACATATCTCTCTGTTTTCTCATCTACAGAATATCTTAAAGATTCAATAACTAAATCCCTAAAATACCTCATAGAGAAGAAACTCACAATCTCTGCATCTTGTTATACAGATTTTATTGCAGAGTTTTATCCATATATTTTCATATAGCCAAGGAATGATTATCTCAGAATTACATCAACAGTCGAACAGAAAACAAAGTTTTCTGCTTCTATATATACATCTTGATTTACATGCCAGATAGGTAACTATCTTCAGGAGTAACGATAGAACAACCAACCCAACTAAGAACCGTTCTCAACAAATCTGTAATGAATGAGTTCATTTTTCTGCATAAAAGGCACAACTGTCCACCACAAAAAACCATAACCTCTAATGCATGAATGACAATACTCAGTTAGAGCATCATATTGATTGAGATGCAGAGAGCAGTTAAGAAAAATGGTGATAATAAATTAATATGCGCAGTATGAAACGCATAAATAAAAATACCAAATAGATTTGTAACTCCCATGGCTCCATTATCCACTGTCTAGCTTCCAGTCATAAATGCACCAAATAAACCTTCCATAAGCCTCTGTAAGAACTGTTACAGTCAGCAACAACAGAAATGTAAACACTCATGATGGCGGCCAGGCTAGGGTTCGATACCCAGTCAAAAAGAATAAGCTCAAAAGGTTTTCCCTAAACCTTTTTATTTCCATCGATGACACGTTATACCGAAGGCAACTTTAACATTGCTAGACATTCAATTCACTTTCACTATGACACATCAGATTCAGAGAGAAGACATAATGAATGCATCATGTTTCATTGATGGGCTTCCTTAGAGTATTATTCATTTGCTAAGACATAAGGAAACTTCTCATCGAGATGCCCTTAGTTTCGTTCAATATCGCTGTGACCAAACGATATCGGAGAGACCTCTTGTAGACTTCATAAAGTTTTGCTGAAAGTCACTTGAATAAACATTGTCACCATAACATATCGCTCTCAGGGAGACTTCTCGTAGAAAGCTTGAGTCATACCAAAAGTCACCAATTCATCCTATGTCGCTAAGATAATTCAATACTTATGCCAACAAAGTCCCTTTATGTTCCATCGGCAAGACCGAAGGTCACTCGCCAAGACCTCTCGTCAAAAACCCTAGCTCTTACCGAAGAGACTACCTTTATGTTTTCGGTCGGTGTAACAAATCGAATTTGCCAAGACCTTTCTTCAATGCACAAACTCTTACCGATAGACTTCCACATGCACTAGTCGGTGAGACATAATCCTTTTCGTTAATACCTTTCACCGAAGCCTAAGACTCTTGCCGATAGACTTCCACATGCACTAATTGGGGAGACAATATGATTTCACTATGACCTTAGCCCGACGACCAAACTCATTCCGATATACTTTATTTTGAAGCAGGTCGGGGAGACATAAGGAAATCGATAAGACCTTATCCCGACGGTATAACATATGCCGATAGAGAACACATTTTCTCACCAAAACAAAAGAGAAGTCTTGCCGACAGTAGCCTGTAAGATAAATTCAATCGCCATGACATCTGAAATGTCTTGCTGATAGGCAACTCAGACATTTCAAAGTGGATCGGGGAGACCCTGCCATACTCATGCCGATATGTGTAAGCCCGAATGAGAAACAACCAATACCTGTGATATGCAAAAAGAACCATCCTGACAAAGAAACCATCTTTCAAGCTTTGTCAGTCAAAGAGATAACATTCATAACTTGAACCAAAATTCTCATCACCATGAAATTAAAGCATAACAAATAACTTTCTGTAATAGCCAAGAGACATCAAAGAAGTGCCATTATAAATCATAAGGATCAGATATTGTCATCAAGGACAAACCATAAACACAACTGAGATCCAACAAGACCTAGGCCCCCCTTTGGGATATGTTTTTGGTGGTATTTTAATAATTTGAAATCCTAGATCTCATGTTGGCTTGTGTTATTTGAATTTTGGGAATTAAGAATAGGATAAGTATAAATATAAGGTTATTTCACATAGTTTCATCTAGGAATTTCAAGCAATCAAGCAATTTTCACAAGAGCATTATAGGAGAATTCAAGAACATTTCTAAGGAACTCAAGAGCAGAATTATAGAAGTTTATTGCAATAATCAAAATTCATTTCATCATGTCAAAATCATAATGCATCATGCATGTTGTTGATCTAATGTATAGATGTAGCATTGAAGGTCAAATGAAGCATATTCAAGGTGTTGTTTCTAATCAAGCGTTGTAATCAAGATCTACATTTATTGAAGCTGCTTCATGCAAGATTGTTGATTTGTACTCCAGGGTTTCAACTAAGGTGTGGTTAGTTGTGACATTGTTCGTTCATTCATCATTCCTTTAAATGCATTGTTTCATTTCAAGGTTTAATTACCAAAATGCGGTTTGACCAAGACAAACCCCTATTCCCTTAAAAAACAACATTTTTCTCTCCTTTAATGTGTGATTGCAAGTTTTAGGTTGAAGATCATTTGGAGAGAGAAAAGTTGCAAAGTCACAAAGTTGTCAAATTTGTCACCTTTCTTGCAAAATCATGGAAACTAAGCTACATAATGTATTTCTGGATTTTTGAAAGTCTCTGACCAGGATTTGGGAGTCTAAAAATTGAAGAATAGAACCCATAAAACATTTTTCTAGAACCCTAGCTAGGGCCCATTTTCCATAGGGCGAATGAGTCCTCATTGAGGCCCGAAAAAGAACTTTTTGCAACAAATACACAACATTTGACCTTCTTAAAACTTTCCTTTTTAATGGTATTTGGGTTAGGATTGATTTTTGTAACTCATTTACACATTATAACCCTCATAATTGAATGAAACATAGGAGAATAGGAGGTTCATGATTTTGTTAATTCATTTTGGTGAACTCCATTTTTCTATGGTTCAGTATTGTACATTAGTATTTTCGATGTTATGTTCATGTCCAAGAATTAAGGGTAATACAAAATAATTGTTAATCCTTATTTATAATAATTAACAAATCATATACTATTCACTATGATATTCCAATTGTTGATACAAAATCTAGTGTTGTTTGAGGTGTACTTGTCTTAGTCTTATAGAGCCTATATTATAGTAGAGATATATCTATCTCTCATTCATTAGACCATTTTCTCTATGATATTGAATGTAAAAATTTGTAACATCTCTATGATCATTGATACCAAGTTGGAGAACTAATAGATTGTCAGCTCTAATGAGAAATTTCTTAAAGTAAATTTATCTATTGGGAAGAGTCAAAATATTAAAAAAAAATTCAAATTGCTCAAATTTTATTTCTTGTGAAGGGGGGCACAACTTTTTTGATACAACCCTAGTAATATTTCATGAAGAATACACTATATATTTGAATTCAAAATATTAATGGTCAACTCAAAATTTAATCTTCTTTGAGAGGTGGTGGTTTTTCTATCCAATTGTTAAATATTGATATGTGATAATGCAAATGTTTGGAATAGGATTTTCAAAGCATATAGTTAGAAGAATAAATTATATGAGATGTAATATTTTCTAGGTATTCTATATTTGCTTCATATTTATTTTTCAAATGATGAGAGTATTTTTCTGTAAAGTATATTTGCAAAAATTTCTATGCTAGAAAATGCTTGAAAAAAAGAGAGCTATGAAAATGCTAATGTGGGGATTAGGTTCTTATTTATGATTAAATCTAAAAATGGAATGCAGCTATGGTCTTTTCTCTACATAATTCTATTACTATGTATACTAAAAGCATCATAAGACATGTCCTCAAAGAATGCTTTCTTTCTTAGATGGTACAAGTTGTGTCCTAAGTATTACCTTCACAAAGATGCAAAAGAACATATCAATATCTTTAAGGATACATGTTTTAGAGCAAGGATACAACATGAAGACATTGTATGTAGGTGGTTTCCATATACCTTCAATGATGAATTTTACCAGTGGTACATCAACCTGCCTCGTAATTTAGTTAGATCATGGCAAGATATGGAAAGTCAATTTTTAGCCAGATTTAGAACACCAGTTGATCTTGCCTTGTTATATCACTAGTTTGCTCAAATCAAAAGGTTCGATGGTGAACCTATAACTGCTTTTAATGACAAGTTTCAAAAGGCTTATGCTAGGATACAAGCACCTTATGTAGTGGATAATTTTTCTACCATCGCAATTTATTATACATCAATAGATTATTTAACTTCTATGTTTGTGAAATGAAGGGAAAATCCTCCCACTACTTTACCAGAAGCCTATGCTAAAGTTGTAAGTGTAAATTTAGAAATGAAACACCTCAAAAGTGGATCATCTGCAAATGGAAGAAATAGATTGAATAACTATCCTATTTTGAGTGTGAATGGAGTCCCTTTAAATCATCCAATGATTCCTTCTTCTTTTTTCCCTTCAGTGGTCTAGAATGGGACATTTCCTCAAAACATCTTCTTCAATCAAGAAATAGTCAAGTTGTAGTCCTCCATCGTGGCCCAGCTATCACAAAGTTGCATCCTAATGGAAATTATTTCTTCTCATAGAATCAAGAGAAATAAGGTCAAAACTCCCAATGATAACAAAGAAATTAAGGAAATCACAACTCAACTCAAAAGATTGACCACAAAGGTTACGCAACTAAGAAATCAAAATTTGTACTCTCAGAATAATAATCAAAGTTCGCAAAGTCAAGAATATAATGCTCCTAGACCACCTAGACCTTGGAACACATGATGGTATAATGGAGGAATATCCACACCAGTAAATAACACTAATCCCTCTGATGATAGACCTATGTATCAAAGGTGAATTTAGTTGATCTTGTGATGAACAATTGGTGTAGAATTCACAACACAAATGCTCATTTTGAAGTGGATTGAACATAGTTTTAAACCACCTCATATATTTTTCTGGATGCTATGCATTACAATGAATAGTGTGACTCTCATCCTCGTAAAGGGAATGAATTATTTCTAGTAGGATATGATTCTGCTTCGATTCTTGAAAGTTATGAACACATGGAGTCACCTGTTGTTGTCAAGAGCCATATTTATGGACATGAAGGAGATAGTTCATCCATGACTTTAGAAACTTACACGTTTCCTTATCAAGATGAAAATGAACCTCAAGATGAAGCTAATGAAATTGATGCTTTTGAACAGTATTCAAAAGGACATAATTATAACATGAGAAGTATTCAAAGATTCATTGACTACGTAAATCCTACCAAATAACTTTAATAGTCCACCCAATGATAAGTTGAGTAATACTCTAGGGTTACCCAAAGTGACTTCTCAATATAACTCATCAAATGTTTAACGAAGTGAAAAAGGTAGATTCCACCAATCAAAGCAATTTGACTAATTATTTAGCGGAAGAGATCAAAAAGGTAAAAATAAGCCTCTTTGTCAAAACTTCTCAAAACACCTGTGACCAGGAAAGCTTTCTTGAATACTTTAGAAGATTTTCCAAACGAAGGAAAATGTAAAGAATCTCAGGAAAAATATAACTCCACTAAGGAAAAATAAAAAAACATTATTCCTATGGAAAACGTGCAAGTAGCCTTTTATAAAGGAAAAATAGAGTCCCCAACATTTTTTCTCACATTGAGAATATTTTGTAAAAATCTCCATAATTTCTTAGTTGATTCTAGAGAATCTACTAATGTGATGCCTTTGTCCATATGTCAGAAACTAGGTGTAACCCTAGAAAGTTCCCTAAAGAAATTCACTCAACTGGACAAAACTAAAGTAAATGTAGTCAAAGAGTTAAAACCAATATCCATATGCAACTAGCGTCAGATCCCTTAATTCAATACTATATAGATATTGAGGCCGTCGAGATACCTGATATGTATGGAATGCTGTTGAGAAAGGATTGGTCGAAGACTTTGAATGGATATATGACCACTAATTTCTCACATATGTGGCTACCATGGAAAGGAATTCCTAATCAAATCAAGATTGAGAGAGAACCACGCATGAAATATATAATTATTGATTATGATAAAAAAAATGATGTTCTCTACATAGATGTAGAACCAGGGGTTTATAAAATTTGAAGTTTAGGAGTCAAAATAGAAGAAGTTTTCATGTGTACTAGTCAAAATCATAACCATATGACTCCTAGAATAAACATGTTAATTGAATCAGATTATGATTCTTTCGAAGAAGATGATAGTCATTTAGAAATTTTTTGGAAGAATATTATTATAGAAGCTTGAAAGAGTGGGAAAATTGAAAATTCACTAAAAAGGATTTTGTTGTAGGGTTGGTGCAGGTTACACAATTTTCCACACTCAGAGGACAACTGCATGATGTGCTTGGAAATCATTCATAGAATTGAAATCCAGTGTTCAAAAAATGTTATGCTTGACAGGCCTGAACCCAAAATACTTGGAGACAAAATGCAGGTTAAGAAAATAAAAAATGTTAATATATCCACTCTTAAGACACTAATCTCAAAGTTGTCGAGGATCAAACTTGGACCCTTAGGTTCGATGGATCCAAATTGAAACAAGGAATTAGAATTGGAGTTGAACTCATCAGTCTACAAGGTAAGTCTTTTCTTGCTACTTATCAATTATAGTTCCAATGTACTAACAATTTGGAAGAATACGAAGCCTGTTGGCAATCAGGATTGCACCCTTAGCCAAGTTAGACTTTCCTATCCTATTGCAAAATGGAAACTCTCTCATATTTGTGGGTAAATCTATAGGTGTGAATGAATCTCTAGAATGGGTTGGTTCCCCTAGTAAAACACCTAATATGCTATACCTTTAAGGAAAAGGGGTAGAAGGAAAAATGAAAAAAATAGAGATCCTAAACTAAGGTGTTTCACCAATACTAAGAAGATTCTGACAATTATTTCCCACTCACAACAATATCTCTAAAACTTTGATTCTCACAATCTCACCCTAAACACATAATCCAAGAGTGATTTTCATAGAGGTTAATCAAACATAACACATAATGCAACCTAGATCACATGAAACCCTTGCAAAAAAACCTACAATGACAAGACATAAGGAGGATTCTGCATTCAAATCATAGCTAACATCAGATTGTGACTATAAATTTGAAACTTGAGTATATGAGAGAAGAAATCTTGCTGCTTTATTGAACTGAAGGAGTGAAAATTTCAAAATATGAGTACAAAGCTAGTTTAAAAAAATCTCTGAGTGAATAGGAGAGCAAGAAACCATCAATCTAAACTGAGAAAAATTAGAATTTTCTCAAAATTATAGCCTCCAAGTTCACCATAGTGAAAATAGCCAAAAATCAACTTCACTGCTTCTCTGAATAGCAACTTTTACCATTTTCGAGCTCAAGGGAAAAGCCTAAAAAATAGTGTCATAAAGTGCTCCAAATAACACCAAAAAGATAGAAAATTTCCTCCTAAAAAAGGTTGATCTAGAAAATCCACAAAATTAGGTGCAAACAACTGGAAATTGAAAATGGAAACTTTAGTTTGCCTCCTTTTCTCCAAATTCACCCAAGTGGAACTCAACTCAAAATAGAAGGTTTCAGTGGGTATTTAAGCATATCAACTACATTTAAACAATAACAAATATTAAGGTAATTTATAGAAACATTACCTTAATTTTGTTTTACAACACTTGCATTTTTAGAAAACAAAAATAGAAACCCCCTTTGTTACATCTAATTTTGCAGTTTGAGCTCAAATATTCTATTTTTTGTAATTTTGGATAAAAACTTAATGCTTTGCAAAAATCAAAATATTTAAACAAGGAACCTATATTGTTTCCTTAATCAAGTTTCAAAGTCAAACTAATTACAATTCAGACATAGGCGGGTCGTACAATGCGTAACTTTTTTTGTATGTATCGAAATTCAATTTTATTTTTCTTGGATCAAGGACTCCAATATCTAGTGCACTCATATTTTTCAAAATTTTTTTGATAATCTTCTATTTTTCCACATGTGCAGAAGAGAGAGCTTCATTTTCGATGAAAAACCTACATTCACAAGAAATAAAAAATAAATATAATAATAAAATTAAATTTATTTAAAATTATAATTTTTGGGAAGCTCATAATAAGGGCTACATACTTACAATTTTTTTTTTAAATGAATTCATTTGATCCCCCAAAAGGTAAATCAAAAGTGGCTTTTTATCAACATTTTGATAGGTGTAAAGGAGACTCTGTTATAGTTATGGTTTAAAACTAGCGGGGTTCTATCCAAGGGGTTTTGATCTTAGGTAGTTTGATCAAACCCTCTTCAATTGGAATGCTTTAAATGGAACTTTTAAAGGCTTAAATCATTATATTTTCTAAAAATATGTGATTTCAGCAAAAATTAGAATCTCCTAGAAATTGTAAACCAGCTTTGTGGGATCACCCATTACAAACATTTCCTTACTCAAACCACTGTCTTTCATTCAAAAATCCACACTTTCCAGACTAGGGAAACAAGCCCACACCACTACATACCTCCCCTGCTCTCAAACAATATGATCACACCTAAAACTAATAGAATCCACCCATTTCACCAAGGTATAGACTTCACAGAAGGTGGAATGGGTTCATTTTGAAATTTAACCCTACAAAACCCTTAAAACTATTTTACACAAGCAAAATTAGTCAAAACTCCTCAAATTTCTCTAAATTCAATAAAACTACTCCAAAATTCAAATATTAGAAAGTAAATTCATCCCGCTTCAACTTCCAAATTAAATCATAGCAAGATGGGGCCTATACAGGTCATACAATTCTTTGAAATGTCACTATATAGAAGAAAAACTCAGAAATTTAAGGGGAATCTAAATTTTATTCATCTCAAAACTTCTACAAACTTTACTATCAACCTCCACAATGAGTCTAAAATCTTATTTATACTCATTCCCTCCTAAAACCACTATCCCAACTGCCTAAACTATCTTTTGAAATAACATGATTGTTGGACTTCTAACAAATTACAAAATTTGCAACTTTACAATATTTCAATTCCAATAGAGTTTAGGTGAATACAAGTATGGCTAATTTGAGGCTGACATCTCATTTAAAATTCCATAGAGCTCTTGTTCGAAGTAGAAGGATCTTCAAGAGAGGTATACAACTGGTAGAGGGATTAGAATTGCAAGATGAAAATTTAGTTAATGGAGAGTCAATGAAAATGTAAAAAATTGTATGGGCTCTGTTTAAAAATGTGGGATACTTTTTGAATATTGTAAAGGGTATAAAAAATTTCTTCGATCTTTAGTATGGGTTTTGTAAGTCAATTTTTGGGTAGGTTTTTTGGGTTCTGAGTGCTAAATTTTGAACGATCAACATGCTTTCTATAAGTCTCAGAATTGAACAAAATTGTATTTAATTTTGGGCTATAATTGGAGGTTTTCTTACTGGTTCTTTCTTGCCAGTATGCCCTTTAGAACTAGTTTTTGTATAATCCTATTTATATATAATATAACATTATAGTGTCTTGACACTTTCAATTAAAAAAAATATATATTTCAAATATGACAGCTTTTCATCTTTTGCAAATTTTCCCAATTCAAACCACCTAATCACCTAATAACCTCTACCATGACTCTTTACAACATAAAAATGGTCAACATGACCTTATTTGAACAAAAAGACTAAAAATTCTAAAGTCTACTCAACATCAACTTTGATTGACAAAATTTTCTCAAAGGTGCTCTTGCACCAAACCCCTGAATAAACCTTGGAATGTAGATCTATAACTTGCATGAAATGGCTGCAATGGATGTGGATCTTGAACCTTGAAACTTGATTTGAAACAGCGCTTTGAATGCTCAAATGGATCATGAAACCTACATCATCATATTATCTCCAATAACATGCGTGATACAAGAAAAATTTGACATGAAAATTGGATCTTGATCACTGCAATAAATCTTGAATAAATCTACTCTTAAATGCCTTGAGTTTCTCTTGAAATTCTCTTGATCTCATAAACTTTCTCATAAAAATTGCTAGGTGAAACATAGTGAAATAACCTTATATTTATATATATGTATCCTTAATATCCCAAAATTAAAACATCACAAGTTGACATCTGAATATGGATTTGAATATGTTAAAATATCACCAAAAACATAATTTAAATTTAGGTCCTAGGTCTAAGTGAGGACCCATTCACCCATGGGTGAATGGGTCTTAGATAACTCACCTAGGACACACATTGCTCAATGAGAAGTGTTTTGTTAAGGCATTAATGAATGCCAGATTTCCTCTTTGGAAAATATGATTAATTAGGCTTAAATTTGAATTAAAGGGGTCAATTAAGGAAAATTAAGCTCAATTAATTAAAAGAGCCCTAAATATTTGTGAAACTATAAAGGGTTACACTTTACACACTAGAATAAGTCACAATTAATTTTATTTTAATTAATAGGGCCCTAAGCTTTAATGTGAATATGTGAAATACATATTAAAACACCAAATTAAGGCATAATTATGTCTAAATTAACATTAATTCCAAATTATGTGTGAAAATGTAAAAGGGATACATTTTTCTATACTACATTTAGCCCCCACTTTAGTGAGAGGATGACCTTGCATCAAACTCACATTAAAGTAGGCATTCAAGACATATGTATGAAACAATGACAAAGATACTCAATCATACAACATCAAAGACTAGAAAGAAAAGTAAAAACAAAAAAGGTTGATCAAGCTTCAACTGTCCAACATGATGTGGAACACGCCTGAACTATTTGTCAAAAAGAAAGGGGCAAATCAAGCCTTAGCTTTCCAATGCGATGTGGAACACGTCTTGACTATTTGTCCAAGAACACTCACAAGAAGAAAATGATGTCCACTATGCAAAAAATGATTCTCACTTTGGGCTAATGGAACCTTATGTTATCCACTAGGTGAGACCCTAGAAAGTGGCTTAGTAGTTAGTGAGACATTCATGCTAGGTCTACAAGCTCTCACTGTACTAACCATACAAAAGCTATCTCTCTAATAACTCCACTAGGGTGCCACAAAGACTTTGACCTTCACAAGGTTAATAAGATGTATTATGCTAAACACTTATGAACAAAATGTGAATACAGGTTTTTTCAAAGTGACTTAGCTTAGTTCGTGTAAGGTCTCTTCTTAGGGAACATCATGCTTGATGTCTCCAAGAGAGAACAAGTCAATGATAAAATAAATATCACACTCTCAGAGGACATCAAACCCAATGACACCACCAAGAAAAGGATGCATCACAAGAAGAAAGAAAGCCATACAATGAAACATGAGGGATGTCAAAAAATTCAAAAATAATGCCAATGTACGGCCCCACTTTAAAGAAATTGTTGACACCATTGCTATGAGAAATTTGCTTTAGAGTAGCTAATAATCAATGCTAACAATAAAGAATACATGTGAGCTTATTTGGAAAGCACTATTCCAAGTAATATGTTCCTGAATGAAGCTGCATCATGAAAAATAGAGGAAGGAGTTTCCCCCAAAATGAAATCCCAAAACACATAAGGGATCCACGGATTTAGGGTCAGTATCTCTTTCCTAAAATGTTGTTATAGAGCTTGTAAATGTCATCATTCCCCAAATATTTGTAGAACAAGAAGAATGACACACAAAGAGTGAAAAAAAAGAAAAATATTTTGGGTTAGCATGGAAGAGACCTAAATGTCTTGACACCTTGTGTCATCCCCAAAAGGAAAACATAAGAAAAATGAAAAGATAAAAGGGGTACGACATATAGAAGAATGTAGATACAAATAGAGGAATGCACATGAAGAGAGATAGATCAAATGAATAGTATGGTGGATCACATTACACACATGTAATCACACAAGGAACATGATAAAGAAAACAAAGAAAAATACTGGTAAGGCACATGTGATTCAACCTATAATAGGTCCTCTGCATCCCAATATTGATCAATATATGTGAAAGGATGATAATTAGGAAAAGGGACAACATCAAGTACAAAACTAGGACAAGGCTATCTAACCCCTTGCCCTCACTAAGTGTAGGACAAGGATGAGATGAGATAGGTGATGAGAATGAGCTCGTTGCAATAAATAAAATGATTTTCCATGAATATCAAACATGTAATAGTGAGCATGCTATGATCCTACAACTATTACATGGCAAGGAGAAAAGTTCATGCTTTTAGTCAATATGGATCCCTAGGGTATCTAAATTTCTTCAATAATTCTTGTAAGGGATGACAATAATTAGTGTGATGTCCAAAGAATCTATGATAGGCACAATATGGTCCATTTTGATTAGTTTTCTTTTTGGTTATATTTTCACATTTAGGTGGTAAGTTGATTAATCCCCAATGTAAAAGAGTGTAAAAGGAATTCTTAGTCTTGGATATCTTTAATAGGTCATTAAAAGATTCAAGAATATCATACATCTCTTATAACTGAAGTTTTTGATGTTCATGTAGTTTTGAATTCTTCTTTGGTTTTATAATTGTTTGGTCATCAATTTCATCTTCTAACTGTAAGGTCTTTCCATTTTTAGAAAATGATGTGTTAGGAGTATTAATGTGATCAAATTTTTTGTTTTCTTTTCTCTTATGCATGGGAGATGTATTAGAAGCTAGTCGAGGAGGAAAATTATTGTTAATGAGATGGAATAGGGTACATAAAAACTCTATTCATTCTTCATGCTTAAGCATCTTTAGTATGTTCCCCAAGAGAGGAATGGCATTAGAAGCAATAGGTACATTTCTCACAAAGTCTTGGAATTTTTTTAGTTCTTCACTTATCTTTCATGTGTTTTGAGAGATATTAGCTCAACTATAGTTTAGACATCATGCACATTAGTTGTGGGTAGGGAGGTCATTGGAAATGAGAAATGGAGACTATGATCCATAGTGGGTTGATTAATATCAACACTATGAGTGAAAGAGTTGGACAACGAATGGGTTGATTAATATCAACACTATGAGTGAAAGAGTTGGACAACCAAATATCCATGATAAATGGTGTATCACATGATGACATGAGTCTCGAACTACATCTCACAACAATATTTCTAATATGACACCAAGTTGTGAAGCTCATACAAGTTTCAAAAACTCAGTGATGTAGGAGTATCAAACTAATTTTTAGTTTTCATAGTTTTCTATTATGGGTTTGTAAAAATTATTGTTTAATTTTTCCTTTTTTGTGTTGTACGATTCAATTTTGTGGAGTAGTTAAGGTCATTGGAAGTTCAATGGTGAATTATTTTGATGGTTTCTAAAGAAGCCCAATTGATTATGGGAAGAAAAGGACTGATTCTTAGAAGGAGAAAAAGATGGCGGAAAGAAAAGTAAGGAAGGTCAAGCTCATTTCTAGCTTGTAGAGAGAGATCGAGCCATGGGAAAAAACAAAGGATGGCTTAGAATCCTTGGGAATTAGAAAGAAGGTTGTTTGATAAAGAAGAAGTAGAGTTCTAGTAGCAAGGGGATAGTGTTGAAAATGATAGAGAGGAGTAGTAGAGTAAGAAATCTTAGATCGGCCACGAAGAGAGGACTTTGATTCATTGATTTTGCTTGTTTGGAAGAGTGTGATGCTAGTTATATGAGTTGGTTGAAGTCATGTCAGAAGATTGGTCGAGAAGGGTGAGGGCCAACATTATGTGAGTAAAGATGCCTATAACTTGAACATGATCATCATTATTGTGTGTAGAAATAAAGAAAACTTTCGGGTGTTCATTGTCTAAGTTAATTCAATATATTTATTTTTGGATTTCATATGAACATAATTTAATTGCTTTGTTTAGTTGTTGAAGTTCCTATCACATATATATTCATATGTGTTAGTTATCAGAGAATAATCTTTTTCTCTATTAAGTTTCTAGCATTGTTTTGACAATAAGAATTCATCATCATTTTGGCATTTGAGTGTGTATGTGGGAAAGTGAGTCATTAGTTTGGTATCAGAGCGAGAAAGATCTGGGAGAGTCTAAAATCGTCTAGGAACAATGCTCATGGGATTTTTAACAAGTATGTCTGTGGAAGTTTTGATAGGTTAAAATGAAGAACCTAGGTACCAAAAGATTGGAAAGAAGAAAAGGAAAGAGAAACCCTAGGTGAGGTATCACCAAGTGGAAAAGAGAAAATAAAAGATGTAGTAGCTCAAGAAAGCCTCAAACAGAAGGACAAGTTGAAGGTCAATAAGATAAGATAGGATGTAGAGTTTGATCAAGAAATAGTAGAGCCGAGAAGGGATTTAGAGAGGTGTAAGCTCACAGTGAAGAAATGGCTTGAGGAAAGAAGACAATAATATGGTTGGGGTTGGCCATTGAAAAAGAAGTTGAATTGTCCTGCGCAAACAATTGCCATGCAAAGAAGAGGGTAGAAGATGGATTCCTTGAAAGAAGAAGAAGCCTTGCCATATCATGAAGCTGACATGGAAGTAGAGACTGAAGAAAGGATAGAGAAGAAAAAATGGAAGCTGGAAAGGAAAATGTTGGTCAGGAGGATGCAAGAAACCTCGAGAAGACAAAAATAGATGATGTAAATGAAGATGAAGAAACAAAAGTATTGACTAATGAAATATCAAACAAAAAAGAATATTGATGTACTTTCAGGAGTAGCTTGGGAGAAGTTTGAGGAGCGCACATAAAAGGTAAATGGTAAGCAAGTTGTTTATGATGATTTTAGTAATGATGCTTCTAAATTTTTGAAAGAAATTGTTAAAAGGAAGAGTGTAAAAGTAGAAGACGAAAAGAATGTGGAATCAAATGGTGACAATGATATATATGAATGGGAGATGGAGTTTTGAAGGCTTGTAGATGAAAAGGATATAAGGAGGAGATACAAATAGAAAAAGAAACACAAACAAAAATAGGCTAAACACATGACCATTGTTCTTGAATGATGTTGGAAGATGCAAAATAAAAGAACCAATGCGATTTCTTGCTAGAGATCTCATGTGTAGGAGCACATGCTTATTTTTTCTCCTAGGGAGGCTAATGCAAGAACATCAAACTAATTTTTTGTTTCCATAATTTTGTATTTTGGGTTTGTGAATTATTGTTTAATTTTTCCTTTGTTGTGTTGGACAATTTAGTTTTGTGGAGTAGCTAGGGTTGTTATAATTTTAGTGGTGAAGGAGGTCAATGGTTTCTAGAGAAGCTTGGTCGATTGTGGGAAGAAAAGGTTCGATTCTTGGAAGTAGAGAAGAGGGGGGGAAAGAAAATAAGGAAACAAGGGAGGATGAAGGGGAAGGCCGAGCTCATTTCCGGTCTGTAAAGAGAGATCAAGCCATGGGAAAGAATAGAGGATGGCTTGGAATCCATGGAAATTAGAAAGAAGGTTGTTTGGTAGAGAAGAAGTAGAGACTTAGGAGGGGGATAGTGTTGAAGAAGATAGAGAAGAGTGGCAGAGTTAGAAAGCTTAGATCAGTCACAAAGAGAGGACTTCATTTCATTGAATTTTCTTGTTTGGAAGAGAGTGATGCTAGTTACAGGTGTTGATTGAAGTCGTGTCAGAAGATTCACCGAGCAGGGTTAGGGCCTACATTGTGTAAGTAAATATTCCTATTTAACTTGAACATGACCATCATTATTATGTGTAGAAATAAAGTAAAATTTTAGGTGTTCATTGTCTAAGTTAATGACATCTTTTTTTGTCTTTCAAACGAACAAAATTTAATTTCTCTATTTTTTTTTCTGAAGTTCGTGTCACATATATATTCATATGCGTTAGTTATCGAAGAACAATCTTTTTCTTTGATAATTTCTTGACATTCTTTTGATAGTAAGTTGTCATCATGATTTTGGCACCCAAAATGGATAGAAGGTGAAATGCAATGAAATAACCTAGGATGTAAAGTGCAATACAAATATGTAAAAGAAAATTTTAAATTCTAAAAAAGATAATTTTTTGAATATGCTATGTAAAAACCTAAGAATAATGTCTTTTAAATGGAATTTTGAATTCACACAATGCACTAAATTTATCAAATGAAGCTAAATATGATCAATTTCAATTAAAAAAAATTCTACAAACTAAAATAAAATTTGAAAAAATAAAATAAAATATAGAAACAAATGTTTTAATACCCAAAAATTCAAGAAATGACCCTCATCAGGGACTCATTCCTCCAGGGGAAAATAGGTCCTAGTCTAGAGTTTTTACAAAAAATTGCAAGCTTTTGAGTTGATTCTAGTGGTTTCCATATTATGATTTAGGGTATGTGCAAGATCATGATGGGCCAAAAAGTGGCGATATGATGGGTATGTGTAGGGTATGTGGCTGACGACTTTTTTTAACCCAAAATTGATTAAACAAAAAGGGTTTTTAAAGGAGATTCTCAGCTTTCCACCAATATAAATTATGCTTTACTTTGAATTTAATAAATAATTATTATTCATTTTCTATTTGAATTATGACTAAAGTCCTGATTGATAGGCTGATTGAAAAACATCTATAGCTTTCAAACGATATCACATTTTTTGAATCTGAAACATGCGTCACATTCTATTCTTCACATACTATAGGATTAAAAAATAAATAAATAAATTCATGAAGTTTTGACCAAGTTAAGGTAGTCAAACATGTGATTTTTTATATTTTTTAAAAGTTGTAATAAAAAATACATAATTAATTATTTACTTGGAAAAAAATTACAAAAAATATGCATCACATTGAAACGTGAGTCTTCTACTTATATCTAAAATCTTATAAAAATATTATCATTTTATTGTGGTTAGGTTGGTTAGACAAACACCTACTTCTTATTTTTTCCCTAAAATTTAAGTACTACTTCATTGAAATTTCAAATTTTTACCAAATAGATTTTTATTTTTAAAAAATAAAGCTAGTAGTTGAGAAACTACTTTCAATTTTCTACTGATTCTATTCTTACATATTTTTGAAATAATATAGATAAATTATTCAAATTTTTACGTCAAGTTGTCTAACTCTAATTTTTCTTAATTTTTTGCCACTTAAGGGCCTATTTTTTCTATGATGATCCTACACATACCCTTTAAAACAATGAGTTACATTTTGAGTTTTCTATGAAATTAAGGTTGAATGCAAATGAAAATTAAGAGAAAATGACAAACTAGGAGACCTAATTTGATGTGCAATTTTGATTCAATTTCAAATGCAAATGAATGATGATGCAATGTTATGTAAATGATTTGTTGAATGATTGTTTTTTTTGTATTTTTAAAATTTAAAGAATGTAAAGATGCAATCCTCAAATCCTAAATGAGATGAAAACTAATGCAAGTTAAACAACCCTAAATGAGATTCAATTCAATGCAATGCATGCAAATGAATGAAAGATCTAAATCTAGGGTGAAAATGGACTCCCAAATCAGAAAAATGCAATTATCAAACTTAGGTTCACCAAAATGGAAATGAGAAAAATAGGTTAGGGGAAAAAATTTGATTGATAAACCACTTAGGGACCTATTTCTTAGTTTATTTCATTAGGAAATGAAATCCACACAATGAAATGACTATCAAATCTTAGGTGAATCAAGTAAAAGTGTGAATCTATAGATTTCCCTTTTTTGTAAGGATGGGTGTCCTAATTAAACAACACTTTGGGGAGAAAAGCTAAAAATAGTAAAATAACTCTAAAATGCAATCCAAAACTTGGATCTAATAGATTAAACTCAATATTAATGGAACCAAAAATTGAAATGCATATTAGAGAGAGGCAGAATTATGTTTAATAGTCACAAAAAGTACTTTGCTAAAGTTGATATGGGACTCATTCACCCAGGGGAAAATGAGTCATGAGTAGGGATTTTCCACAACCTTTAGGAGCCTTTTCTATAGATTTGAATCCTTCAATTTCCATAGGTTTTAGGTTCAAAAATCTGGAAATAAATTCTACAATTGAGTTTTCATGTGATGACAACTTTTTATGATAACTTTTGCAACTTTGACAACTTCAATTTTGATCTTCAAGAGATCTTCAAGATTTCTTCCACCTAAATCAAACCCTTGAATAAACCTTGGAATGTAAATCTGCAACTTGCATTAAATGGCTTCAATGGATGTGGATCTTGATCCTTGAAACTTGATTTGAGGCAATGCTTTGTATGCTTGAATGGATCATGAAACCTACATCATTATAGTAGCTCCAATAACATGCATGATACAAGAAGACTTTGAAATGATAATTGGATCTTGATTGCTGCAATAAATCATCAATAAATATGCTCTTGAATGCCTTTAGTTTCTCTTAAAATTCTCTTGATCTCATAAACTTGCTCATAACAATTGCTAGGTGAAACATAGTGAAATAACCTTATATTTATAGATATGTATCCTTAATATCCTGAAATTAAAATATATTAAAATACCACCAAAAACATAATTTAAATTTAGGTCTTAGGTCACTCACCTAGGACACACATTGCTCAATGAGAAGTGTTATGTTAAGGCATTGATGAATGTAAGGTTTCCTCTTCAAAAAATGTGATTAATTAGACTTGGATTTGAATTAAAAGGGCCAATTAAGGCTAATTAAGCTCAATTAATTAATGTATCCCTAAATAAGTGTGAAAGTGTAAAGCGGTACACTTTACAACACTAGAATAAGGTACAATTGATTTCATTTTAATTAATATGGCCCTAAACTTTAATTTGAATATGTGAAATACATATTACAATAATAAATTAAGGCATAATTAAGTCCAAACCATTAATTCCAAATTAAGTGTGAAAATGTAAAAGGGAGACATTTTTCTACACTACAATAAGATAAGAAAATTAACTATAAAAATCCACATTACTCTATAAAACCCTGCCACGTAACCTAGAGGACGATGCAACACAATGGAAGCACAACTAATTTTTTTCTTAAAAAGAGTAACAATAACAATTAAAGTAATCTACTCTAACCACATACATCCTCTAGGCCATGCAATGCGTCTACATGTGAATCCGAAAACTTACAAAATTAATCTAATAATACAATCACTTTATAACATAAATTAAATTAATTAATTTATCAATTATAAAGCCTCAACATCAATAATCTAGATAAATTAAATAATCAATCATAACATTATAAATTAATTCTCACAAACAAACTTTGCATAATAGTTAAAATAGAAAGGAAAACATGGATAAAGAAATATGACCAATATGGAATGACGACACACTATAACTAGGGTAAAGGTTTGACTAGGTAAACCCGTTACTATCTCCCAATCAACATTATTTTTTGGTTAGTGGACACACTCAGACCTGTGAAACCAGGCGAAGCCGTTGTCTTGTACCTACAAACCTATAAACAAAGCATATGTCATACATGTATATAGATAATAAATCATACACACTATGAAGAGGGAATCGTAGAATCGTAGGGTGCTTGCACTTGAGTGATGCAATCCCATTCCATTCACTAATACAGTATCATAATAAACTGATGAACTACAACATCAATTAAAATATAGATGAGAATATATCAATCACTCAAATAAACACTTAAAGCTTAACATAAAGCATGTCATAAACCATCAATATAGTGTATCATCTCATCGATATAGATCTATCATCACCCCACTATCAACGATTGAATAACAATAACATAAAATATGGTCTATCAATGTATCTGAACTATCAGAGAAAACATAACAAATTGGAGGGGTGTTACATCCTCCCCCCCTAGGATCAAGCTTACTCCCTGTGAAGAAATTAGGATAGAGCTCCCTCATCCTAGTAGCATCCTCCCATGTAGTAGAAGTGTCATCTCTAGGATCCCATTGGACCCTCACCTACTCAATATCTCGACCCCTGAGGGTGAGTCTCCTATGCTGTGTGAGGGCCACAGGCTCCAAAGCTAGCTACTCATCCTCTACTTGTAAGGTAGTTCAATCAAGGATGTTAGGGTGGTAAGGTCTAAGTAAAGAAACATGGAACACGTCATGGATGCGTGAGAGATTGGGCGGAAAAGCAAGGTGGTAAGCAACTAGCCCAATCTTCTCTAGAATCTCAAAAGGCCTAAAAAAGTGAGGTATGAGCTTAGAACCCTTTCCATAATGGATTGCAATCTTTCATAGTTGCACTCACAAAAAAACTCGGTCACCTACAATAAACTGGTGATCCACACAATGTGCATCTGAATACTTCTTCTACCTATCTTGTGCAACTACTAAATGCTCCTTGATTTGAACCACCTACTACTCCATATCCTAAAGCATATCAGGACCTGATAAAATCATATCCTCCAACCTATCCCAACTCAAAGGATTCATCCAACACGGTCATCCATACAATGCCTGAAAAGGTACCATGCCAATAGAACTTTGAAAATCATTGTTATATGCAAATTCTACAAGATAGAGATAATCTTCGCATCGTGTATGCTATTCCATGACATACATGCATAGCATATCCTCAAGGATATGATTGACCCTCTCAGTCTATCCATCTATCTCAGGGTGATACGTTGAACTAAAGTTCAATTATGTCCCCATAGCATGTTGTAATGATGTCCAAAGAGCTAAAGTAAACACATGATCCCTGTCAGAAATAATCCTACGAGGAATACCATGAAACCTCAAAATGTCTTCCATGAACACTCTAGCAACTGACAAAGCATTATAAGAGGAATGAATAGGTGAGAAGTGTGCTACCTTCGTCAACCTATCTACCATCACCATAATATCATCATCTCGACGCGAAGAGTTGGGTAACCCAACAATGAAATCTAATGAAATGATATCCCATTTCCACTCAGGAACCAAATGAGGCTATAGAAGACCAGTCAGATGTTGGTGTTTAGCCTTAACTCACTGACACACCAAACACCATGATACATAATCAGTGATATCTCGCTTCATACATTCCTAGAAATAAAGCAGTCGCAAATGGGCATGCATCTTCTTCACTCCTGGATGAGCTGAATAAGGTGCTTGATGTGCCTCTATCATAACTAAGGTACGAAGACCTCCAGAAGATGGAACACATATACATCCCATGTATCTTAGTAACCCATCTATCTCTAGAGAATTTCTTGAGTATCTTCCCTCTAGAGTCCTGCCTGACTCAATCTCAGATTTCACCTTCTGATACTAGCTTTTTGTAAGAAGTGGTAAGAATTTGGCTCCTCAAATCCATAATAAGAGTCAACTCAGATAGCTCGTGCCTTTGTCTACTAAGATCATCAACCACTATGTTCTCCTTCCCCTGGATGTACTTCACCTCGAAGTCATACTCGCAGAGGAACTCCATCCATTGCCTTTACCTAGCATTAAGGTTAGGTTGCATGAAGATGTACTGTAGACTCTGATGGTCACTATGTAATTCAAAATGGTGCCCCAATAAGAAATGTCTCCATTGAGTCAAAGCATGTACCACTATAGCTAACTCAACATCATGTGTGGGGTAGTTCAATTCATGATCCTTGAGCTTGTGCGACTTGCATGCAATGACTTGACCATCTTGCATTAATACTACTCCTAACCCCTCTAAAGATGCATCTGCACCTATAACAAAGTCTCCTGTAGGATCAAGTATCGCAAGGATTGGTGCGCTGTCAACCTCTCCTTCAATGTCTTAAATGTAGCCTCACACTGCTTTGACCAAAGGAACTTCTTCCCTTCTGTCTAAAGAGAAGTGATAGCATGTCCTATCCTAGAAAAGTCTTGAACAAAACACCTGTAGAAACCTACTAGCCCTAAGAAACTACATATCTCTGCCACATTCGTGGGCACAAGCCAATCAATGATCGCCTGGATCTTTGCAAGATCCACTGCAATGCTCTCTTCTGATATAACATGTCCAAGGTACTTGACCTCAATCTTGAAGAACTCACATTTGGACAGGTTGGCGTAAAACTGATTATCTCTCAAACACTATAAAACCTACCTCAAATGCTCCTCATGCTCCTCAACTATCCTGGAATAGATCAATATGTCATCAAGGAATACAACTACAAATCTATCCAGGTACGTGCGAAACACTCAATGATCTAGGCCTCTGAACCCCTACTAACTCAACCTCACTACTAGATGCATCAATACATCATATCAACTTGTGTTGACAATCAATCATGGCCATGTGAGCCTCGAGCCAATCTATCCCTAAGACAATGTCATATGACCCCAATGGTATAATTCGGAGGTGAACGGTAGTGTGGAAGGATCCAATCTCCAACCTACAATCTGGTACAAAGAAATGCACAATCTAGTACAAAGGAATGCACTACAACCTTAGCACTAGAGGCTAATTCGACCTACCACCTATCGTCTTGCCTTACTACCCCCAATCTATAATGAAACAAATGAGTCTAAGGCTCCTGAATCAAACAAAATCTAACTCTGTTACCCTGTAACATACCAGTAGTCTCCACCATTGTGCTCTGATGATCAGCTTGGCGGTTGTCAACTGTAGCAAATACGCAATGCCCCTCTACTTGCATCTCCAATAGTCGGCTCTAATGCCACTGGCCTCTGCATATATCCTGATGTACCCTTATTAGGACACTGTCACACTATGTGACCATGTTGGCCATAAGAAAAACACCTAATACCCCTACCAAAATCTCTAGCTCCAAAAGGTGCACTAGACTGCCAAGCACTACCCCTAAAGGTAGACTGAGTACTTTGTGCCGAGTATGCATTACTGAAGCGTTTGGAACGCCTCTAGTTCCTGTCACCCCCTGACTGAAATATGTCACTCTATCTAGGTGGGAAATTCTTTTGTTTCCCCTATGAGTTCTGGTACTCTCCACTCTGTGTTGGTATTTTTTGTGTCTTGGGTGGTCTAGCTACCTATGTCTGGCCACTATGTGCAATAGGTCCTATAGCTAAAGTACTGCCTATCTGCACTCCAACATGACCACCCAATGCCATTGCCAAATTCTCCTCTACAAGTCTAGCCTTTTCTATCGCTGTCTCCATACTCTTGGGTTTGAAAACCCGCACACCCCCACTGATTCAAGAATTTAAGCCGCTAAGGAAGTGTTGCACTAACATGCCCTCACCATCACCTATGCTTACGTATTGCTTGAGCTCGTAACAATGATGCTCATATAGTTCCACTGACATAGTCATCTATCATAGAGTATAAAACTCATGACCATGACGCTGTCACCAATGATCTGAGAGGAATTTGGCATAGAACCTCTCTAGGAACATCTCCCAAGACACAGTACTAATATCAATATGAAGCTTCTTCTCCTGCAATCTCCACCATGTGGAAGCAAAGTCTCTCAGGTGCATAATCGCACATCTGGCTCTGGTGTTGCTACTATATGGGTGCATAGAAAAACACCAGTTCAGGTCAATCAAATAGGTCTCAGCCTCTAAACCACTACCTAAGCCATCAAATAAGGGTAGTTGAGCTCTAAGTAAATCTCTCATATGTATAACTACAACTACCTCTGACTGTGCTAGTACATCCCTATCTCCAATAACAATCTGATGTACCTCCTGCCTCAGTCGAAGATGGGCAAGAGTCTCCTCCAACAATTTATGCAACTGAACGCCTTCAATCCCTGGTGGATCCAGATTCTGAATACCACCTCTTAGAATGTTTTGGGAAGATTTTTGTTCCTTACGATCTAAATCATGAGAAACATAAGGAGGTGAGTTCTATTGACTACCTCTGTGTCTGCCTCTACGGCCATGACCACGACCTCGACGTCTCCTAGGTGGCATGATCCTACACAAACACACCAAGGTGTAAGACAAAGTATGTAACTTAAATCCTATGCAAACAACTTAATGGTTTCCACATTATCCCAGAGTTCCCAGTGCTT
Source organism: Sequoia sempervirens (assembly GCA_007258455.2). Taxonomy (NCBI): domain Eukaryota; kingdom Viridiplantae; phylum Streptophyta; class Pinopsida; order Cupressales; family Cupressaceae; genus Sequoia; species Sequoia sempervirens. The sequence continues at coordinate 195,091,007 of VDFB02075321.1, forward strand.
AAACTTGTGCTTTGATACCAAGTGTAAACCTTGCCATGTAACCTAGAGGATGATGCAACACAACAAAAGTGCAACTAATTTTTTTCTTAAAAAGAGTAACAATAACAAGTAATCTACTCTAACCACATACATCCTCTAGGCCACGCAACACATCTACATGTGAATCCAAAAACTTACAAAATTAATCTAATAATACAATCACTTTATAACATAAATTAAATTAATTAATTTATCAATTATAAAGCCTCAACATCAATAATCTAGATAAATTAAATAATCAATCATAACATTATAAATTAATTCTCATAAACAAACCTTGCACAATAGTTAAAATATCAAGGCAAACATGGACTGACGACACATTGTAACTAGGGTAAAGGTTTGACTAGGTAAACCTGTTACTATCTCTCAATCAACATTATTGTTGGGTAGTGGACACGCTTAGACCTATGAACCTAGGTGAAACCATTGTCCTATACTTGAAAACCTGCAAACAAAGCATATGTTGTACATGTATATAGATAATAAATCATACACATCATGAAGAGAGAATCACAAAATCATAGGTCACTCGCACGCGAGTGATGCAATCCCATTCCCTTCACCAATACAGTATCATAATAAACTAATGAACTACATCAATTAAAATATAGATGAGCATATATCAATCACTCAAATAATCACTTAAAGCTTAACATAAAGCATTTCATAAACCATCAATATAGTGTATCATCTCATCAATATAGATCTATCATCGCCCCACTGTCAGTGATTGAATAACAATAACATAAAATATGGTCTATCAATGTATCTGAACTATCAGAGAAAACATAGCAAATTGAAGGGGTGTTACATACCCTACCAAAACATAGAAAAATATTCATACCCAATAACAAGCAATAAGGCTTTCATTTAAGGATCTGCTAGATAATAGTGGTGGATGGAGTAGTAAATGCATATATAGCTTGTGAAAATTCTACCATTGACAAAACTCTAGCTTAACTATGATGGTGTCCCTATACAAAAATAAGAAAGATTATTATCATCCAAATTTCTTAAGGATATAAGTTTACATGTCTTGATACAAAGTAGAGAATATGATTAAAGGATGTATCTGTCAATGATGAGCACATGTAATCATTCCTACTCATTTAATCATAATACTTCCAATTGAAATCAAGCTATCAACCATCTTAACCCATAAGATAAATTATATGTCAAGAATGTTTTTCAAAATCCCATAACCACTACTTATGACTACATCGCTACTCTTACAAGTGGAACCATGACACAAAGGATGTCATACATATAAACATAATTAACTGTGATGTAATAAATATCGCATACATTTAGTTCACTAAAGAGCCAATTATACCTCCAATCCAAGTTAGATTTGCATGAAGATAGTCTTATACTACATAAATATTCAAAATAAAGTCATTCAAAAAATTAGTTACAGAGAATTCTAGAAACCTTCAAGAAGTAAGAATACAATTCACCTATAAGACACTAGCATATCACACTATATTATTTTTAGGACTTTAAATACTATAACTTTAAATAAGTAACATAAATACAATGTAACACTTATGCAATGAACACAATATCTTTAAAAATAAAATAATGGTAAATATGACATCTACATATCAAAATTTAGCTCACAATTACATAAAAATAGTTTTTAGTAAAATAGGCATAACTTTCTCCAAAAATAATATTTTTATGATTGAGTAGAAACAAGACACATAGATTTAAAAACTCAAAAAACATTAGTACAATATATTTTTGTATAATTTTATAATTGCAACATATTCACTATTAAAACACAATCCTGAATATAGTAGAACAAATTAATAGTCCTTAATTCATTTATATCTATAACTAGTGAAACTAGGAATGTATGATTTTGATGAGGAATTACAAAACCTAGTTCGAGACGTAATAAAAATTATTTTGGGAATCCTAGTTCCAATGTTTTATTATTAAAAACATGATAAATTGTTGATTTTCTCTCATGATATATTTCTAGTTGTAATTTTCTAAAAACCTAGTTCTAATTTTCTTACAAAGTTTTTATAATTTAAAATAATGCAATTCAAAAAAAAAATTATAAAAAATTTTAACATGTGAATCTATAAATTTTCTATAGCCTTATTTTTATAAGAAATACATAAGTCATAATTTCTTCATGAAAATATATGCATTCAAATATCGACCAAATTAAATATTTCTTAAATATTTTAATAAAAGAGTCCTATCTCAATGCTTCTAGAGATTTGGTGAAAGACTAGAGATGAATGAATCAACTCAATATTTACCTCATTATTTTAATCCTTCCAAATAAACACTTAAAAATCTCTTAGCTTCCGTAACCTACTCTTTTTTTTTAATCTCAAATACATAATAACAATAATAATCCACCCATATATATTTTTATTCTATAAATTACCTTCCAAAAACTTCATTAAAAATAAAAAATGAATAAAATAAACTATTATATTCTTAACAAAAGAACATAATTTTAAAATACCTTTTCCCTTATGTACATCTTTTTTGTAAAGAAATATTTTTAAAATATATTTTTTCACTTATTTTGAATAATGATTTAAAAAAAAAACTAATATTAGGAAATTATATTTACTAATTCACCACTAAGATAAATATAATAGTTTATTTCCTATATTCTTAAACTAAACTTGCACATTCAATATATAAATAAACTAAATAAAACAATAAGTAAATAAAGTAAATAATATTATACACTCATAATTATTCAACACTATTTATTTATTTATATTTAAGTTTAATTAATTATTCTTATATTAATTAATTAATATTTTCTCACACATTTGAACTATAAAATACTTAATTCCCAAAACCTAGTTCACCTTACACATTATTAGTATCTATTTTACAATACATCTTGCCACACAAAATCTTAATAACATTTATTAGTTAAAACATATGTGTATGTATGTATAATCATTTCAATTGATATTTATTAGTTACTTATGTCATTACTATATACATTACATGCAACCACAATAGATTGGGAACAAACCATTACTCCACATAGCATTAACCATTAAAACCAATAAAATATCATAAAAAATAATACTAGCATTTCACAATAAAACATCCAAAAGAGTTGAAATGATGGATGTTATAGTTTTAAACTTTTGAAAATATTCATTTTATACAAAAACTATAGAATGTTTTTAAAAAATCATATGTAAGTGGAAATGTGGGCCTCTCCAACACTATTTACTTATATATTATAAAGTTATGAAATTTAAAATTTGGAAGTTAATGAAAACTATATCTTTTTGTACATTTCTTGGAAAAATAAGTTTTAATAGTAAACTTATTTGTGCATTTTATTTTCCATGATTGATATTATCTCATGAAAATTCAATGGGGAATCATATAGAACTATATGTGTTATGATAGGACATAATTTACCATGTTATGCCCATATGACTCTAGGTTTGGATGGAGTAGAATTTTATACCCATTTGTTTCTAATGTAAACTATATGATATGGAAAGTAAGAGCTAAAAATAAAATTATATATAAACAAATGAAATTACATTTTTAAACATTAGCAAGATTGAATCATCATTTCTCTTTCGTATGCCTATATAGATACATTATATGACCATGCAAGGTTCTAATTTGATCTTTTATATTCATATAAATGTAATTGAAGACCCACATTAGATATAATAATACTCATAAAATTCATTCAAGGTAGAGAATCTAATGATGATACTTCATCATTGTATCCAATGATATGTTATTCCTTCTATGCATGAAATTGTGAGTTTGATTTGTGCTTGTGGATCCATTTGTGTATGCATTGATTGGTATGGTCTTTCCAAATATTATGTTTTGGCGTCCTTGAATGATGTGTACTACTGATTTTATTATTTATGATTGAGTTGGTTAGGTTATGAATACTTGACATGTTTAGTGTGCATGTTGAATTACTATCTAGTGGGTTCTCTCCTACAACATATGGGTGGGCCTAAGGGTACCACAGGGCTAGGTAATGTTGATCATGATTTGGGCTCATGGATCCTTTTATAAAAATGAATAGCATGCAAGGATTTTTTTACCTTGTATATGTACTAAAATTTTATTTTTTTATCATTCAATACATAGGTTAAGACATTTGTGTACTTATAATCAAATTGGTAATTTTATTGAGAAGTAATATTGTATTAGAGCTCAATATACCCACATATGTGGCATGAGTTTAATTTTGTAATTTGTAAATTGTTTAATCCTATATTAGATTTTTTAAGGTGTTTTCTAATGAAATTATTATTTTTAGTTAAATAATAAAACATGGTTCAAAAACATATATTATGTTTTGTTTAAAATAAAACATGTAACTTGTGTAGAAGTAATCTTTTTTTTCTATCGTTAAATTGCTGCTAAGGGGAAACATCCTATATTGATATCAAAAAATGAGTTACATTGTCTTCCATTTTATGAAAGAAAAAACCCAAGACATAAACCAACCCCTATACCAAAATGGCTTTTAGCCCTATTTCTTACAAACAAAATGGCCATAGGCTCACCTATTATATCCCTTCCAAAAACCATTACCAATGACCAAAAACATAGAGTAAACCCTATTCTTTAACTAGATTGACACATGCCATTATGGCTACCATAGATGGACTAACTCATATAGATAAACTTTAACAGAAAAAAACTACCCATCATAGCCTTAATCTTTCCCGCAACACCTTTAGCTTCAACCATTACCCAGATTTCCTTGCTCAATCCTCCTCATTGTCTGATACTACCCTCTTCTTGTAGGCCAAATAGTTTGACACCACTAGACAATCCATGCCATATTTTTGGCGAGCCTATCCTTTTGCCTTCTATTCAGGGTCTCTTCCATCATTTAGAATCCACTCTTCTCTTGTGCTGAGGTCCCAGTGGTCATCGTCACCCATGACTATCTCACCTGATATCCCTTCATCCTCCACATATTTCATGGCCTAAGCACGAGGAGGGTCTTCCATCATTTTCATCACTCTAAGTAGGAAGAATATGTCTCTCTCTCTCTTTCACCACATAATTTTGCAAAATTTGTTGGGTTGATAGTTCTTATCAATAGAAACTTCAACACCTCCCCACCATTTTGATGCATCATGTAGTAATTTTGTGGCATTGGGATCATTAGGTAGCCATCAATGTTATCCAAGGCTTCATCAATTTCACCCAGCCACACATGGATGAAGACCATCTTGGTTAATTTCTTGCCTCTCACCTTGGATACACCCATATGAATCAACATCACCAAAAACATGGCAGGAATATCCACATTCAACCTAAATCCTTGGTATGCCTTCAGAAATTCTAGTCCTGAAACCTTTTTGGTTGCCTAGAGAATCAATGAGTGGGAGGAAGCCAACAACCCTCTCAATCTTTTGTCAATTATATCTCCCACAAAGGAGTGTTGTTTCTTTTCAGTATTTAGAAACAAAAGAGTATTCATTATTCTTGGTTCAAACAACCCACTCAAGCATGCTATTTATCGGGCTTTCCCAATAGCAGTTTTTATTAATCCCTGCAAACAGAGGCATACCCAAGAGTCACCCAAGAAGAGTAGCCACTTTTAGATTCAGTATTTTGGCCAGATCCTTTTGTAGACTTGGTTGTGTATTGAGGAAGAACACCTTTTATTTTTCCTAGTTTATGCTCTGCCTTTATGCTTTGTAGTAGTCATCTAGAAAATTCTTGATCACCCTTACTTCTCTCCTACTTGCCTCCCCAAATAGAATGGTGTCATCTACAAACTCTTGGTGAGTGGTGGGATCTAAACCATTTGCTACATGTACTCCTACCCACTTCCCTTCCCTTCTCAAGATTTGTATTCCTCTTCCTAGCACCTATGTTATGATAATGAAAAGGAAGGGAGAGAGGGGGTCTCGTTGTTGTGCCCTTAGCACACACGCCCCGTTTGGAATGGGGACCCTCTTTTCTTTCGACTTTCTGGGTCATTTTTGTCACCGCCTCATTTTGCGTGCCCCATTTTTTGTGCCCCTAGTGGTCAATGTACTTCCAAAGTTTCATCATAAGTTGACCATGTTCCCCTTGGCTGGTTATGTCTAGTTTTGATGCCTTCTGAGGTCTCCCTAGCAGTTTGCTGCTACCAGCGGCCTTGGACCCGGCCGGGCCCGCCCTCTTGGGTTTCCCTTGCTGGGTTTCCTTGTCGTTTCCGCCATCCTTGATGGAAAATGGGCTGCGTCTTCCCGGCCCTCGGGCCCCGGCTTCGTATTTACCGACTATTGTGTTTTGCGGGAAGTCCTGGCTACCGTCGAGCGCTCCGGGCCCGAATCTCCGGACCTCTGATTCCAGAGTTCCATGTAGGTTTCACCGTTTCTTACGATGGACCTCTGGCAGAACTCCACCCCCCGGGCTTTGACTCTCTGTTTGCCGCCGCTGACCACTCTGAGTCAAACTTTCAAGCGGCTGCCATCTTGCGCTCTCCTGGCCGTTGAACCTCGGATCTCCTGCCACCGTTGTTGATTTTCAAATTCACCAACTTCATTGTCTCAATGTACCTGCATTTAATGGAGCCACTAATGGCGGTCGGGGTATAAATAGAAGGTTCATTCCTATCATTTTCACTTGACAGTGTTGCAGGGAGTGATCAGAGCTTGCCATAGGAGTCTGCCGTCTTTGAGGCCTCTGATTGATCATCATCCTTTGCCTTCCCTTATCGATCATGAGTGGATCCCACACCTCCCCACATCGAGTGTTTAAGGTAGGTCTTCTATTCACCATCGTGAGCATTGTTTTCATGATTTTATAAGGTTTAAAATGAACAATGACCACCAAAGGACATGCAGATGATGGAATACAACATTACGAACAAAACCCATGTCCTCAAAATTTGAGTAACCCAACGTAGCATCCTCATGAGCAATTCGGAGCTTTATCCCCATGCGGCTATTCTTCGCAGGAGCCTTCATGATCCTCGGGCCTGGACGCTCCTTTTGCCGGTGAAGACTTAACGAAAACTGTCGGTATAGCTTTTGGCTCCCTCGGGCCCGGGCACCCGAGATTCTACACACAGGATTCTGTCCTTCATTTGCTGTCGCTGAGACTTTGTCCAGTTAGCAAGACCTTTCGCTGAGTACATCCTTCTCTTGTTGAGTGATGAGTCGAGGAGACGTTCGTCTGTCGCCAAGACCTCACTGCGAACTCCAAAGGTCTTGGCGATGCCTTCGCTTTCGGCGAGACCCCATAAATTTTTCCAAGACTTCCTGGCAAGGCTCCTCCTCTTGGCGAACACACTTTTCCCTTTTTAGTTTGCGTGACTTTGCCTTTCGGCATAACCTTTCACCGACATCCCCTCCCCTTATCATTCAACATGCATGGAGCGAGTTGGCAGGACGTGATTTGTTGGCAAGACCTTTCTCCAAGACAGATTTTCACAACGACTGAAACTTCTCATCGCCAAGACAAAGGAGGACTCTCACCGAGATGCACAACCCACTTTACCCGCTTCGCTATAGCTTTTGGATATCGGGGAGACCCTATGTCGATCATGCGATGTTTCACCGAGGGCATCCACTTATTCACATGTCGCTGTAACAACCCCGTTATCATGCTGACAGAGACTCATCATGATATCTGTGAGACATAGTGGTGTCGGGGGAACCTCTTGTAGAGTGCTCTTGTTTCATCGAAAGCCACCCCGAGCTAGCCCTTTGTTCTCCAAGAGAAAGCAGATCTCACACCGAGAGCCATCGTTACCTGTCGGTAGGACCTGACCTTTTCGTTGTAACCTCCTGCTGCAAAACTCGTGCTTGGCCGAAACAAACCTGAATGTTGTTCGTCGGGACACCACAAACCTTATGCCTATAGAGTCCACCATAGTCTCACCGGAAGTGTATTCAAAGGGAATCTGTGTGTAAGGTTGGCGAGACCAAGGGTCTCTCGCTAGGACCTTACAGCGATAGCAATGACTCCCCCTGATGTGCATCGCTTACATCCCGGTCGGCATAACAAAACGAAATCACCGTGACAATTGCCAATAACCCAACTCTCAATGAGGACCCATATGCACAAGTCAGGGAGACGAACTGAGTTTGATAGGACACAGCCCCGACAATGAAACCTCTGCAGATAGATTAATGCACAAGAATTGTGATCATTGACACATCAAGGGAGTTATGCCGATAAACTTGTAGCATGCAAATGTTAGAATAAAACAACATGGGTGTCAGGAGGACAGCCATAGACCTATGCCGATATGGACCTAGACATGAAATGCATAACTTGACTGATTCAATGGGGCAATATAGAAAATCCAGGCTCGACGTCCATCCAACTTCCGGGCTCTGCCATCCGGGAGTCCTCTCCCCATCCGCTGTTCCGAGGGGAAAATCTTGCCTGCCCCTCTGAGCTCTGGGCTCCGCCCTTCTGTCCGCTACACCACTAAAAACAAAAAAGCACAGCGGGCCCTAGTGCTGGGTCTGGTCTTGCTCTCGGTTTTTGGTGAGACATTCATCTTCACCAAGACCCTTCCCCGACCCAAAAACTTATGCCGAGGGCCCCCTCCATCGCCAGGACTTCACCTGATCGGTGAAACCTCTCACTAAAGATGCAAACCCCACGCAGATGTGATTTGTCGGCGAGACACATGGCTGTCGCCGAGACCTTTCTCTGAGGTGGACTTTCACACCGATTGAAACTGAAACGAAATGACGGCTTCCTCTCGGTTCGGGCCCGAAGGTCTGGACTTCCGTCCTACATTTTCCATCCCAAATGCTGAGTGCACCACGCCCCCCCAACCTTCTGGGCCCAATAATGTAAAACCGTTGGCCGCCCTTTGACCCACTGGACCCCGGACCCTAGAGTTCCTTCTCCAAAATTCTATTTTCAGCCTGCTGTTCCAAACTGCCATCTCCAGATGGCTATCCAGCCTGAGACTTCTGGATTCTCCTAAACCTATCCAAATGAGCCCAAATTTGAAATCTAATTTTGACCCACGTGCTCAATTTCAGTCCTCTTCATTATGAACCTTTCAAATTATCAAAATTCGATTGGAGAAAATCTCCTAGAGCCCTACACCCTATTTTCCTTTCCAAAGCGGCATTTCTACCAAGGAAGTCCCCCCATCCGGGCCTGAACTATCCAAATGCCCTTAATCAAAAGACCGATGACATCAAGAGATAAAGAATCATGTTATGCTTGATAAATCATTTAAAATGAATTTCATCTTTGGGATTTCAACTAACGTAAATACTTTCGTGATCAATTTCGCTAACTACACCTTTGCTTGTAGAATATATGGAATCAGGTGTAGGACCTTCAGGGGCACCTGTCGAAAAGGAAAAAGGAAAGAAGTCAGGAAAGACTCCTCGAGGGAAAGAGGACAAGGACTAGATGAAATATCAATTCCAGGGTTAGCCTCTACACTCAAAAGTCACCACAGATTGGAAGATCACTGACACCAACATAAGGCAAGTTGATATTGACGAATTCACACAAAGGGTCAGGGTCAATCCAATGACAAAGAATGCAAGACTGATAAGAAAAAATGGAATAGCAAAGGCTGCTAGATTCTCTCCATCCCTCATGGCCCCCGAGTTGGTCATGGCTTGTCAGGAGGCATATCAACCTGACACAAGGACAATCATTGATAGAGAGGGCAACGTCCTCGCCGACATGTTAGCTGAAGGGATCACGAATACTTTCCACATCCCTAATTTTCAAGAGATGGAAGTCCCCCACCATAGAAGAATGTCAGGCGGCATGGGATGATAATTTGGTGAGCTACATAAAGTCAATAAATCAGCAGTGGCTTAAAGAAAGGCGGGGCAGCGCTGCAAAGGTTCCTCATGAACTCTTCCGCAGCAATTTCCACGAAGATTATCATGACTTGGTTACCATGTTAAGTAGGGTTATGGGTCTTTCTGCGACCACCTTCTTTCAGGAGTGGATGGTATACTTCATTGAGAAAATTCTTCGGGGAAATGAGGATGTCACCACAAAGACTTCGTTTTACTGGGGAGGAATCATAAGCAACTGCTTCCATGAGCAGTTTGTCAACGTAAAGAAGAGCTCCAAATTCTATATGACTTCCTATCTCGTCTATTCCTTGGCAGATCAGAGACAATACAACGGGTTGCTAATGGCACCCGATCAGGAGCAGGGGCGAAGACTCAAGGCCTATGATAGATATCCGCAGCTCCAGTACCAGAACTTCAAAAGGGAATACTACAGAGTAAACGATGCCTTCATCGGCCATATTATCAGAATGATTGCCAAAGACCTCGAGAGGAGGGTCTCCCACAATACTAGGGAATTTTTGAAGTAGTATGCCTTCCTCTTCATTCAGTACCCGAAATTCACATACATCCATGCCCAGGGCTTCACTGAAAGGCCAAACAGGTTGCCTCGATATCCCAACGACCGAATCATCTTACTAGAGCTTTCTCGGTAGCTCCAACACATACAAGTAATCTTCAGTGGCAAACACATAGCAGGGATTTCTTATCCCATGACTCTCGGCCAAGGCATGTATAGACTACAAACTTCCTAGTGTGCTGGTAACTCTGAGAAAGAACTAAAAGATTAACATTTCTACCTACACACTGCTCGCCCATGGATAGACCCGCAAGGCCACATAAGAAAGGCACTAGGGCTGGGATTCGCTCATCTCCACCACATCGAGGATTTTTGGGCAGACTGCCAGGACAATAAAGAGGTACGTGCAAGGCACTATATGCGAATGATGGTGCAGTTTGTAAGGAAGGTGCAACCTTTCCCCATACCAAACTAGGTCGAGGAAGACGAGAGCACCGTAATGCACCCCAGGTACCCTACAGTCGCCAATCTGCCAATACCAATAATAGACTGGAACGAGCAAGAGGTCGATGACCTTGACACTATAACCCAGCCAATCTTGGCTCGTACTAAGGAGTGGGTTGATGGATGGGTGGCCCAATTGAAACAGGAGGAGGTGATTTTGACTTATGAAGGGCTCAAAAGTGCGCCGAGTGCCATAGAGGATGTCGCTGCCACTGCTTCAACTGGCGGGACATCCAAGTCTCCTCCGGTCACCAAATCCAAGAAGAGAAAAGAGATAGAAACAGGGCAGTCTCCTGACCCCAAGGTCTATACAAGGAAGGAAACGGGAGGCTCACCCTCCAAAAGGCTCAAGCAAGTGGGGAGCACCACGAAACAACCCTCAACCTAGGAGGAGAAGGCGAGGGATACAGATCAATTAGAACCTCTCTTGGCTCTCCCTGCCCCTGCCATTGTGCCACCTACCTCTCTAGCCATGATTGCCACATCCCCATTAGCGGTGGACATCTCCGTCCATCTTTCCCCTTCGCCTTCGACTGAGCCTGTGATTGTAATTGACTCCTCCTCGGCCATGACTACTCCCCCTTCCTTCGCTGCCATGTCACCAACCAAATCGCTCCCCCTGGCGACAGTAATAGCACCTATTCCCACCTCTGCCATGCCTGAGGCTCTCTCAAGACATATGCAGAACCTTCCCCTTGAGCTCTCCCAGATCCTAATGGATCCCGCTCTTCAAGTAGCCCTTGCACAAGTCCTCGCTACTGCTCAGCCATCACAACCGCCGACAGGGCCACTGGCTATGGAAGCCACCATGCTAATCTCTAAGGAGTGGGAAGAACGAGAGAGGGAAGCCTCGAAGCCCTTTGAGGATGAAGCCGATGACTACCACGAACACCCGGAGTATGAACATCGAACTATTGACAGGGTGGCTTATGAGGAAGAGGAAATTGGTTCCTTAGAGAGCGGGGATGAGAAAGATAACACTGATAACACTAGTGGCAAGATAATTGTGCAGGCCTTTAACGATGATCTTGAAGAAGAACTGGCCCGCTGGCCAAAGGACACCAAAACAAAGACAGAAAGGTCGCCCCTTGAGAAGAAAAAATAGCAGCAAGAAGATTTACCTGAGGGTGGAACCCAAGTTGTCAAGGGCCCCGAAGTCGAGCACTCCAAGGAACCTGTGCGCAAATTTTAGCGTGCTGAGGAAAAGAAAAAGGAAGAGACAGTAGGAAAAGGGAGTCCCATGCAACAACCATCTACCAGGCCTCCTATTGAGCGCATTATGTTTATCCAAGACTCTGATGAAGAAGAAGGAGATGTTGCTAAGGAGAAAGAAAAGTCCCCAGAGGATACGAGAGTGGAAACCTTGGCCTTAACTGAGAGAGGCGAGGGTGGCCATGATTCACCTAAGGGAAAATCTGCCATGCCAGAATTGTTGGAAAAACAGCTTGAGAGAAGAACTCCCGTATTAAAGGATCGAAGGGCAAAACTAGAATCCATCTTAGCCCGAGCCCAAATCGCAAAAAAGAAGGAAAATAAGCTTAAGATCTGATCCAAGGTAACGATGGATGCTTTTGGGTCTCGAGCTATACAGATAGCCACGCCTGTGGTAGGTCATGAAGGAATAACTTACAACGTCTCCACCATGGATCTAGGGACCGCCACCAGAGAGTAGAAAGTCGAGCACCTTGAGGAGTCAGTGGCTACGGTGGTGCATTTGATAAGGCAGTACAAGATTTCAAAGGACGAGCTCAAAGCACAGGTGGTTGCTTTAGTTGATTACATCCAGCAGTGGTCATCAATGGATGACCTGCCTACCACGTCCATGATTGGGCCCCAGCTGTTGTCCAAAGAACAAATCGACAAGATGGAGAGAAGGAAGAACTTGGAAAAGACTACAGAGGACTGGTTCTGACAAGTCTTATATGTCAGAAACATGGGAATTAGTCGGGCTGTTCGGACAGCCAACAAGTTCTTGGACCTGCAACAATCTTTGGAGGGCACAAAGAAACTATGCACCAACTTCCCTGTAGTATACGACTCCACCTTCCCAAGGATTGAGAATATCCTACAACTGCCAGAAGCCACGTGGGAAAAGGAGCTTGTATTTAAGAAAGACAATCACTGGCTAATGGATGTATGGCGACGAGACTTTGACAACCGGAAGGAAAGGTTGGAACAGATAATGAACAAGTAGATCCAGATATTGAATGGGTCAAAGAAATCAGAGCAAAATGTGCCCAATACCTCAAGCTAATGATGGATTACGACATGCCCGCAGTGCAAATGGATCCAGAAAAGGTGAGGCCTTATTTCCAAAAGAAGATGGAGGATGGAATGTCTGGTGAAATCATGGTGGAATTCATGAGTTTTGTTGCTGGTGCCTTCAATCAATCAGAGCTATTCAGGGACCAAGGCACAAAATATGATGAGGATTGGAAAAAGTTGGAAGATAACATGAAAGAATGGAGCTACCAAGTGCTGCGATATGAAATCATTGAAATAGACAAGCTCCAGGCGGTCATCCTCAAGTTCATAAAGTACACAACATCGAGAAGGCAAGAAGACAGCCCTGTCAAGAATGAAGAGCTCCCTAAAGAGTAGCTACAGTAAAATAGCAATTAGCTAAAGGACAAAGTGCTATAGTGCCGTCACTAGAAGGAAAAATAGGGAAATGGATAAAATGTAAATTTAAATTGTGACATATTGGGGGTAGATGAAACCCTATTTTGTAATGAATCTTGGCCACACAATAAGAATTAATCTTGGCCATTCATTTGACTTTTGGAACACTATAAATAGGGGCTCTCCTCTCATTTGCAAAGGGAGTTGAGTTGTTGTAAAGACATGCTACAGAAATTTATAAGGAAAAGACATTGACTTGGTGCATTTTCTGAGTTTCTCACATGTTGTTTGATTCAATCTCCATTGTTAAATGCTTAACTTAGGTTTTATTGTTGTTCTAGTTAGCTATTTTCTTTCTTTGGTAGATTTTAGGAATGTTGTCCTGTGATCATGAAAATTCCTGTTGTGTTGATGACTTCTTAGTCCATACTTTTTGTTGTTTGCTGATAGTAGATAGTTGTGTAAAGTTAGTCTGGGCTTGAATTCAAAGCTGCTCCAAAACTTTTATCTTTGTTCATGCATGTACATGGTGAATGAGAGACAAAACATTTGTAGACCTTAGAAGATAGCACAAGTTCCACGATACTGTGAGATTTCTGGTTAAGTGGAATATTGTTTGAGGAAGTTGTCCATTGCAGGAAATCCATCATCACTGTTCACAATTAGTTGCAGATCTAGGAACTCTCTCTCTCCCCTGTCCTTTTTCCCTTTTTTAATGAGTAACCTATGCTAAGGTTCATTGCACATTGTAAAGCCAAATCTAATAACAAAATGGAGTTCAAGACCGCTGTTTGAACCTACAGCAAATGCATAACAACTCTCCCATCTTAAGAACTTTGTTTCAAGATCCAACTTCCTATGCTTTGTAATTCCTACGTAAGACCGCCTTGTGATTCTAGCAAATCACATCAAACAACTGAGATATTCCAAGCATTGTCAATACCTGACATTAGAGACCCTGGGATAGTGTTTTGCAATCTAATTGTGGAAGATTATCTTTCAAGAGAGGTAGTGCACCTATGCACTGCCTGTGTTGAGAAGTGCATAAAAAACACATCAACACTTGTCTTAATCCCCTTGTTGATGGGAAGAATCCATGTGCCAATCCATTCACTAGTACAAAAAATTTGGTTGTTGAAATACAACTCTTAATCTAATTTATCCACTTTTCATCAAAACCAAACTTCCCCAACACTTCCAAAAGGAATTTCCTATCCACCATGTCATATGCTTTAAGAATGTCCAATTTTAATATGATACACATTTCCTTGTTCTTCCTGGCTGAGTGTATGGTCTCATGCACAATGATTATGACTTCTGAAATCAACCTTCCTTGCACAAATCCACTTTATTCTTCTAATATGACCTCATTTAGTACTCCCTTCAATCTATTTGCTATGATTTTAGTGACCACCTTATACACTGTATTGCACAATGCAATTGGTTTGAAATCACTCATCATTTGTGGGTCTTTCTTCTTGGGAATTAGGGCCAGAAATTTATGATTTACTACTCCCAACATTACCATCCTTCTTCTTGATTCTTCTATTGCTACTACTAGATCATCTCCTACTGAATCCCAAAATTTTTGGAAGAAACTAGCTAGGAAGCCATCTGGCCCCAAAGCCTTGTCTGGATTCAACTAGAAAACTACTTCCTCGACTTCTTCTTAAGAGATTTTTTGATACAATCACCTATTCTACTCTTCATTTATGATTGATGGGATTGAGCTCAACAACCTTTCCCTTGTTTCTCTATTCTCCTAGTTCTACTTATTTAGGATGGCTTCAAAAAAATTGATAGCCTCCTTATTCACTTCCTCTATAGATTGAGTTACTTCCTGATTTTCTTTCTTGATTTATGTTATCATGTTCCTATTCCAATTGACAATTGTTGATTTCTAAAAATATTTGGTGTTCCTATCTCCCTCTTTCAACCAAGTTTCTCTTTATTTTTGGCACTAGAAGCACTCTTCCTCTTCAGTAACTCTACTAATTCATCTTTCAGACATATTTCATTCTCAAAATAATTTGCATCCATTCCATTTTATATTATGTGTTCATTTAGGGCTTTTATTTCCTACTCCACTCTTTCTTTCTCCTAGAATATGTTTTTAAAGTGAGACTCATTCCATTCTTTTAGTTTTTCTTTGATGAATCCTAGCTTCTTGTTGATTTTATAGAGCTCCAATTTGTCTCCAAACTTGATCACATTCCACCATCTATATATTAGCTCTGGAATTTGTTCATCCCTCAACCACATATTTTGAATTTGAATGGGATTCCCTTTGGGGGGTCTTCTTGACCAAAGGATAGCATTACTGGGAAATGGTCTAATCCTATGAAGGGTAGTATTTGAGTCTCTTGTGTGGCTGTTGATTCCCCCAATCTCCACACACCAAAAATATATCCATCCTTTTAGCTATGTTGGTAAATCCATTCCTTCTATTTGACCATGTGTAGATCCCATTTCTAGTTTGTAAGTCCACTAATTAATTATTGTCTACAAATTCTTGAAAATCACATTGTATGGTAGTGATGCTGCCCATCCCCCTTGCTTCTCTTCTTTATCTAGGTTAGCATTAAAATCCCCCACTACTATACCTCTCTCATTCCTGTGATTTTCCAATTCACTTGTAATTCTCCTCCACACTTGTCTTTTTTCCACAGTGGCAATTGGACCATATATGTTGATGATGAAGAAATTCTCATTTCTCATCAATCCCTTGATTCTTATAAGTTTCCAATTGTCTTCTTCTTTTTCCACTACACCTTCTATTGATAGAGGGTTCCATATTACACCAATACCTCCAGATGCACCCTCTACCTCCATAAATTGTCCTTTCCATTGCCTCTAATTTCTCATTCTTTCATTTCCTTCTTCTTTACTCTATTTTCTTTCTTGAGTTAAAAATATGTAAACTTTTAATTGGTTAATTTGGTGCTTAACCATGCACCATTTGTCAGGGCTATTGATTCCTCTAACATTCCATGTGATGATCTTCATTTTCTCCTGGGAAGGAGAAAATCCTTCCCAGTCCTCAGTTTCCTTTTCCCTAATGCATTGGATGCAATTACCAAATTTTCTCTGTTCGATCTTTGACCCCTTTTTCCCTTCCTCTTTATGTTTGGTCTTTTTAATTTTTGATTGGGACTGCTCAAGCATCCTTTCCTCAATTATCTCTCCCTCCTCTACCTCCTCTTGGTATTCTTCCTCTAATTCTATGTCTTGATCACTCCCTTCCTCCTCAGCTTGTGTGTTGCTTTCTTCCTCCTCCAAGTTCTCCTCTTCTTCATTATTTTTGACAATTTTCTTCCCCTTCTCTTCCTCACCTCCCTCCTCTTGCATGTCCATTTCTAAATTTTTTGTTTCTTTGGAAAACTCTTTGATCTAAGTGTTAATTCCTTTTCATAGTTCCTTTGCTTTCCCCAAGAGATTTTTTAGGTCTTTCTTTGTCTATGTAGCTACCTCCTTCAAATGTGCTTGCATTGGTTGAAATTCCTCCCTTCTAGCTTGTGTTTCCCATTCTATCTTTCTCTTTTTTGATCCTGACATCTCTCTTTGGGTTGAAACCTCTCGAAATCGAACCTGGTCCTCCTTAGATGTGCTATTTCCTATTTCTCCCAATCCCATCTCACTTTGAATCCTTTCCATCCCCCTTTTTGAACAACCTTCCTGGATTGATTTTCTTAAAAGAAAATTCCCTATGCATGCTCCTTAGCACACCTCTATTTCCTGTTGCCAGCTTCCATACTTGGTCAGGATCTCTAATTTTTTGAAGATTTCAACTCTCTCTACTATTTCCACCAAGATGTTGGCTTCTGCCCTTCTTTTCCATTTACAAAGTCTTTGTCTACTCCTAGACACACCCCTAGGGCATCCCCTATTTTCACCATAGCCTCCACATTCCACTATTTCGATAGGAGGTCCACCAATTTAATCCATGTAGGGGCTTTTTTAATGGTGTAATTCTACGGATAAAAAATTGATTTCTATTTTAGGCAATGAAAACTATGACCATTTAGAAAAAGGGGGTTTTCCATATAATATTTCCTGCTTTAAATTTTGATCTATACACTCTATGAGAAAGGAGTTTGGTAATTGATGAATGCTTACTCAGTCTTTGAAATTGTTCTGCCACCAAGCCTTGATCTCCTCTTTCGGGGATCCTGGCTTGCACCATTTGATGAATAATGCTTTATTTGTTAGCTTGGTTACTCTTGCTTCAATCACTTTTGTTGGAATTGTATACAAATTACTCCCCCACGGTCTCATGCTATCTTCTACATCCTTTCCTTTCCATTTTCGTTGGAATTTCCTCTTGTTCACTCTTCTATTCAAATTCAGATCCCTTGGGTTCATCGTTCTACTAGCTTCCGGTACTTATCTGCTTCATTGATTCATTTTTCCTTTATACATTGGGTTAGGGATTTCTGATCCTTTCACTTTCCAGATTTAACTGGTGCATTTTGGAATACCGCTCCTCTCACTTCTCCAATTTGAATTCGATGAATCTCTAGGGAACCTCTTTTTTGAGAACCACCCTCACCCAATGCTTTTTGCACTCTAGTTTTCACCATTTCTCTACCCTTTGTTTGACTTCCCTCCTGGATCAGACACCTTCCTCCAATCACCACCTTGTGTTCTCCTTCTCACCTAGTTGCGATTTTGCATCATAGGGCCTTCTATCTTGCAGTAATGTGGGTGGAATTTGTCCACTTAGGCTCCATTTGTGAACACCAATTGTGGGTTGTGCCTAGCACTATTTTCCCTTCCACCCACCTCTACATCCTCTCCTAATTGTCTATCCTCCTCAATATCTCCCCAACACCTCCCATTCACATCTCTTACTATTTTTTTGCTGAAATTGATCACCTTATGCCATTTCTTTTAGTCTTCATCGTGTAGAAGTAATATTTTATTATTATGTTTAAGGAAGGAATAATTATGCATGATGGTTGAAATGTTAACTTGTGTTTAGGAATTATATTCCTTTGCTTGCATTTTTTAAATTTTCATGTGTGAAATTAATGCATGTGATTAGAATAAGAATTTTGTTTAAATTTTAAATGTTTCCTTTGGAGTATATCTTGTGGAAAATAAAGATATTTTTCATGTTCATTCTCATGGTATTTCTGAGAGCAACCCATTAGGTGAGCACCAAATTTGGTGCTCGCTAAATGAAAGTGCATCATTTGGCAAGTGCCAAATTTTGTTGCCAAATGTGAATGATGACTTTTAAGAGTGTAATTTGTTGACTCGTTTTTGTTTTTTTTGTCTTTGTATTTTGATTTTTTTGCCAATGAAACTATATACATGAAACAAACATTCAAGTATAAGTTGACATTTACATATGGGAATGTACTCCCTTATACTTTAAGTTATATTTCATGTATACAGTTTTAAGATGTTTGAGAGTGGTTTTGGATCACTTGGAGTTATAATAAAAATTCTAGTTTTGAGAAGAACTTATAATATTTCAGACTTTAATTTTAATAATCAACATGTCAAATTTTAGTAATCAGGAGGTCAAATTTTAGTAATCAGAAAGTTATATAATTGTTGAGGGCCACACCGCCCGAAACCCACACAAATAAAAACAATAGATACCAACATAGAAGATGTGAGACAAAAAAATAACTCACTTTCAATTATTTTTAGAAAATGAAATTACATATTCAAAACTTATATGCTATAGCCTCATGGTCTTGATTCATTACACCAAAATCAACTTTGAAGAAAAAATATATTATTCAGAGCCACAATCTGCACTAATGGAGCCACCTTCTACAGCCCCCACTTAACCCTTTTTATTTTACCCCAATTAGTGCCCTTGAATTTTCTAGAAAGTGTAACTTTCTATTTTGTTTTGGTGCCAAAATTCTCACTGTTTGATTTCTTTCCTTGGAAGAAATTTTAATGAAATTCACTTTTTAGTGGGGAAACTTCATGGGGCCATAAATTTTGATCCTAGTGTTTTATTTTCTATTATAACATGTTGGAAATCTCTCAAAGAGATATACAATGTCGAAACATTAGAGATTAGCTCATCAACTTTTCGAGCTATTTCAGTGCCTCTAAGGTTTTTATGTCTAAATTTGAAGCTTCAATGGAGAAATTTCCTAGGATGGAAACTTTAATAACTCCCAAACGATGTAGGGTATTGAGATGATTCTTTCATGGTCAGATTTTTTTTTGGTTCTACTCCTTGGGGTAAAATTTTTAGGCTCATACGAGCCCGTTTAGGCCAACTTACTAAAAATAGAAAGTGACATTTTTATCCTTTTCTGGCTCTTGATTGTCCTACACCCCTTAAGTGCCATCATGGAAATAAAAACAACGAAATAAATTAAGGAAAAAGAAAAATTTGGTTGATGCAAGATTTCCTTACACCGTTGGATACTCTTGTATTAGACACCTAAGGTAATTTGAAAAGTGACCCTATCACTTCTCAAGAGTTAGATGGAAACCAAGATGGTTAACCTTAGCCTTAGACAACCATGATGAATATTCAACATACATTCATCTCCATTTCACCAAGTACTCTGTGTATTGCTTGTTTCTTGTGCTTCTACCCACACAACAATCCAAAATTTATTTTATCTCCTTTTCTGAAGTAGGTGTTGGAGTATTCCACTATGCTTCTATTATTTCTTCATCAGTTCACCCCTCATTATATTCTATTAAATGTAAAATGTTAAACATAGGTGAAATATGAATTTCATCAGGAAACTCTACTTCATATGTATTTTATGAATCATGCTTCTTCAGGATCTTGCATGGTCCAAACTTCTTCATCTTTAACTTGTTGTATGTACCAATTGGAAACCTTTCCTTTCAAAAATGAACCATAACTTCATCTCCTACCTAGAGAACCCCTTATACCTCCTTTTTTGATATGCCTTATCCTTATATTGTGAGTTCATCTTATTGATATGTTTATTCACCTCTTCATGAAAATTCTTCATGTGCTCGACAAAATCTTCAACCTCATCACTACTCTTCTCCCCCTTATCCATATTTTTTAGTTCAAAAGAAATTATTTCTACTCCCATACACAATTTGGAATGGTAATTTACCAATGCTCCTATTGACAAAATTGTTGTAAGAAAATTATGCTTGTGGTATAATAAAATCCCATCCCTTGGGCTTATCTCCTACTAAGCATATTAGCAGGGTACCCAAACTCTTGTTCACCACCTCTACTTGTCCATTAGTTTGTGGATGGTGTGCAAATCTGAACTTCAAATTTGTCTTCAATTTCTTCCATAATGTCCTCTATAAATAACCAACAAATTTGGTATCTCTGTTTGAAACTATACTCTTCGGTAGACCATGTAGTCTCACCACCTCTATGAAGAACAACTCTACAATATGAACAACATCATTGGTTTTATCAAATGGAATGAAATGTGCCATCTTTGAAAACCTATCCACCATCACAAATATGGAATCCTACCCTCTTTGTGTCCTTGGAAAGCCAAGAACAAAATCAATGCTCATATCCTCCCATGGTCTCTTAGTTACTGGTAATGGATGATACAATCTAATAGTATGACTTATTCATTTCATCATTTGACATACTCTATAACTTTGTACAAAATTATTCACATCTTGTTGCAACTGTGGCCATTAATAATTCTCACTAACAAGAGCAATGGTCTTATTTTGATCAAAATGTCTAGCCAATCATTCAATATGGTTCTCCTTGATTATATTATCTCTCATAGAACTCCCTAGAATGCAAAATTGGCTTCCTCTAAACAACATCCCATCCTGATTAATAAATCCAACCATCTTGTCCCATCCAATGTAACAAGTTCCAAACAAGCCTTCCAAGCTTCTACAAATTTTGGATCTTTAGGATACAAACTCTTGAGTTAATTGAACCCAAAAACCTCAATATTCATCTCTATTAACAATTTTTTCCTTCTACTCAAGGCATATGCAACTCTCTTTGACCTTCCACTCCTATTCTTCAAAAAAAAGGTATAAATTTGCAAAAAATTAACCCATTTTAAGTTCCTTTGATTTAACTTTCCTTGACTATTGAGATACTGCAAAGCCTAGTGATCAATATATAAAACAAATTCTTTTTGCAAAAAATAGTCTCTCCATTTTTTCAAAGCCTGAACTATAGCATAAAACTCCTGATCATAGATAAAATATTTCTTCTTAGCATCATTTAACTTCTCACTAAAATAGGTAACAGGTTGAACCTTCTTGACTCAAAACAACTCCTATGGAAGTTCCACTAGCATCACAATCTACTTGAAAGGCCTTATTGAAATCTAGAAGTGCCAAAATAGGTTGCTCTATAACTTTCTTCTTCAACATATCAAAAATTTTGGCTGCTCATGTAGTCCACTTAAACTCTTTTCTATCCCCTCTCATTGCTTCAATTAGAGGTGCACACATGCTACTAAATTTCTTTGTAAATTTTTTGTAAAAACTTGCTAGACCATGAAATGATCTTACCTCCGTAACACTCCTCTGGGTAGGCCATTCAATGATAGCTTTCACCTTCTTTGGGTCCATTTTAAGACCCTTTGCTGAGACAAAAAATCTCAGATACACCAACTCTCTCTTTAGAAAACTACATTTCTTCAAATTAATCAAAAGCTTCTCCTCCCTTAACTTCTAAAAAATTATTTTGATGTGCATCAAATTATCCTCCAATGTATTACTAAAAATAAAAATATCATCCAAATAAACAATAACAAATTTTCCTAAAAATTCTTTCAATACCTCATTCATAAGTTGCATAAATGTGCTTGGTGCATTGGTTATCTTAAAAGGCATGACTAACCACTCATACAAGCCCTCCTTGGTTTTAAAGGCTATCTTCCTTTCATCTCCTTATCTAATCCAAATCTGGTGATATCCACTCTTCAAATCTATGTATGTGAAGTACTCATCTATGCACAAAAAATCCATAACATCATCCATTCTCGGCAAGGGAAATTTATACTTGATGGTGATCTTGTTGATGGATCTAGAACCTGACATTTGTCATTCCCTATCCTTCTTTGGTGCTAGTACTATAGGTACTACACATGGAATCAAACTCTCTTCGATCAATTTCTACCACAACAACTCTTGCACTTGTTTTTTCAACTCTTCACTCTCTATTGGAGTCATACGATGATCTGTCTTATTCCAAAAACTAGCTCCAGGAATCAAGTCCATTTGATGACTAATGTTTCTTACCAGGGGCAAACATTCATGTACATTATCAGAAAAAATATCTTAAAACTCATTCAACATATCTGAAACCTCTACAAGTACCTCATTAGGATCCTCTTTATCAACTCTAGGGATCAATGCAAAAACCATATGCTCATGCCTCATACCTTCTAGAAAATTTCTTCCATCAACCAAACAAATTCTTGTATTACTACATGCCTTTTCTCCTACCTCTTTCAAGGGCTTCAACTTATGACGAACTCCATCCTTTGCCAAAGAATAGGTTTTGGCATGTCCATCATGTATTGCTTGTCGATCAAACTTCCATGGTCTACCTAACAACATATACAAACATCCATAGGTAATTCCTTCTTCTCTCCAAACGCAACTTATTAACCATCTCTTCTAAAACAAGGTTATCAGTACTACCTCCATCAATAATAACATTGCAAACTTTAACTTCACACTTACATCTGGTGTGAAAAAAATTCTTCCTTTGAGTTGGTTCTTTCTCCTCATTCAACAAGGCTCTTCTAGTAACAAGAACCTCTCCTCTTTTTGTATCCTTAGAATGTGAAGAGCCAACATCTTCATATACATGTGCAACTTGTGCATTACCCTAAGGTCTTCTATTTTTCCTTGATGTTGAGGACACTCATATTCTCTATGTACTTCTTTTCACTGGAAATAGGTTCCACAAAAGCCTCCTCTTCCTCTTTGGTCTCCATAATTTTGATCACAAGGACAGTAGTTGTTATCTCTCTTCTAGTTCTCATTGCTACTAGAGCCTTCACCCTTCTTTTTATCTTCATTTCAGCCTTCATATGACCGTCCACTAGTATTTCCACCATGACCTCCACCACTTTGCTTGCTTTCAAACCTTCTATTCAAATTTTCTTCTACCTTCAAAGAAAATTGATATGCGTCTTCAATGGTAGACATTCTTACTAGACCCAACTCTTCTTGAATACTCGGCTTCAACCCATTTATGTAATGGGAAACTTTCTCCTTATTAGCCTTGGAAAGGCCTGTTCTAATTAGGACATGGTAGAATTCTTTTGTATACTCCTTGACATATTTTCCCACATGTTTCAACCCTAGCATCTTTTTCAACAAATCTATCTTGTAGTCCATAGGAATGAACTTTCTTTTTAATTTGTCCACCATCTAGTCCCATCTGGTTATTTTCTCTTTTCCTCTCCAATTCCTTTCTATTTATACCTCTTTACACCAAATATTCACATGACTCTTGAGCTTGGTCTTTACAAATTTTACCCTCTTAGAATCTTCCACCTCCTCATACTCAAATTATTCCTCCATATCGTTGATCTGATCAATCAACTCTTTTGGGTTAATATTTCTAGAAAATGTAGAAACATTTATCTTTGGTGTTTTCCCAATCTTAGAGATGGCCTTAAATAATCTTTCTCTGGATCTTTTGTTTCATATTCTTCTTTGAACCATTCCTCATTTTTAGCTTCATCTTCACTTTCATCTCCTCTTCTTAGCTCAAACCCTCGATGAAACTCCTCTTGTAATGCTTGGACTTGTCTTTGTAGGGCTCTAAAACCCTCTTCGAGTACAATAGCATTTCTTCCACCACCACGGTTTCTTTGTGGAGGCATTCTGATCGCTTTTCATAGAAACCCATAACCACAAGTCCTGGTGCAAACTACCTCACGTTTTGCGATCTGTTTACACACTTATGAAAACTCACTCTAAGATCACTTGATGAGGGCCACACCACCTGAAACCCACACAAATCACAACAATAGATACCAACATAGAGTATGCAAGAAAAAGAAATCACTTTCAATTATTTTCAGAAAATGAAATTACAGATTCAAAACTTACATGCTATTGCCTCATGGGCTTGATTCATTACAGCAAAATCAACTCTGAAGAAAAAATATATTACTTAGAGCCACAATATGCACTAATGGAGCCACTTTCTACAACCCCCACTTAACCCTTTTTTATTTTACCATAATAACTTCCCTGGAATGTTCTAGAAAGTGTAACTTTTTCTTTTGTTTTGGCACCAAAAGTATCGCCATTGATTTCTTGCCTAGGAAGAAATTTTAATGAAATTCACATTTTAGTGGGGCAACTTTGTGGGGCCATAACTTTTGATCCGAGTTCCTGATTTGTTAGTATAATATATCATTGGAAAGCTCTTGACAAGATCTACAATGTTGAACCATCAAAGATTGGTTCAACTTTTTGAGTTGTTTTGAGGCCTCTAAGGTTTTCATATCTGAATTTGAAGCTACATTGGAGAAATTTCCCAAGATGAAAACTATAATAAATCCAAAACTATGTAGGCTATTGAGATGATTCTTTTGTAATCAAAAATGTTTTTTAGTTCTGATCCTTGGGGTAAATTTTTAGGTCCATACGATCCCATTTAGGATGACTTACTAAAAATAGTAAGTGATCATTTTTCACCATTCCTGATGTTAGCTCTCCAAAACACAAGCTGAATGCCTCAAGGGATTGCCAATCTCATGATATGCTTTAGGGTAACAGACAAGATTGAAAGAATTCAACCTTCTACTCTTTAGGTGCTGCAAAACCTGGGTGGGTGTACCTCTTTGAATAATGCAGTCTTGACTAGCAACTATCTCTTAAAAGTAATTTTTCCACAATGGCAATTGGAGGTGAACAAATGAAATCCAATTTGAAAACAGTGACAATATTCTGATCTAAGTCCTAAATGCTCAATTTAAAGACATAAAGAAGCTGAATGAATTCAAAATGATGAAGTGCAGAGACTAGTGACTTGTTGGGTATGTGGAGTCAAATGAGATCAAGATGAGCAACACTTTCTGGAGAAGACACAAATTATCTGGCATATGTTTTGTTTACAACTTGTATAAACATGCAATAATGTGACTACTAAGTTCTACTTCAATAATCCAAAATGAGTTTCTCTGATTACTATGATCAATAAAAGGATTTAATCTTTGCTTGAAAGAACCAGTTGATTGATCACACAAATACAGCAAATGTGTATTGATAAATCAAACATAAACTTGTTATATTAATTTAAACAACCAGAGAAATCAATCATGGAGACAACTTAGTAGTATTTTTCATTTCAATTCAACAAATAATTGACACCAGAGAAATGCAGCAACATCAACCGAATCTCATAAATACCTCCATTGTGAAATCATGCAATAATAGCCTCTGGTTTGATAATTTTACTCTACTGTATCTACTTGTAGTATATCAAAAATCTGGATTCTGGTCCTAATTAACAAATACAACATGCTTATTTATACACCAACATGAGATAAATATCAAAATAAAAAATTATGTCGGGCCTCCACAAGATTTGGGCTCAATTCATGTCGGCTAGCAACGATCTCCAAGCATTCAACATGTCAGCCACAAGATTTTTAAAATTCTACTTTTACTAGTAGAATAGTCGGTGAGACAACGCAACAGCTATGTGGAAGGAAATTCACTCGTTAATCGCTCTGCCCTTGTATTTCGTTTTTGCTATGACTTAAATATTTTCTTGCCGACGAGTGCCCATTATGAATATCGCCATGACTTTCAATCCTCGGCGAGATGTCTTGTAGACTATCCAATGCTTCACCAAAGGTCTTCAACTAGCCCCACATCGCCGAGACAAGGCAACACCTATGCTGACAAGGATCTACATGTTTTCCATCAGTGAAACCAGAGGTCACTCGCTGAGACCTTGTGCCGAAAACCCTTAGCTTGGCCGAAACACCTCCATATGCGCCAATTGGTATAACATGCTGAGCTCGCCAAGACATGATGCCGATGAACCATACCCACGCTAAAAAGAAACCCATATGTGAAGTCAGCGAGACATACAGTATTCGCTAAGACCACTCACCGAAACCAAAAGGTTACACCTCGCAACATCATTGTCATATTCATCCTCACTGAGACATAAAAAGACTCCTGCCAAAAATCATTTGGTAGAAAACCTTATGCACCGTCGGTGAGACAAACTCACCTTGCTGTGACACTATACCGAAGGCACTCAAGTTATACCGATGAACCACCAAAATGCAAAGTCGAGGAAACAAGTGATATTTGGTAAGACACCACCCCAAAAGCCATAACATATGCCGAAGAGACCCATAGTGCACCTGTCGCTGAGACATCCATAATTTGGCAAGATGCTAGCCCGACCGCAAAGACATATGCCGATAACCGCCAGTAGAAGAAAACCCAATCGCCAAGACAAGAGAAACGTCTTGCTGATAGGCAACAGACGTTTTCCAGCAGAAAAATAGATCAAAGAGACCCAAATTTTGTCATGCCGAAACACCTGAAACAAAAGATATTAGCAGAAAAACACAGTGGGTCGGGGAGACAATAGGAGACCCTATGCCGGTAGAGACCACTAGGTGGAAAATGCATAGATAGATGATCAAGGGGCCAAGCATGAGCCAAAATATGAGAAAATAATTATGAAATGAAGGAAGAACATAAGGAAAGACTCATATGGAGACTCAGGGGGCATGAAAATATGCAAAGAACTATTAGATTTTAATAGTTCCAATAGTGGCTTCATCTGGGGATGAATGATAGTAAGATCATTGGAAGGATCTAGAATCTTTGGTGAGCAGACCAGACACAAAATGATGAGCCATTGAGCAGAAATGGAAAGAATGGTAATGAAAATGAATGCGAAGTGGGAGTGAATGCAAAGTGAATGCAAGATGGAAGTGAATGGAAAATGAGAGTGGAATGGAAGTGGATGAAAACCTAGAACTACTGTGCATGGAAAATAATTTTAGAAAAGGATACACAAGAGTTGTCCATGTACTGGCAACCCTTAATCCTCTGCGTTGCTTAAGAGAAGAAAAGCTTCAAGAATTGCCCATGAACAGGCAATTCCTGATCTTCACCAGCCATGTTCTACAGATAGTATGAATCTTCGCCCTTCTTCCCAACAACAACAAAAGGTCGCAGCCAAAGAGCTTCAAATTTACCATGCTTGCCTTTCTCCTTACACCTTGTATTCCACATCAACACCAAATCATTTTCTTCAAATTTTCTATTATTTTCCTTCTTGTCAAATAGATACTTCATCTGTTCCTGTAACTTCATGTTTTTATTTTGGGCCTCCCTCCTTACTTCATCAAGTTCAGTAAGTTGCTCCATTCGGTCTTCCATGGGTTCAAGAACTTCCAAATCTTCTTGCAAGACAAACTTGTAGACTGGTAACAAATTCTGCAGAGGCATCCTAGCCTGTGCTCCATACACTAATTCAAATGGAGATTTTCCAATTGCCTTTTTTATAGTGATTCTGTCAGCCCACACAGCCAATTTTAACTTTGAATCCCAAGCCTTCTTGTTCTGTCCCAGCATCCTCTTTATAATCTTCAAGAGACTCTTATTGCTGGACTCTGCTTGACCATTGGCTTGTGGATGATAAGGAGCTACATAAGAAATAGTAATGCCATATCTATCACAAAATCTTTTGAATTCATCTGACCTAAAGTACATCCCATTGTTAGTGATTATCCTCAATGGTGTACCAAATCTGGTGATAATGTTGTCCATCAAGAAATTTGTTACAACTTTACTTGTAGCCTACTTGGTTGGGATTGCCTCCACCCACTTTGTAAAATAATCAATGGCAACTAATATCCATCTATTTCCTCCACTTTATTTCTCCTGTATCTCTCCAATGAAATCAATTCCCCATTGGTGAAAAGGGGCATCAGCTTGCAAAGGTCGAAGTGGCAAAGCACCCTGATACTTCAATCTCCCAGAAATTTTTTGGCAAGCTTCAAATTTTCTCACATATGTAAAAGAATCATTAAAAACCTTTGGCCAAAAATACCCAGCCCTAAGAATTTTGTGTGCAGTTGTCTTTGCTGAATAATGACCTCCACAAACTCCTTCATGCATTTCCTTCAAAACATGCTTGGCCTGTGACTCATCTAAACATAACAACAATATGCCATCCTTGTTTTTCCAAAACAGATCGCCATCCATAAAAACATATTTAGATGCTTGCAACTTCAAAGTTCTCCTCTGGCAGTCACTCAGTCCATCTAGACACTTCATGTATTTAAGATAATGCATAGCATCAGTATACCAAGGAGTGTGCTCTATGCTTGCAACTGTAGTCCTTTCTTCAACATTACAGATCTGATTTGCTTCAATATTAGTTTCTACCATCAGCTTAGCCAAGCCTTGGCCTCGTACCAGCTTAGTAATTTGTATTTCCATGTCAAATTCTTGAATCTTGTTGATCCATCTACATCTTTTTCCTGTAACTTCATATTGTGCTAAAATGTCTTTGATAGCTGCATGAGGAACATAAGCAATCACCTTGGCTCCAACAAGATAAAGTCTAAATGCTTTTGTGGCCTTCACCAATGCAAAAGCCTATTTTTCCATTATGTCATGTTTCAATTCAGACCCCTGCAATGATTTACTAAAGAAAGACACAGGCTATTCATAACCATCCTCATTCTTTTGTAACATAATAGCAGCAATAGTATGCATTGAGGCAAATGAAAAAATATGGAAGGGCTTTGTAAAATCGGGAGATTTAAGAATAGGAGCCTCTTTGATAGCCTTTTTGATAGACATGAAAGCATCTAAAGCTTCAGTAGTCCAGTCCATTTTTTGTTCTTTCTTCAACATTTTAGATATGGGCTTGATGATCTCAGCAAAATTAGAAACAAATCTTCTAACAAAATTAATTTGTCCAAAGAATGACTATATTGCCTTAACAACTTTGGGAATAGGAATCTTATCAATAGCTTCAACCCTCTCAGGATCTATTCTAATTCCCTCTTTTGAAACAATATTCCCCAAGAGCTTACCCTCTATGACTGCAAAATGACATTTCTTTGGATTCAAACTAATACCATATTCAAGAGCTTTGATAAATACCTTTTCAAGATATTGCACATGATCTTCAGCCTTCTTCGAATAAGTAGTCAAATCATCCTAGTACACCACTATGATAATATTAATCAAATCAGCAAATGCTACATCCATGGCTCTTTGGAAAGTCGCTCCAGTATTAGTGAGACCAAATGGCATTCTTATGTATACATATGTTCCCCAAGGAGTAGTGAATGTTGTCTTGTATTGCTCAGATTCCTTGACTTTGACCTGATTGTATCTAGAAAACCCATCCATCATAGATAATAGCTCATAGCCTGTCACCTTATGCAATATTGCTTCCATGTTGGGTAGAGGATAATTATCCTTGAGAGATGCCATGTTCAGATTTCTAAAGTCCACACATAATTTGATGTCACCATTCTTCTTTCTCACAGGAACCAGATTTGAAACCCACATTGAATGTCTGATTGGTTTGATAATTCCCCCATCTCTGAGCTTTGTCAGTTCTTCTTGCATTTTAGGCTCCAATGTTGGATTTATAGGTCTTTGCTTCTGTCTAAAAGGCTTGGCATCTGGCCTCAATGGTATTTCATGCTGAAATAAATCTTCTTTGTATGCTTTCAGATCTTCATAAGACCAAGCAAAAACATGCTTGTACTTTCTCAGCAACTCTATCAGCATTCTTCGAATTGCAAGGTTGATCTTCTTTCCAATATATACCTTTCTTGGTGTTATCTCAGTCCCCAAGTTGACCTCTTCAATATCTTCTCTTCTGACTAGCATCTATTTCATTAGAGATCTATCATTTCCATCATACAACCTCTCCAATGCCACTAGACCCTTGGGCAATTTATTTGTTTTGAGCTACAATATCTCTTTGACAAACATAGTTTGCTTCCCATCCACTTCTTCAATGAAAGCATTGAAATAAATTTCCTGAGCCTCATACTGATCTATACAATTGAGGAATTTCAAAAGATCAGTATCATCATTAAAAACTTGTCAGTTACAAATGTTATTAGGCACAGGAGGCCTTGTCTTAAACTCAATCTGTGATACCCCAGCCAGTGTGATATCATCTCTTTTCAACGCCACATTTGCTAAAAAATCAGCCATTATGTTTTTTGATTTGTCAATCCATTCAATTGAAAATGCATCAAACAATTCAATGGTATCCCATACAACATTCCTATACTATTTTAATCTTTTGTGTTTTGCTGCATATTTTGATTTGATTTGTGAAACAACCAACTCAGAATTGCCCAAAACAGCCAGCAACTTAATCTTGTGTTTCACAGCTATGTTCAATCCTGTCAATAAAGCTTCATACTCTGCCACATTGTTTGTACATTCAAATGCTAACAGAAAAGAATATTTAAAAGTAATACCTCCAGGCGAAACAAATACAATCCCAGCTCCATTACCTTCTTGGCTGCAAGCTCCATCAAAATACATCTTCCAGACACCATTGCAATTTTGTGCAGCATGTTTTTCAATTGGATCACTATTAGTTAACTCTGGCTGAGCTGGTTCAATCTTAAAACTTCCAAGATCAACATCATAGAAACAATTGATCTGATCTTGAGGCACATAATCAACAAGTTGGTTCATTCTTGGCTCTTTATACAACTTGACTTCCTGGCCATTCATTGGTATTGTAGCATAAGACAGATCAAATTGAACATTTCCACCAATAGTTGTTGTCCACTGTCTTGACAAAATCATACCAAACTGTGGAGGAGTATCAATCACTGTGATATCTATATTATAAGCCACCTGTGGATAAGTAGCCAATTTGACTTCAACACCTCTCATAATGCCCACCACAGGTACTGGTCTATTATCTATTGCATAGCACTTCCCTTCACATGTATCAACCCACATGCCCAACTGCTTCATTACTTCGACTGGCATGATATTTATAGCAGCACCAAAATCTATAATGCAGTTCCTCAGCAATTTATTATTTATAAGCAATGTGGTGAAGAAAGGACCCACTTGTGGGAAGTTTGTTAAAACATCACCCAAACAGACTTCTGAATTATTTATCCTTTTTTGCCTGTTGACTTCTTCAAAATTCATATGTTCTTCATTTTTATTTGTAATCAATTGAACAACATTATTTTTGTATTCTTTAATTTTCATCAATTCAAGTAATGGTACAGACATCTTTACCTGAGATAATGCTTGTGTGAAGTCAAAAGAGGAGCTCTCAATCTTAACAGTCTTCTTTAGCTCTGGCACATCTCCTTTGTTTTCTTCTTTTTCATTTTTATTAAGCTGGCCAAGTGTCTGTACATCTTTATTTAATTCCTTCACTTCCTCCTTTTGGACTGGCTTCTGTTCAATTTTATCATGCTGCTTCCTTTCTGGCTTCTTTACATTTTCTTGTGTTTCCTTTTGATCTTTTATAAAAATTCCCCCAGGAACTCCATCTAGCTCATTTGCTTTTTTGTTTCTCAACCAGTATTGACTTTTGGCTTTTTCTACTATAGCAACAGTTATTCTATCTATTTCATCTTTAGTGAGTCTTCTAACACTACACTGAATAGGCGACTCAACAGAATGTGGCTTTGTGTAATCCTCATTAGAATCATAAAAGATCTGTTGTTCAGCCATATGGACATTATACTTTTGATTGGACACATCATATTCATAGCCTTCATCCTCTGAAGATGAATTTCTTTCCTCAACATGGTGAAAAATATTTGAAGTCAAATACACCTTGTGATCTTCTCCATCATTCTCCACCAATATTCCCTCTGCATGCATTCTTTGAGCTACAACACAATAGTCTGGAGAATGTGGCTGATTACAAACTTCACAAAAGTAATTATTACTCACCATGTAAGTCCCTTTCTTGCTCAATGGATCTGGAGTTTCTTTATTTCTGGGCCTAGCTGCCATAGGTTTTCCATCTTTCCAATCTATATTGTAAGGCATATCATGCAACCTTGGCCTTTCATTCTTGTTGTCATTTCTGTATGTATTCTCTTGTCTATACTGGTAACTATTGTTTTGCTGAGGAGGCCTCAGGTTGTCCCTCTTATTAGTTATACCAGCAGCCTTCCTGTTATTTTTAATTGTCAAAGCGATCTTTTGTGCTTCAGCTAGATCTCTTGGAGATTTACTTCTCAGTTCATACCCTATCTTAGGATCAAATGCATTTAAATAAACACTCAATGCAACAGAATCTGGCAACCTTGATCCAGGAGGTACTTTAGTATGCAACTTGTTGAATTTTTAGTTGAAATCATAAATTGAAACATTCTGATTTTTCTGAATTCTCATTAATTCATGAAGAGCTGCATCTGGAGCATTTTGATTTCCATATTGCTCTAAGAGTTTGTCTTGAAATGCTTGGAAAGAATTAATTGAGAATGTTGGCAAGCTATTGAACCAATCCCTAGCATCTTCAAGAAGTGACATCATGAACAGCTTCATGTGTAAATCTTCATAAGGCATATCTATGTCTTGGACGAAAATATTAAAACTCCTTAAATGTTCTTCAGTTGTGATTGCATTACTCCCTGTAAATTTGGGCACCATATTTCTCCAACTGCCATCCATAGGGTAAGGATACAACTGAAAACCAGTTAAATCAAACTGTCTGATCATGGTTGCATGCTGATGAGGGGGAGGGATAGGCGGATGCTGATACTGAGGAATGTGATTATTATACTGTGCATTATAATGTGGGATATAATTCTGACCAGGAGGCGGATACATACTTGTATGCTGTGTAGGAATATGAGGTGGATGATTTGGCTACTTATGGTGGTTTCCTATTTGATTGTGAGGAGCATTTTGCTGATTGGAGGCCCATGTGCCATGATCACCCTACTTGTGAGGTGGAACATACTTTGGGCCACCAGTCGTCTGATCAGTAACTTGGGATTTCTGTAATTTAGCCTCCAACTCTTTTATCTTCCTTTCTTGTAGTTCCAATTGTGCCTTCACCTCATCAGAAGGCTCATGATTAATAGAGTCATTTTGGTTACATTCCATTTGTTGATCATATTCATGCTGAATTCTGATTCATTAAGCCTCACATGTAGCTTCAAACTTAGCTCTTTTCTGGGGATCAAGAGAAAAGAAAGGATTTCTTTGATCTTTGGGAGTACAAAGTTCTGCACTTGAATTATCTCTCCATGTATCATATGTTTCACAATGTGCTCTTGATGTTTTGTCTTTGCCAGTCATGCACATGTCCTCATTTATCCCTTTTCCCTTATCAACCTTGTCAATTTTATGTGTCCATTTACTACTACCAGTAGGAGCTCCGGTATGACCTCCCCTGAACTGAGATCTTCTTCCATTCATGATGAACAACTGCAAAAAAATTTGTTAGTCGCCACTCATTTTTGTCAAAAGTGAGAAAATATTTAATGCTTCTTATTCCTAGTGGAGTCTGTGCAAGATTTCCGACTCTATGTTTCAGGCTTTGATTCTGATTGTTCCCCAGTAGAGTCACCAATTTTTTAGCTCTAAAAAATGCAGGCTGAATGCCTCAAGGGATTGCTAATCTCATGATACGCTTTAGGGTAACAGACAAGATTGAAAGAATTCAACCTTCTGCTCTTTAGGTGCTGCAAAACCTGGGCGGGTGTACCTCTCTGAATAATGTAGTCTTGACTTGCAACTATCTCTTAAAAGTAATTTTTCCACAATGGCAATTGGAGGTGAAGAAATGAAATCCAATTTGAAAACAGTGACAATATTCTGATCTAAGTCCTAAATGCTCAATTTAAAGACATAAAGAAGCTAAATGAATTCAAAATGATGAAGTGTAGAGACTAGTGCCTTGTTGGGTATGTGGAGTCAAATGAGATCAAGATGAGCAACACTTTCTGGAGAAGACATGAATTATCTGGCATATGTTTTGTTTACAACTTGTATAAACATGCAATAATGTGACTACTAAGTTCTACTTCAATAATCCAAAATGAGTTTCTCTGATTACTGTGATCAATAAAAGGATTTAATCTTTGCTTGAAAGAACTAGTTGGTTGATCACCCAAATATAGCAAATGTGTATTGATAAATCAAACATAAACTTGTTATATTAATTTAAACAACCAGAGAAATCAATCATGGAGACAACTTAGCAGTATTTTTCATTTCAATTCAACAAATAATTGACACCAGAGAAATGCAACAACATCAACCGAATCTCATAAATACCTCCATTGTGAAATCATGCAATAATAGCCTCTAGTCTGATAATTTTACTCTACTGTATCTACTTGTAGTATATTGAAAATCTGGATTCTGGTCCTAATTAACAACTACAACATGCTTATTTATACACCAGCATGACATAAATATCAAAATAAAAAATTATGTCGGCCCTCCACAAGATTTGGGCTCAATTCGAGTCGGCTAGCAATGGTCTCCAAGCATTCAACATGTCAGCCATGAGATTTTTAAAATTCTACTTTTACCAATAGAACAGTCAACGAGACAACGCAGTAGCTATGCCGAAGGCAATTCACTCGTTAATCGCTCCGCCCTTGTATTTCTCTTTCACTGTGACTTAAAGATTTTCTTGCCGACGAGTGCCCATTATGAATATCACAATGACTTTCAATCCTTGGCGAGACGTTTTGTAGACTATCCAATGCTTCACCGAAGGTCTTCAACTATCCCCGCGTAAACGAGACAAGGCAACACCTATGCTGACAAGGATCTACATGTTTTCCATCGACGAGGCCAAAGGTCACTCACCAAGACCTCGTGCTGAAAACCCTTAGCTTGGCTGAAACACCTCCATATGTGCTAGTCCGTATAACATGCTGAGCTCGCCAAGACATGATACCAATGACCCATAGCCACGCCGAAAAGAAACCGACATGTGAAGTTGGCGAGACATACGGTATTTGCTAAGACCACTCACCGAAACCAAAAGGTTACACTGCGCAACATCGTTGTCATATTCATCCTCGTTGAGACATAAAAAGACTCCTGCCAAAAATCATTTGGTAGAAAACCTTTTGCACCGTCGGTGAGACAAACTCACCTCACCACGACACTATACCAAAGGCACTCAACTTATACTGATGAACCACCAAAATGCAAAGTTGAGGAAATAAGTGATATTCGGTAAGACACCACCCCGAAAGCCATAACATATGCTGAAGAGACCCACAGTGCACCTATCGCTGAGACATCAAGAATTCGTCAAGACACTAGCCTAATCGCAAAGACATATGTCGATAACCGCTAGCAGAAGAAAACCCAATTACCAAGACAAGAGAAACGTCTTGCCGATAGGCAACAGATGTTTGCTAGCAGAAAATAGATCGGAGAGACCCAAATGTTGTCACACCGAAACACCTGAAACAAAAGATATTAGTAGAAAACACAGTGGGTCGGGGAGACAATGGGAGACCCTATGCCGGTAGAGACCAATAGGTGGAAAATGCATAGATAGATGATCAAGGGGCCAAGCATGAGCCAAAATATGAGCAAATAATTACAAAATGAAGGAAGAACATAAGGAAAGACTCATATGGAGACTCAGGGGGCATGAAAATATGCAAAGAACTATCAGATTTTAATAGTTCCAACACCTGACTCCTAACTATCCTACACCCCTTAAGTGTCATCATGGAACTCAAACCAACTAAATAAATTGAGGAAAAATATTTTTTTTGGGTGATGCAATATTGCCCTACATGGTTGGATGCGTGTGCATCAATAATCTTTATCTCACTCTCTCTATCTCACTCATTGCTCATCTATTATGCTTTAGACCTCTCTTTCTCACTATCTCCATCCCTTTATATCACTATCTTTCCCTTGAGCTCAATAACTACCTCGCTACACATCCATCCTTCTCTCTCTCTCTCTCTTTCTATCTCTCTCCTTCCCTATCCCTCTACGAGCTCTATCTAACTTCTCTCTCTCCTACCTCTCCCTCCCTTCCTACCTCCCTCTCTCTCTATCTATGTTTATATCTCTATCTCTCTCCTCTTTATCTATCAAACTCTCATTCTCCCTCCCTCCCTCCCTCCCTCCCTCCCCCTCTTTATCTCTCCCTCTCTCCCTCTACCCCCTCTCTCTCTATCTAAAGTAGTAGTATGAATGACTGACATGAAGAAGTAAGTTGGTTTTCCTTTTTTAGCCAAGGGTTGTTGTAGAAATTGGTTGAGCATGTGTTCAACCTCCACCTTCCCTTGGCTGCTTGAAAGCACATGAAGCATTGCAAAATAATGAGAAAGGGAAGCTACTTTGAAGAACTAGTAAATGGTTTTGTTTGAGAAAATCATGGTCTCCATATTTTGTACATATTAGCTTAGTTGTTATTATTTTCAAGAATTTCCTTCCACACCCTACATTGTCCTTAAGGGATGTATGTTTCTAAATGGTTTTTTTACTCCAAGTGTAGCCTGAACATGTTTTATTTTTTCTCTTGGGAGGCCTAGTTTTTGAAGAATTCTCATGACTCCATTCCTAATGGATATGCAATGCCATTGGATTCTACGATTAGTAGGAAATCATCCCACAAAAGTCACCATAAATGTTGTTATTTCATGCCACCCTTTGATGACCCATCATTGATAACCAATCTGAGAGATCCTATATGGATCATCTTGGTTGAGTTCTCTTTGATGGTTCCTAAAAGAGGCTAAGTATTGTGTTTTTAGACCTTTAGGTTATTACTTACTTGCTTTCTTGCATCCCTCTTCTATCACCCCTAGCTCCTTCTTCTTCCTCCTTTCTTTCCACTTCTCTTAGCTTTTCAAGTTTCACCCATCTAGATTTACCATTTCCCTCTATCTTGTATCTTTCCTTCTAAAAAAAACAAAGTGTTGATATTTTGGAGGTTGGACTTCAATCTTACCCTTTACCTCTTACCATTTTTTTATGGTAAGTGGCAAGCCCTTCCTCTAACCCCCAACCCCCAATGGGCTCTTTGAAAACCAACTAAGGGTTTTCTTTTCGGGCATCGAGGATTGGGCTACCCTTTTACCGCTTACTTCCTTTTGGTAGGAAGTATTCCCACCTTTTGAATCCTGACATTCAATGCCTAGTATCAGACTTCGACATTTTCTTATCCTTCTTCCCTTTTATCGCTTAGCGATAAGTGGTATGATGCAACCCAAACTTTGATGTCTAATGGTTCCTTTAGGCCATTAGATGTCATTCTTCCCTCTTACAATTTATGCATTTTGAGGTATGGTGTAGGGCATCCTCCTGATGCACAACCCCTACAAAAATTCTTGCTTTCCACCACCTTATTAATGATTTATTTCCTTCTTAAAGCCTTGGGATTCCCTCTTGAAGTCCCATTTCCTCAAATTTTGACTAAGTCCTTATTTTCAAACATTTTAGATTTTCTCTTCAGTCTTACCTCTTACCACTTTGTAGTAATCCATAAACTAACTACCCAACCCCCAAAGCCTAGAAAGGGTGACCTTTTCAAACTTTGTAGTTCCCTCCTTCCTCTTTCTTTTTCTTCCTTCATTTGGTATGTGATAACCAAGGTAAGCCTAATGCCAAATCTCTAAAGCTTGACTTTGGTGCTAATGTAGTATGAAGTATGAGGGATTCCTGATGTCCAATGACTGACACAATGTTGCTTTTCGGTCCTATGGACCATTTAATGCATAGTAAAGGTTTCTTTTCAAGCTTGACACCCTGACCTTTTCATATATTTTAACATGTTTTTTCTAGGAAATGCCATTAATGCTCAAACCACTTCTTCGAATACATGTTTCCACTTTTTCATGTCATCTCATGACCTGATCTCGACTCCCACTTACCTTCATTCTTGCAACCTGCATTTATGACTTCTGCCCTAATCCTAAGGATCAACTGACTCACATTTAATGTATGACCGTTCACACATGTGAGTGGGTTTTTATTTTGGCGTTCCTCAATTTCCATCCATTTTGGTTTGAATAGTTTGATGAGGAGATCTAGAGTGACACTGAGAGTTAGGGTTTGAGGAGGCACTTTAATCTCGCCATGCTATTAGACACTTGGTTGAGTTTAGAGGTAGGGTTTTTTGCCTTGCATTTTTCCTTCACTATTATTTTTGCTTATGTTTGTGTTTCCCTTGTTTTTCCTGTTTTATTTCTTCTTTTCTTTTCTCACTTGTTTCATTTGGTTTG
The DNA here is from genome assembly GCA_007258455.2 of Sequoia sempervirens. Lineage (NCBI taxonomy): Eukaryota > Viridiplantae > Streptophyta > Pinopsida > Cupressales > Cupressaceae > Sequoia > Sequoia sempervirens. The sequence goes on from VDFB02075321.1 coordinate 195,129,640, forward strand.
TCTGTATTTTCCTTCACACCCTTTGGTTCATTGGGAATTTTTTCTTTCATCACTTTTGTTTTTTTTTTCTTGCAAGATTTTTCGTCCCCTCATGTCCTAGTTTTTTAGGGCTCTTTTATCGTACCGTAGAGTCAAAAATGCATTTGAATTGATAAATTTCAATATTTGCCTGTTTTAAATCAAAATATTGATCCCAACAACAACCCAATCCTGAAGGTATGATTTTAGGATATTATTACATTTTATTTTTCCTTCATTGTTGTTGTTGTTGTGTTATTCTTGATTCTTGCATGTATTTCAGGGTCGGGATTCAAAAATTCACTTAGGGTTTACCACAGTTTGAGTCTAGTTCGTTCACTTACTCTGATCCTGAGTTTTGATGTTCTATCGGGATCGTGCATCAGATCGTCACCACAAAATGCTAAAGGTTTTTGACTAGGTACCACTCCATGTTCCAATTTCAATTCCCGCATTACCAGTAGGATTGGGTATCAGATTGAAACCTAACTTTTGACATATCATTAAGTACCATGACCTAGTGTCAACTCAATTTGACTTCTAACATAACATCAAGATTGGGACTTAGAACTGAGATTTTCCACTATGCATACTTAAGGACATTTCCATGACAAAATCCTGATCCTAATTCATGATATCTTATCGAGATCAGAACTCAAGAAGTTACCTTCACTTGATCCTTACTATAGGTTCAGTTCAGTTCACAACTCGATCTCAACTTCCAATTCTTCATTAGGATTGGGACTAAAAGAAAAACTTTCATTGACTACATCCATTAACTACGACTATTTGGTGAGGACCCGATCCTGATTCTTGAATACGTTGTGGGATCGGACCACAGGTTGACACTAAACTTGAACATCACTATGGATGTTGGTGCCAAGTCAGGACCTGATCTCAACTTCCAATAGAGTTTTTTTTTATGTTGAAAATGGTTAGGTTCTTGGTTCTACCTTGAACCTAAAACTTGAAGATGTTGAACTAACTTGTTGGGTGGGACTTTAGTTTAAATTAATGTTGATATTTAATATGAATGCTTGTGTTAAATTTCTCTTAATGTCTTTTTTTTTCCTAATAATTGTCAGTAGTGTAGGATAATTAACAAATGTCTGACTCAGAGGAGGAATTTCCCACTAAAGGAACATCTAAGGGAGAAAAGGCAAAGAGGTTAAAGCTAGAATAAGTGCCTCTCACAATGAAGTATAAGTTCCAAGGGACCCCAGTACCACCTAAGTTCGGGTTTGATGTGATGAATATCATTGATACACTTATGGGGCACATTGATTTGGATTATTTTCACAAAGATACCTTTTCAGAAGATGCTACCCCTAGGGAAAAGAGGATTTTAGAATCTGGGTTAGCTCATGTCACTAGTTTTCCTATTGATGTACAATGTCTTGAGTCTATCTTGACTACTACACAAACATACAATCCAACTCAGAGGCTATGCATTGATGCGTAGGGCAATGTAAAAATAGATTTAACCCCAGCCATGATCAGACATGTTTTTGATCCTCCTCCTCATCCCAATCTCAATATTATAAATGAGGCTAAGGCACTTCAACTTTGGGCAAAGGATGTGGAAGGGAACAAAAAACTTATCAACAAACGGTGGCTAAAGACAGAGAAGAAGTTGCCAACTAATCCCAAGAGGTTAGACTTTTCAGAGGATATGGGAGACATGATCACATTACTGGCCAGGGTATTTGGAAAACAAAACTCTCATGTCTTTGAACACTGGATGTTTCCATTCATTCAATTGATTCTAGATGGAAAAAAATTGTTAGATTGGGGGAAAATTATTTAAGATAATATTCATGAACAACTCTTGAAAGTAATAGAAACTAAGACATTATATATGTCTTCATATGTCATTTATTGTGCTACAAGGATGGGACAATTTCTTGAATTAAATAGTAAAGGGTCAAGAAATGATGGCCTAGATCAGAATAAGGTCTGGGAATATTATGACCAACTAGAGCTTAAGGACGTAGAGAAACACTTCAAAAGAGTCAACGATGCATTTTTGTATGCTATTATCAATCAGCTCACAGGTGACATTGGTTTCATATTATCAAGAGAGGTTATGGAATTCATTTGAGAGTGGGGATATTGGTTTATTCAATACCCCAAGTCCACTTATTTTAGATTGTTTGGTTATGATGGTCACCCATTGAAACCGCCAAGATGTTGTGGTGATAGATGGGTCTTGATGGAGTTCACTCATCAGGCCTCCAAGGTAAATGCCAATTTTTTTGTATAGTATAAGACTCTTTGTCATTCTTTCCCAATGCAATTGGGGTTTTATTATTTTTCCTCTAATATAATGGATAAAATAGCAACAGAAGAATTTCAGTCCCTGAATTTCACTCAACATACTTATAGGAAATTCTTTGATCCAAGAAGGAAACTGTATGGGTTGTATGCTTCTCAGTTTAACCATCATCAAACAATTCTCAAGGACTTTTGGGCCAACCTTTAGGATTAGTTTGAAGTGAGAAAAATGGGGTATGAAAGATTAACAATTCCCCAGATGAGAGATTTTGAGGTTAAAATAGATATTTCACAAGGTGCTATTGATGATGGGATCACACTTGATCCTCGATATGAGATGGATAAATTTTCCACTAAGGATTTAGAACCCATCAATTGGATGGAAAAATAGGAAACTAAGATACATAAAATATCATGGGGAGTGGTGGATAGAAGTTTGAAATGGATTAATCTTCGGTTCAAGCAACCAAGGGGTAAGGATTCAAAGAAAAGAGGTTCTAATAGTGAACCTACTTTCTCCACAAAGACAAAACAATACAAGAGATTGAAGAAAGGTGTTGCAGCAACAGAGGAAGCTACAAAAGATCCTACCTAAGAAAAAGAAGAACTTTCATTGAAATAGATTGATGATGCTTTGCAAAAAATCCAAAGTCACTTATGAGGCAGTTGTTGTTGGGGTTACTTCTAGACTAGGTGCCACATCTTTGGCTGTTGTACATCTCGGGGAAGAAGGTTCTGAAAAGGACCTTTTTTACCTCCACAAACCAAGGATACCACTCATGTTATTCCATCAACATCAGGAACAACTATTGAAGAGGAGATGCCTCTTGTAATTAATATAACAGATTCATCTCCTTCCTCAAAATCTGAGAGAACTCCTTCTTAGGAAGGAGAAAGAGTAGAATGGGAGTAATATCTAGAGAGGTTTGAGGAAGAACTTGGGGAAGAAGAAAGTGGATTTGAGCCTGGAAGCTTATATAGTGAGGAATTGGAATTGAATGAATTTTTTACTAAAAAAGAGTAGAAGGAAATAATGGAAAGTGCCTGAAGATTAGTTGTTGAATAGCTAGCTCAAGAAGAAGAAGAGAAAGGAAAGAAAATTAAAGAACTGGCCTGATAAAAGGAAGTTGTTGAGGCACTAAGAAAAGCTAAAGAAGAGGCTCTTGCAAAAGAATTGGAGCTACAAGAAAAGGTTGAACAAGATAAAGTTGCAGAGGAAGAACTCTGTGCAAAAGAGTTGGAACAAAAGTTGAAAGATGAGGAAGAGGCTAGAAAAAAAGAGGAAGAAATAAAGAAGATATAAGAGATTAGAGTCTAAAATGAGAGACTGGAGTAGGAATGGTTACAAAAAGAATAGGAGGAATGACAAAAGGTCTCTTCCTAGTAGATTGTTAAGGTAATTTCTTCTATGCCTCCATCAATAGCACCTCCCAATGTTCAACAAGTGACTACTCAACCAAATGCTTGCACTTGGCTCAAATCTAAATCTGGAAAAGATGCAATAAATGTAGGCTCAACTAGTAGCATGGGATGAAATGGTAGCAGAGATTGATAAAGTGAAACCAAGGAAGAAAAATTGTGTTGTACATTCCATAAAGTTCACTAATGAGGGAGATATGGTAGCAGAAATTTCTACACCTATTGTTGATAAAAATGACAAAGAATTTTAGGATGAAGATTATTAGATAAGCATTGTCAATCTAGGAAAACATACAATAAATCAACAAATAAATCTAATTGATATTGTTTCCACCACCACAAAGTCACAGTTAATCAAGGATAAGAAAGATAAAGATGAACTTAATGCTCAAGTTGGAAAAATGAAAGATTTTCTGAAGAAGTTGATTACATTCAATCCTAAGTAGCCAACACCATCATAGATCCATGTTTTGATGAGCTGCAAGGAGGTGGATGGGTTGAATGAGATGAAAAAGAAGGCCACCTAGTTTGACAATTGGTTCAATAATTTTAGGTCTAATATGGATAAGTATTTTGATGAAGGTTTTAAACACTATGTTGTAGGCCTTGCCCTGGTAAAAAAAATAGAATAATTTATACGAAAATGGTGGGAAGAGGAAGAAAAGCTTAAGCCATACTTGGGAAAATTGAAGGTGATTGATAAAAGTTCTAGTGAAGAGTTGATTGAGTCATATATTTTGGGTGATGAGAGCCCTAAATATATTTCAAAGGCTATTAATGTGTCAGTTTTTAAAACCCAGAATCTCATTGAACAAAGAATAGCTATGCTCAAAGGAATTCATGAGATATGATAACATACAGGTATCTTTGAGGAGATTGTTGCAAATCTCATGGAAAAAACTTTACCTCTAGATTAGAGACCTGAATCATTGGGAGAAATAAAAGATGCATGGGAGGTAAGACTGGATAAAATAGTGAAAGGAGACAATGTTGAGTTAACACTTATGGATAGGCTACTAGACATCAGGTTTGATATGTGGTGGGAAATCATAGACATCGGTCAGTTAAAGGAAATTGTTGTTACAGTGGAGAAGAAATTTGAAGACTCAAAGTTTAAAGCTAACTGGGTCAATGGACCTAATGATGATACATTGAAATAGATTTTCTAGAATTATGATGAGTATCATGGGATTCCTCATGGAGATGATAAGTGAATAAGAATATTCTATTTTTTGAAAAGGGTATAAAGTCAAATGTATCAATCATTTTTAGGCACCTTTTTGGATGGTAGCACCTTCAAATCAGTTTTTGAAATAGACGGACAACTCTAGATCCATTTTGATGAGCCAGAGATTGGTCATGTTGATTAGCAAAAGATAGAGTTAGAACTCTTAGTCAAATTTTGGCTAAATATACATAGGGCATACCTTTTAGCAACTACAATTTTAGTAGGGAGAAAAACACTTGGAGTTAACTGGGCATCCCTATAATTGTGGATCTAGGCCCCAAATTGTGGATCGTGATTTTGATAGGAGATATTGGTGCTAATTTTGTAGATATTTTAGAATTCTCTCCTCATTGTAAAGGTCAACTAATTGAAGTCAAATTGGCTGCCTAGAGAGATTAGATATGGTTTATAGTTTTTATAGCTTTTATGCAAGATACTCAAACATTTTTACAATTTTAATATAAGTAGTTTTATTTCATAAGTTGTTATTTTAATGATGATGTTGATAAACAATGGTTATTCATATGTAAGTGCATCTTTCTACGCATAAATGTTTCTTATTTGATGGAAATCAATAGAAGACTCCAAATCTGAAACCATTTTATTTCATTATCTGTGGATAATATTTCTTGATATTTGTTGATTTTTTAATTTTGGTAATTAGCTTATGGTATATGCTCTAAATATGCAATGTGAATGGATGTAATGGTATGGATTGTTTTGTAAATTGTGTTGTTCCATCATTTTAGTTAATTAGGAAATTGCTTATTATAAGTATTACGTGTCTGAATTAAAATAAATCTATGTTCATGTTTGTTGTTCCAAACCTTGATCGATCTTTTGTTATTTATTTAAATCCCCAAAATGTCAAATTGCTTTGTACCATCTAGTTTGTACTCATTTACTAGTAGGCCCCCTGAATATTATGGCTGCATGGACCATTGAGTGATAACAACATAGTTGAGAACCAACAATAGAGACCTTGGAAGATAGGTGGTTTTAGATCATTTATCTTTTTAGGAGAAATAGAGTAGAAATATTGTGTTTTAATTTTGTTGTGTTACTTTTGACCATCAATGGTAAGGTTAACTTCGGTATCAACAAGGAAGACAAGAATTATTTGGGGTTACATTCAAGCACCCATATCCTATTATAACAACTCCTCCGAGTAGGATATCATTTCCATGTCATGACAACAACAACAACAACCATATTAGTACCAACAACATCTACATCAGGACCACTAGGTGGTCCAATAGGAGCAAAAAATTGTCACCATAATAAAAACCTAGTAAACAAACATCTTATGTGACATCAGAAAATTCAAGAAAATAGTCAAGAGAAAAATCATCCTCCAATGAAAACCACTATGGTGATGCTTTGACAAGTACCATGATGAAAACCTGGCAAACAAGCGTCATGTGTAGAATTGAGCATCTACGTGCACCATTTTAGGTAGAAGCAGCTCAGCTTATCCATAATAAATCTAATCTATTTTTATGCAAATCCAACTTATCTTGATCTTGACAAATGTTTGGTGTACGCTTTACACTTGATTATGGAAAACATCTTGACATGGTTCACTATCATTGATCCTATTATATCCAGCATTATATGAGTCATGAGGCATTGTCCAAAGGGGCATACTATATCCAAACATGTTATCCTATCACAAGATAATCCATCACCTGCATTGCTAGAAACTAGGGGCAAGTACTTACATCTTGCTTCAAAATAAATATTTATTCATGCCTTCTAGCTCACATTATGATCTAGGCATTGGCTAAACAACAAGGTGTGCCACATGGTACCCTTCCTAGTTCGTCCCACCAAAAAGGTATACCACCAATGCACTATTAGGGTAACCTTTGAAATAGTTCATCCCAACAAGGTATACCGCCAATGCACCACCAAGGTAACCTTCAAAATAGTTCGTCCCACCAACAAGGTATCCTTCCAACACACTACTAGAGTAAATTTTGAAACAATTCATCCCAACAACAAGGTGTACCACCAACACACTACCAAGGTAACCTTCAAAGATACCAACAACATGGATTATTCCTCCACTTGAAAATTCTAAGATATCAACAGTTACTTGAACCCCACAGCTAGTTCAAGTAAGCTTTTCCGTAACACATCCTATAGAAAAAAAAAGTGAAATATCAATCCAAAGTTTTAGTATCTTACACCCCAGGAAAAGGGTAAAAATCCAAAAAAAAAAGAAAAATGATAAAAAATACAAAAAAATAAAAAAGAACGAAAAAATAGTAAAGAGAAATAAAACATTCTCTGAGTGAAAACCACTTTGTGGTGCTGCTAGAATAGGTACTGTAGTGAAAACCTAGAAAACATGCACTATGTTTGAATAAAATTTACATTATTATCTATCGGTATTATCCACAGCATCCACCCATCCATTTCATAATAAAACAATCTATCCAACCATGGCTTGTCACTAATAAAGGAAAATAGTCTTGTCTTCAACTAGGGGTAACTTCCTAAATCTAATCATGGATTAGATCCTTGAATGTCCCAACATGGTCAAAACAGAGAAAATCAAAAACATTTGAAAAATATAGAAAATAAAACATCGTTGGGTTATTCATTCACTCAAAAAGTCTAAGATATCAACATTTTCTTGAACCTCACAGCTAGTTCAATTCGATTTCCCACAAAATATCCTTTAGAAATAGAAGTGGAGTATCAATCCAAGTATTGTTTATCCCAAAAACAATTTATGCTTTGAGTCAAATGGTTGAACTATGTGGTCTCTACATGTACAACGTAGGCAAGGCTTAATAGCCCTTGAGACCCTAGGTCAGTCCCCTTAGGTTTCTAACATGCTTTATTTCAACTTAGTTGAAAAATAAAAATTTCCAAAAATAGTCAAAAAATCTAAAATCCAAAAACATCCACAAAATAGAAAAAAGGTCAAAACCATTCAAACCAAGCGAACTATGAGCCTCTGTGTCTACAATGTAGGCAAGGCTTATCTTTGATGATCCCTCGAGACCCTAGGTTAGTCTCTTGAAAACAAAAAAAATGACATCATAAAATACAAAAAACATAAAAAAAATCCCAACCCCATCATCACAATATACAATAAAGATTCATCCATAATAAATGAAATCGCCGCACTCACCCTTTGACTAAATAAACAAACAAACAGGGCAAACATCAAAAGCTAGAACTTTCAAGAAAAAAAATCACATAGATTGGATTACAAATAGATGTGAAAAAATTCCAGAGCATTAGCTACCTATCCTTTTGAAAAATCTCAACATCCTGAGATATTCCTTAACGAATCAATTCCTACGAAAGACATGATCAACAATGGATAATAGACCTACCCCAAAAAGATATGGCAAGTGATATAATAACATTGTTTTATCTTTTTGTAGTCTTATTTTTATGATTCATTTTATTGACTCATTCCCAAGATCTCTTGAGGATGTCCATAATGATTTTGAGAAGAAGGAATGGGGGAAAATGAGTGTCATTTCAATTTTCTGTTTGTAAGATATTTTTGTAATATTACCATGGAAAATACTTGCTTTATTGAGTGTAGGAAAGTTGTATTAAAAACAGTTCATGAAGCAATGACATGTTAGGTGTTTTATACCTCTTTGTGTGGCTGGTCTGAAACATTTTTAACACAACCCAATGATATATTTTAAACAAAGTTTTTGTATGTCTATGATGCAGTGGCAAGGGAAGCAACACCTTTTTTCCAATAGCTTCTCTCAATGCACATATCAACTTCACTATTCCTTCCAACAAGCAACTTGATCACCCAACTCAACTCACACACCCAGACATGTTTGAAGGACTTGGGAATGCTATGTACACTCTCAACATGTCAAAACAAGACCAAATAACCTGACTTTACACTAGAAAACTCCCATTTTCTCATCACTCTTACACAAGCCCATGCAACCTTACAACATTCACCAATAGGACAGTCAAAATAAAATCTGATTAAAGGCATTAACCAAACCATGAAACATGGTTTTATACTCCTAACACCATCCTCCACAAGTTCCCAAAAGCACAAAATCAAACACCCAAAACAAATGTATCAAAAGATTGATTTACAAGCCATAAACAAGGCTTAACTAGGCATGTACAAGGAAGCTTTCAACTTGTCAAGGCACACCCCAACACCCCTAAATCCTTTATCAAGTTCAAAAATTCTCCCCAAAACCCAATACACACCTTACATCCATTCTATTTACCTAAAATACTCAAAAACCAAAATAAATGCTTACAAATGATCATTTTCTTGACTGTTTCAAGGTAAAACCAAACCTAGGGCATCACATAAATTTTGCAAACCTCCATCTTTCCTCCTAAAACCAATTGCATCATGTAAAGGACCCTTAAATCCACCATTCCACCAAAAATCAGAATTTTTCTACGGTGGAATGGTGAATTATGAACATATTTATGAACAAACCCTTGTTTTGTAGGTTTTTAGACCCACTTTCACTAAAATTGATGTAACTTAATCAATACTTGATGAAAACAAGCCAAACCACCACAAAAAGAAATTATACTCTTCCCTCTTTCAAACCATGCCAATTGGGAGCCCGTACAATGATTTACAAGACCGTACCAAACACGGGACCAGTGAAAAATGCTGAAAAAAAATAGAAAAATAGAGTTTTTTATTATATTAATGCTTCAAAACTTCATCCAACCACCTGCCTCGACCAAAAGGAGGCTATTTAAACTTTTCCACATCATTACCAATGACCCTCAACTGATTTTCAAGGACGAAACCCATTGGTTAATGATAATTACATCATAAATGTTGAGTTTACTCCAAATTAAATTATGAAAACTTTGCATTTTGAAGCAACCTTTCAATCTTAAAGACCTAAGACCTTAAAAACTATTCAAATGGCTTGGAATTATCCTTATTACATTCTTAATACCCAGACCCTTGCACATTTACATAAAAATTCATGTTTTTTCCTTCAAAAGCTACAAGAGCATCTTTTAGTGCAAGAGTGCATTTGTGTACATTGAGACTCAAAACTCAAAAACTCACCCTAGATCATAATAAATGGTCTTGCTAGACCTTATTTAAAGACAAACACACTCAAAATACCAACACTAACCCTACTAAACACCAATTTCCATCAAATAAGAAAAAAAGGAGAATGAGGTGTAGGTGCTTCTACACCAGTCTATTATGAGCAAGAATATTCTTTGTATGTCGATTGAAAGTCCATGCAATGGATATGTTGATGCAAAAATTTGCAGGCAGTAGCCTTATGGGAAACTTAGCTATTGGGGGACATGTGTGCATAGCTAAGTGACCTCTGATATTTTATTGAAGCCGACTATTCATTTTTTAATGGGGGGAGAAAAGGGGAAGAAGATAAACATAAAATAAAAAATTCTAAGCTAAGGCGATGCACCAAATCAGTAATGAGATAAGTAAGCACATTGCAGAAACAAAGGCTCAAGTGGTAATCAGTGTATATTAAAGAGACAATTCCAAGCACTACAAACATACAAGCATCAAACCATTTACACAATATAACCCACACAGCATAAGCTAACACAAAAGAGTAGCAACATGATTTGTATTATACTAAGCTATATAAGGATTACAAAAGCTTGAAACAAATGTCCATACATTTTCAGAAAATGCTAGCATAATCTAATTTCCTATCAAATGCTTGAAAATAGAGTGGCCGAAATAGAATGGCATAGTCTACAAGTTTAAATATAATATTAAACACTACAAAGGCTAATTCTCACTGCTCAAAAATTTAGTCCATCTAACAACAACCATAAAATGAAGAAAGGGTTGTTTAAAATAAGCCAACCCACCACCTGGAGGCCCAAAAAGAAAGATGCTCCACAAAGCCACCAACGAGAAAAGATTCCCCCACACAGGCACCAACAAAAAGATGCTCCAGTAGCATGCTAGCAGGGACATTCTGAGGAGAGATGGGCCATGCAGTAGCAAAAGGAAAGGACACACAGCAGCAAAACGGAGACTGTTGCAACAACCATTGAACAAAAGCAATGGACACCCAAACAATCACCACGTGGAAAGCTCCTTGAAAAGGTAATTGCAGTGTGGGCCCCATATGAATAGAAAGCAGGTAGAAGCAATGTGTCAAGCAACCAGAGCCTAGAAAAATGAAGTAGAGACATCTTGAAGGGAAGCTCCGATAGGACGCCACATGGTGGTGGCTAGAAAGTTGCGAGCAAGATTAAAACGAAAGGAAAAGCCATGAAGGAAAGAAAAACCGCAAAGGAAAAGAGCGGTGCATGAATAAATATTCACAGCTTGGTGACTCACAAGGACATTTCTCCCATGAAATGAGAAATTCTAGATCATGGCCTCATAGACTAGTCCAACTTCCCAGACTAATCGCTCACAGCTTGGAGAGGGCAGCCTGAAGGGACATCTAGACCTCATCTGATGATGCAATGAGAGTGCGCAAGTTTTCATGTGCCATGTTCAAATCAATAATTGCCTTACAAGGCAGTCCACTAGATATTTTAACCTTAGACTCTAGCCAAAAGAGGAGTTGCGCCAACTGATGCACCATGTTCTTGATATTGGCGGTAGTCTGAGCCTGATTGAAAGATTGGAAAATAAATAAATCTTGTTTTTTCTCTTCAATCCTCTCAATGATGTGTTATATTTCTACCACTTTTTGGTCAGCCAAGAAGGGCGATGGAAGCCCTCGCTAAGTAAGTTGGGAAAATTTAGCCCACATATCATAGGTAGTCTGTGTCAGCTTTGCACTGTACTCACCGACATGTTGGATGGCCTCATGCATAGAAATGACAACATTCATGCTCATGGCCACTGCTATTCAGTCCTCGACCCCCACAATGCTCAATGCCTCATCGAAAGCAGTATACAATTTTCTCAACAATTTTCTAGCCTCTAGAACTCTATCAGAGGTGATTTTCTACACCTATTGCATTGTTTCACTAGCCACCCTGCATAAGTTGGTAGCATGCGCCATAAATTTTGGAGTGGGCTACAAGGTAAGGCATAGTGACTTAACCTTATCCTAGTATGATGCATGCAGTTCTTTGGCTATTTCTATCAGGTTCATTTGGGATGCAGAAGGCTAGGATCTCAAAAGGTCCATCTCCATAGCCTTGCTGCTCAATTTTTCTTTCAACTCCATAATGCCTCCCTCCAGGACTGAAATTTGATTCCTTAGAGTAGTATTTTCTTCCTCCCTCTCTTTCAAGGCCAACTGAGCCTATTTTTGCTTTTCTATTTCCTGCTCCAACGCGACATTCATTTCATTTACCTCATCATTGGTACTCTATCGGAGTTGTTTCAAACCATCACTTGCCTGCTTCAATTTGTCATGGAGGGCTGCCTCGGTTGCCTAGAATTGCTCAATTTCTTTCTGCAGGGTTGGAACAACCTCCACACCTAGGGCCTAAAGTTTAGTGACCTTGCTCTCAAAGGAATTTATTTCATCCTATAGCCGATTGGTTTCAATCACCTGAGCCTTATGCTTATTTGACCAAATCTCCACCTTTCCTTTTAGGTCCAAAATTTGATCTTTCTTTTTCATCTGGCGACTAAGTTTGAGGAAATCAGTTGTCACAACCCTTTGGGTTTCTTCCATTCATTCCACTTTGTCCTGTGGATGAGACTATTGCAAATCAAGTCCTACTGCATTGACAGAATAATCACTTGCCTGCATTTCTCTGAACGGCTTGATGACATTGGGTGTCACATTCGCAAACATCAACAAATTTTGACTTTTGTTGAACATAGTCTGCATAAGGGGTTCCGCAGGTTTGATTGCATTTGTTGCCCTTATTTTTTGTATTTGGCTAGCCTAGGCAGCTTTGGTAATATCCACCTACAATAAATACTCTTGGGGTGAAATACCTAACCCACCAGCAAACAAAAACTTATGGGGAACTGCTAATGAGAATGATAGCATGCTTAATGTATCAATAGATTTGCTAGATCTTGTGACAGTTGTCGAGGAAAAAGGTGGGATAAATTGACTACTCTGAGATGGTGAAAGCATAGCGGGGAAAAAGGGTAGGGAAGTAACCACTTGACCATGAGGCATCAGAGATACAAATTGTTGACTCAGTGGGCTAGGATGTGTTGGCATTACTTGCACCTCAAGGGTAGTAGACATAGGAGGAGGTGAGTGGAGACCCCTAAGGGAACCAATGTTGACCTGCCTTAGGTGACTAGTGAGAGATACAACTGACACAAGTGACATGGCAGAAGCAGACGCGGAGGGGACTAAAGAAATAGAAGAGAGAGAAGAAGGGGAGAAATTTACCTAATTTTCTTGAACATTTGTAGTGGATACAACTACCTCTTCATATTGTTCTTCTCCCCCTCTTCCAACTTCCTCAATCTGAGGTCTCTTCTCTTTCGGGGAATCATCAAGGTCCAAAATAACCTTTTGATAGCACCTAACAGAGCCCAACCTTTTCTTCCCCAATCTAGAGGAGCTAGTTGGCTCTGACAGCTATGTATTTGAAGAGCTCTCATGTTGCAACTGTTGTCCACTAACCATCTCTCCTTGCACAGGACCCGCTTCAATCATTGGAGCCTTTTGGGATACTTCTTCATGTTCCATGGCTTCACTTTCTACCTCACAACACCTCTCAAACTTTGAAGGATTAGGATAATCATCAGTCTAAATGTTCACGGTACCAAGCCTCATCAAATTGGTTGTCCGAGTCCACCTCCTGAAAGAGCCCATTAGTCTTTGTTATCTCTAGTCTATAAATCCAAAAATCTTTAATCTTCTCAGGTTTCCAACTGAGCCTTGCTAATTGGCTATAGAGGAATTGATTTATTATATGGTTCAAGTTAGGCTTCCAAGGCCATTATACGATAGAAATTTAGCCAAGGTGGCCAACCTGAGCTAGAAGGAATGTGCTTGAGGCTAACGCATAACCTCTCATTTCCCTCATTTGCATTTCTCTTAGGGTCCCAAAATGACCAAGGCTGGTGAGGTATCTTAATGCCTACCTCTGCCAAATTACCTACTGGACTATAGTGCCATGTATCATAGATAACCACTAATCCAAGGTGACCTAACTTGGAATACAACACTTCAAAACTATTCACCCTCAAACTCTGCTTCTTGACCAATGCCACAGAGCCAAACATGATTGGCAGCATCAGATAGGAAGTAAGATGTTTTCCTCCCTAGTAATCATTTTCAATATTGGACAACTGCCTGAAAACCTCCAAGGCCAGCACCCTGTTTGAAATAAAATACTGGATCTAGAAAGGCTCTCAGACGAAGCCCTGTATTCGGAGCATTGTAAAATCTGAACCAAAGAACCAATCACAAGGCGGTACAAGGCCTATCATCCATGATATTTAACTCTGTTTCAAGCACCTGAACCTCTCTCCTACCATTTGATCCAAAGCTCTTAAAGTCAGAGCTAGGAATTTGTATGAAAACATGTAATAATCAAATTTTTTTGAGAGGACAGGAGTCCAGGTCGATACTGGCTTTCTAGCGCCATTTTTTGTCAAATATTGTTAGGGGCATAAATTGCTGGAAATAATCTGGGCTCTAATGTAAAATCATGTAGGCCAAGAAAGACAAATACCTGAACTTGGAACTAGGCTCAAACCCCTTCAGCTGTAAGCACATCCTTTCCACAATGACTTTCGCAAAGTCCATCAGTAGAGGCTCTTTATTCTTTTTCAGCATAAATCCTATGCTCATTTGGAAGTCTGAGACTTCTTTATTTGTATCCAACCCACACACCAATGCCAACATAGAGAAAATGGAAGTTGTGCTTGCTTTAAAAGTAGCCAGACTAAGAGGAAAGCTAGGAGGGACAGAGTTATCTAGGGGATTACCCATTTAGGCATTGAAAAATTGTTGCACTGCTCTAAGCGTCCTCCAATAATTTCGTAGCCTAGAAAGATCGAAATCCTCAATACCCTCAAGAGCATTCAAAGGGATGCACAACATATCTTGGATAGCCTGGTGACTGATTACCACCTTAAAATTATGACTGCTTGTAATTCCTAAATCGGTGTTGAAACTTCTAGCACATGCAACCACAATCTCTGGACAATAGTGCACCAAAGGCACCATATATTGAGGGAGACCACAATTCCATAGTTAGATAGGAAAAGGGTCACTATGGTTTTTCATCTTTTCGCATGTAGCCTCTCTTAAACTTTTGGGGTTCTGAGATAACTCTAGATCACAGACATTATCCCAATCCTCTGAAACCAAAGCTTGGTTTCAAGGAGAAATTATGCTTAACATTTTTTGGTCCACCAACTTAGTATAGAGACATTAAGGTTTAGCTGGAATGCTCAGGGTTACATAAGAAACCTGGTTGTAGATATTCATGCAAGGCACCTACATCCTTTGTTCCTCAATGTTGTTAGCGGCGGCGACCTGAGTTCAGCTCTCTACAATTTCAACCATTTACCCGTATTTGAAAAGACTCTACTACTTAGCTTTCTGAAATCCTTTTTCTATCTTTGCAAATGACTAAGGTGGTTACATGCTTTTCCAACCTCGCATAATTAATTCCTTCCACATGATGCCCCAATATGTCTTTTTGATTTTCAAAAATATCAGATTAGCAAGGGTACATGCTTTCCTTCACATTGATTATGCCATGCACCACTAACCCTTTTGTGCATGCGAAAAGTTTCCAACTCACAAAAGGACTCCACACATAAAGAGATGTGACCTCACATATGGTTGCTCTATTTTTTCTTGGAAAAGGCACCAAAATAGCAACACCATATCTTTTCAGGAGCTTTTTGCATTTAATGATTACTTGATTGCAACAGGGCACATCAACCAATGACTTCACTTTAAGATATTTTCTTTGATTTAACCAGGATGGAAACATCCTTATGGAAATAATTGGCTCCTTCTCTACACTTTTAAAAAGGGTTAATTTGAACAAATTGCAACTGCATTTGATTATCTTCATTATTTCATACACCACAACACAACCTATCAGGGCTCTTTCATACCATTTGCCTTTGACATAAACATACCTTGCTCAATTAGGGAAGCCTCTCCCCATCTATGAAAAGGACTCCTTGGCATTTTGGCAATCATATTGCACTTAGCATTTCTTGGAAACTGGCCCAAGGACATCATTGGTAGCTTTATTACTTAGCGAGAGTAGCAATAGTCATGGAAACACCAATTAGTCTTACGTGCAAGAAAACTCAAGTTGCTTTCATAGGAAAAATTAGGTGTAGGTGACTGAAAAGCATAAGTGGCATGAAAAACCTTATGTATGTGAAAGCCATAAAGTGAGTTCTAGGCAGAGATTGCGTAGAATATGAGGACCAGTACATAGTGAACACCAGTATCACTTCCCACTTTGTAGCTTCTCTATTAGACATTGGCATTTCTAAGAGGAAGATTTTGAGGCTGACAAGCAGGTATTCCCCAAACATTACCTAGAGGGGTTGGAGAACGTCATGAGAGCTACCGAGATTGGCCGATGAATCCCATCTACTTGAAACCTGTACCAACTTGCTAAGGGAGGAGGACCTATGCTGACTAGGCCCTTCTTGCATGGTTTTGAGCTTGAAACTCATGTGGAACATCGACACAAAGTCTATGTTGGATGCCATTTCCTGATGAGGATGCACAACATCGAACCCTTTAACGAGGTGTAGTGGTATGAGAATTTTGAGAGGATGGTGTTTCCTCATCATGCGCCACCTGCTACTATTGCTAGACCCTCAAATGCCTGAAGAGACATCTAGAAGATCTCTTTTTCCTTTTTGTTTTTGAAATATTCTCTGCAACACTTCTCAGTGACAATATATGTACTTTTTGGAACATGGCCATGAGCCCTGTTACATTAATATGTTTACCAATGTAAATATCTCTATAATCAATACAATATATATATTTCCTATATTATGGCTCTTTTCTTCATTTTATCTCATTTCCATGAATCAATGTCATTGTTGATTTTAAGAACGCACTGAGAATGGCCCAAAACTAACAAAGCAGGGAAAATATATACATATTTACACACTTACTGCAAAAGTTGAATTAATTGAATTTCTTGAGTTGTATTCCATTAACTGGAATACCCAAGGCCTCACCCTCCATTGTTTCCAACTCGAACAAGTTGTGTTGCTTGCACTGTGTGATTTTGAATTGTCCTTCCCAAAGACTATCAAACTTGCCATGCTGACCGGGCTTTGCTCTATGCTCATTAAATCTGAGCACCAAGTTTGCACATTGCAGACCCTGGTCAAACATTTTCTTGTTGAACCATTTCTTTTCCACCTGCTGGTGGTTAGTCATCACCTCGAGAGCGTTCTCTAGTTTCTCCTGAACTTCAAGTAATTCTTGCAACCGCACCTCCATTGCTCCATTTTGCTCAATTTCAAGAGACTTGAGTAAGTGGATTGTAGGGTTTTCCATAGAGATTTGAAATAGTGCCTCCATCCCCTATACTATCTCGGAAGGAGATGTTTTCAATATTTGTTTGGGCATGATACAATCTACCCATAGTGTTTTCTGGAGGTGTTTATGCCACTCCCTTTGATGTTTTGAACCTATTCTCTTGATCAACCAAAGAATATTCTTGTTTTAAGACTCGGAAATGCCATTTCCTTGTGGATAGTAGTTGGAGGATGTCTTTAGAAGACTCCTTATTTTAGTGTAAATTGGCTGATTTTGGATCTGAGAAAAGCTTTGGAATTATCCGAGATAATTATCTTTAGCAGGCCAAACCTAGCTACCAATTCCTCCAGGAAGTTCACAATCTCTGCCTCGGTTGCATTTTTCAAAGGTACAGCTTTAGTCCACCTAGTGAAATAATCAGTTTCCGTTAGGATCCATCGGTATCCCGCTAATGAAACTGGGTTGATCATGCCAATGAAGTCAAGACCCCATTGAGAAAATAGCTCTTCCACTACAATTGGTTGTAGTGGCATGGAAACATTTATCCTTTTCCCAACAAAGAATTGACACGTTGCAAGACCTTACCAATGAATACGAGTCCTTAAATAACGTCGGCCAGAAATAACCAACATGCATAATCTTGATTATAGTAGTTTTTGCTGAAAAATGTCCTTCGGATGGGCCACTGTGGTACTACTCCAATATCCTTTTTTATTTCTCTTGTGTTACACACCTTAACAAGATGCCATTGAAGTTTCTCTTGAAAAGAATTCCCTCTAATAGTACATAACCATTATTCTGGAGTCGATAAAAATGCCTTTTAAAAGAGGGGAGGTTGGCTGGGTACCTTCCTGTTTACATGAAATTAATTTTGTCATCCAGCCAATCATATCCAGAACTCTCTTCATTCAGTAGCATGGGTTACAAGACTTCAACCTTGGTCATTGCTTTGTTGTTTTCAACCAAATATTTGCACAGTCCCTTCCCTTTCACAGTCTTGGCTGGCTTGATCTTGATGTCATACTCTAGAATCTTGGTTATCCAGTTAGCTTGCTTCTCAGTGATTTCACCTTCCATAATATACTCCATGCTAGGGTGCAGCACACAAACAATCACCTTGTTGCATGATATGAGGTGTCAGAACTTCTTCAACCCCTTTACAATAGCAAAAGCTTGCTTCTCCACAAATTTGTACATCACCTCATAATCTTTTGGAGTGCGCGAATAGAAGGCAATGGATAATTCTCTTTTATCTTCATCGTCTTTCTACATCAGAATGGTAGTGATACTAGTGCTACCACCAAAGACATACATGAGGAAGTCTTTTGAAAAATCCAGATTAACCAACACGGGAGCTGAAGAGATGACTTCTTTAATCTATTCGAAAGCTTTTATGGCTTTTATTGTCCATTTGAAAACTTGGTCCTTTTTCAACATCAATGTGATAGGCCGAACAATCCCTGCGAAGTCCGCTATGAACCGGCTGATGAAGTTAACCTTTCCCAAAAAATATTGAACTCCCTTTTTGTTGATGGGTAGAGGGAGCTCTTTGATCGCTTTAACCCTTTCTGGGTCAATGGAAATACCTTCCTTCGAGATGACATAACCCAACAACTTCCCTTGTGGGACCCCAAACACACATTTCTTTGGGTTCAGAGAAATCCTGAACTTTTGGAACTTCTGGAAAATAAGCTCGAGATGATCAAAATGATCTTCAACAGATTTTGAGAAAACCGTCAGGTCATCTAGATAAATAAGAATGATCTTATGTATCAAATCCCTGAACTCAATGTCCATAGCTCATTGGAAAGTGGCTCCGACATTTGAAAGTTTGAAGGGCATTTTAGCATAAGTATATGTTCCCCACTTGGTGGTAAACGTCATTTTTTGTTGGTCCTCCTCTTTCACCCAAATCTGATTATAGCCGGAGAAACCATATAACATTGAAAACATCTTGGAACTAGCAACTATTTGTGGAATTGCCTCCATGGAGGGAAAAGGGTAGTGGTCCTTTAGAGAATCTCTATTTAGGTCTCGAAAGTCAATGCATAGTCGTATATCACCATTTTTCTTCTAGACTAGCACCAAGTTAGACACCCAAGTACTGTGTTTGATCTGGAACACTATTCAGGATTCAATCAACTTCTTTAGTTCCCAAGCCATTAACGACTCAATCTTTGGATTTACTAGCCTTTTTTTTGACACACGGGCTTTGCTCCCTCTAGTAGCTCAATAGTGTTTTGGATAATCTTGAGATCATATCACCTAAGATCATCATATGACCATGCTACAACATTCAGATACTCCTCACAAAAATATTTCAGCCTTTCTTTGTTCTTCTGCAAGACTCCTTTTTTGACCTTAAGCTTTTTATCTTCTCCGATGTGCAAATCGGCGTAATCACCTTTATCAGCTGCAAGCTTTCTCTTGTCTTTTCTCGCATCATCGAAATCAAAAATATTCTCGAGAGTAACCAAACCTCTGGGGAGCTTGTTTGACTTAAGCTGGACCACTTGATCCTCATAGGCCTCAACAATCTTTGGCTATAACTGGTCAAAAAATTCTCTAGACAACTAGAGAAATGCTGCAATATGCTCATCACTATCAAACACTTGTTAGCTTTGATCATTATTTGGGACTGCAGGCCTCACAATCACCTGCACGGAATGTTTGTTATCAATTAACTCAAAAGCTAGTTCGAACTGAGATCTGACAATTGCCATTTGATTTTCTTTAGAGTTTTGCTCTCTAGGTATGGCTTGGATGTTGAATTCCTCAAAGCCTTCAATCAGGTCCCAGACCATTTGTTGGTATGATCGCATACAAACATTCTTAGCAGCTAATAGCCCTCAGATCTGGTTAACCACCAATTCTGAATCTCTGATACTTGTATTTTATTGGTACCTATTCGTTCTGCCAAATTCAAGCCACGGACAAGGCCCTCACACTCTACTTCATTGTTTGAACACATGAACTAGAAATGATATGACCTTAAGGTCTTTTCTTTGGATGGAGATACCAAACATATTCCGGCGTTGGCTCCTACTCTACATCTTGCTCTGTCAAAGTGCAAGGTCCATAACTCTGAGGTCCCTTCACTCCTGGGCTCTTTAGTCACTCTGTGCATAATCTAATCCTCCTCATGTATGACATATGTTCCTATCCCAATTGCATGATAGTTTCCAAAAGGGTTTGAACTTATAAATTCATTCAAGAGAGCTTCTTCATTTTCAATCTGGGAACTACTTGCTTCTTCATCCTCAAGAATTTCAACATTAGGAATCTCTCTCGGGGCAATTGAGGTATGTGCTGCCTCAAAATTGATTATGGCCTCATCAACCACATGCTCAGAATGTAAAGGTTCTAAAAATATCTTCATCTTAGCTCCATGTTTGGTTCTTAGGATCAAGTGTGACTAGTCCAAAGAGAGGTAACCTCCAACATTTGTAGTGAATTCTCAGGACAGACATATCCCAAACATAGGAGGGACATCAATGAGCACAGTACTTTGATTCACAGTAATGTTGGGGCAAGCAAACAATGTCATAGGTAATCCTTTGATTACTTTGATAGTTTCAGCCTTATTCTCGTCGAGTTGCATAACTTCTTTCTTAAGAGGCTCGTATTCAAGTCCTAGAGCTTCAGCTACTTGCTTAGGCATGACAGTGGTGCTAGCACTAGAGTCAACCATACAATTATGCAATACCTTTTTACTAATGATAAGTGTTAAATGGAAAGGCTTGGGTTTAGGCTTACCCTCCTTTTTGACCTAATTTTTTGTTGATTGATTTTCCAAAACTTTATCCAGGCCTAGATTGGCTATCTTATCTTTCGAGGGTTGCTCAAGCATCTTCATGCCCTCTTCTCCCAATAATGCCTTCTATAATAGTTGGTTTTTCTCTAGCATGGCTAGGTTATCCCACAAGAAAACATTAGCAGAAGATTTATTTAGTTTTTCCACCATGTTGAATGGCGTACGTGACTAATGAGCTATGGTAGTTGGCTCCTTCTACCTCACAGCTGGTACATCCGGTTGTTTGGAAACTGTCGGGGTGGCCGTGGGAGCTTTTGTTTTCAGAGGAGGTAGATTCTTGGAACCTGGAACAATGGCCCCAGACTGTTGCAGAACTGATGACATAGTTGCCGACGGGCTGGGCATTGGATTAGGTGACCCTTTAGCTTGCAAGGGCATGAATTCTCCAGTGAGCCTCCACTTGAAGTGGGTATTGTAGTCTAACTATACTTGCAGTGCCTAAGTCACTAGAATGTCATTCAGGTATGCCAACTCCTCTTCCTCCATCCAAGAGAAGATTGCCTGGTCCAGAGCTATATCTAACTCCTACTCTATAGACATTCCTTCCATTGGAGCGGTGAGAACTGCATTCTCCATTTGCTAAGAGGGATATGCATGACCTTCGAAATCGGGCATGATGCCTTAACTACGTTGTTCTGCTATCTTCTATTGTAAATTCCCTCATGGGAAATTTTGGGGCATGTGTGCATCATTGCAAGCGAAACACCAAGGATTAATCTCCTCGACAAGATTATTTTGTCCCTCTTCCAGCTCTTTATTCAAACTAGGATAGAAAGTCTGGATCAGCATACTCATGGGCATGACCTGATTGGCCTGTTGAGCTTGGGTATTACTGGATGATCTATCCTGTCATTGATTCTCCTGATAAGGAGGTTTCCCGCCTTGGTAGTTTTGGTAAGAAGGCTTTTGGTAGGAATACTATTGCCACTTCATACTAGTTAACTCATTTTTCTTTGTTCACAACTGCTCCCTCATGTCATTCACCTCAGCTCCGCTAGGGGGTTAGGCACTAGAGCCATGCTCAACATTATTCCTGAGTACACATACATAGACTAGGGGGCACAAGAACGCTAGTTGAAGCTACCTCTAGTTCTACCATGGTCGATTCTAGGAACAATGGCATGATAGGTTGTGGTGCCAACTTTCTGATAGCAATAAGAATGTTCTTCGCGGTGATAGCAAGGCTATATGCATTGGGTAAGGTGTTTCCACTAAGAGATTGCAACATCACAGAAATATCAACATTTATAGACTTCAAGTAGAACATGAACACCAAATTTGGAGGTGGCCGACTACTGACAGGGACCCTTTGCCAAGTCAAATGAAACTGAGCATTGAAATCAGCCAAAGCTTCATGAGGATCCCACTTTATATTAGCCAACTGGTGATATAGCAAAGATCTATCACCATTATTTGAGAAGCGATCGTAGAATGGATTTCCAAGATGATCCCAATTGCCAATTGTATTAGCCAGAAGAGTACGATACCAGTCTAATGCCTTCCCTCTAAAAGAGGTTGTGAGCAACCACAAATCCACATTCTGGTTAGTGATGCCATGAACCAGACATACATCAGCCACATCTTGCAAGTGCTCCACTGGAGTTTTTGAATCATCCCCAGTGAACTTTTGGATAGCCTTTAAAGCAGAAGTTGGGATTGGGGCCCACACTATGGGTGGTATAGGGGCTATCAAAGGGCTACCAGCATCCCAAGCTACAAAATTTCTAGCCATATGCACAAGGGGCAGAGGAGAAGTCAGAGAAGAATTCGAAGGTGATGTATTAGCCTACTAACTTTTTTCCTTGATTGAAACTAGTGGTGGTATGAGTAGGCTAGGGAATCTTACAGTTTGAGACCTAGTGACAGGCCTATGGCTCATACACTCTTTTGGATTGCAAATTTTTTAGTTTGTCCCACCGAGCGTGCCAGAAAAAGAACTGTTGATGCAAAAAAATTCAGGCAATAGCCTTATGGGAAACTTAGCTATTGGGGGACTTGTACGCATAGCTAAGCGACCTCTAGGATTTTATCAAAGCTGGCTCTTCATTTTTTAATGGGGGGAGAAAAGGGGAAGAAGATAAACATAAAATAAATAAATCTAAGCTAAGGTGATGTGCTAAATAAGTAATGAGATAAGTAAGCACATTGCAGAAACAAAGGCTCAGGTGGTAATCAACGTATATTAAAGAGACAATTCCCAGCACTACAAACATACGAGCATCAAACCATTTGCATAATATAACCCACACAACATAAGCTAACAAAAAAGAGTAGCAACATGATTTTTATTATGCTAAGCTATATAAGGATTACAAAAGCTCAAAATAGATGTCCATACATTTTCAAAAAATGCTAGCACAATCTAATGTCCTATCTGAAAATGCTTGAAAACAGAGAGGCTGAAATAGAATGGCACAGTCTACAAGTTCATATTTAATATTAAACACTATAGAGACTAATTCTCAGTGCTAGAAAATTTAGTCCATCTAACAACAACCATAAAATGAAGAAAGGGCTACTTAAAATAAGCCATCCCACCACTTGGAGGCCCAACAAGAAAGATGCTCCACAAAGCCACCAATGAGAAAAGATTCCACCATGCAAGCACCAACATAAAGATGCTCTAGCAGCATGCTAGTAGGGACATTTCGAGGAGAGATGGGCCACACAACAACAAAAGGAAGGGACAGACGGTAGAAAAATGGAGACCATTGCAACAACCATCAAACAAAAGCAACAGACACCCAAACAATTGCCACGTAGAAAGCTCCCGACAAAGGTAACTACGGTGTGGGCCCCATCTAAACAAAAAGTAGGCAGAGGTAACGTTTCAAGCAACGGGAGCTTGGAAAAAGGAAGGAGAGACATCTCGAAGGGAAGCTTCGATAGGACGCCACATGGTGGTGGCCAGAAAGCTATGAGCTGGATCAAAACGAAAGGCGAAGCTATGAAGGAAAGACAAACCACGAAGGAAAAGAGCGGTGTGTGAATAAATATTCATAGGATACAAAGTCACCTTGGTCATTAATACCCTGATACATCATATCTATTTGCTACATCAAACAAGATTGTTCAAAATGTGAAGCCTCCAAGCAAAGCGAAAGCAACTCATCGGTACTAACAACATCAAATGTCTTCCATCTTCTTCTAAATACTACTATGTTCATTTTCTTCTAGTCAACATTTCTTCTTTCAATCCTTGCACTTAAATGCATCACATTAGCTTATCAAAAAAATTGGTTCATTATCCAAAATTTTTACCAAAATTCTCGAGGGCGCACTAAGCTATCCCATCTAGGGCATACTGAGGCAACTCTTGTGCACCAATTTATCCCATCTGGGGCATACTGAGGCAACTCTTGTGCCTGTGGTGTACTAGGGTAATGTTCTTTAAAACAAAGCAACCAGTACTTTGTCTCAAAGAGGGGCGAAATGTAGACACCTAAAATTGTTCTAAGATACGAACTAGCATTTTAACACTAATATTCATCATTTACATCAAGAAAAACTCTAATTTCCTTTATTGATTAAATAATAATACATTATTTAATTAATTCACTTTTTCATCATTTTCGACCAATTAAATAAAGTTCATTTATTTAATAAACTCCTAAAAGCCTAATTTATACTATTAATTGAATAATACAACATTAGTTAATTAATTCACATTTTCATCAAATTCAAAAAATTAAATAAATTTAATTTATTTAATATAGTCCTAATCTAACTTTATTCTTCATGATTAATTAAATAATGCCAATTATTTAATTATATCACTAATTAACTTTATTCCCCTAAGTTGATTAAATTATTAAATCATAATAATTTAATTAACTCACTTTCCTTCCAAATTTGAAAAAAATGAATAATACTATTTAAAATATCATCAAAAATTAAATCTAACTAATGCAAATTTGTTTGCAAACGTCAAACTTGATTTGCATGTTCAACTCCAAAAAGAATTAATTAATTAAATCACTCAATCCCCCCTCATAAATTAAATAATATGAAATATTATTTAATCCTCTTTCAACTTCTGCATTAAATAATTATTTCAATTATTTAATCCCGCCTTTTCTAAATTTAATAATTAAATTAAATTATTTAATTCATTCAACATCATCCCTTTAATAAATAATCTTTTATTTATTAAAAAAAAATCATCATGCACGTTCATCTTAATATTAATTAATTAATTTAATTAATTAACTTCTCCATATGAACTAATTCTTCTTTTAGTTAACTAAACAATCTATTTAGTTAACTATTCAATTATCTCTCCATGCATTATTCCCTTAAACATAATGACCACTTTCTCTCAGTTGACTAAATAATCTATTTAGTTAACTCTTCATTTAATCCTCTTTTAACTTCTACATTAAATAATTATTTAAATTATTTAACCCCACCTAGTCTTCTAATTTAATTAAATGATTATCAGTAATTATTTAATTAAACAGCTTTCCCCTTTCCAAATTAAATAATTAAATTAAATTATTTAATTCATTCAACACCACTTTAATAAATAAATTTTATTTATTAAAGTCAAATTCACATGTGCACGTTCCTCTTGATATTAATTAATTATTTAATTAATTAATTTCGCTCAAAAACTTAATTGGATCTTCTAAATCAGTTGACTAAAATATCTATTTAGTTAACTGGACCTCATTATCTCTTCATGCACAATCTCCGTGAACGTAATGAATACTTTCTTTTAGTTGACTAAAATATCTATTTAGTTAATTGTCTCATTATCTCTCCATGCATTATTCCCTTAAACATAATGACACTTTCCCTCAAAATTTTGAATAATTAAATAAAACTATTCAAATCATTTATCAAAAATCAAATCAAACTAATGTAACTTTGTTTGCAAAAGTCAAACTTGATTTGCACATTCAACTCCAAAAAGGAATTAATTAATTAAATCAATTAATTCATATTCTTCACCCACTTTCTGATTGAGCAAATTACGATTACTAATTGAGCCATCTATTTCCTACCTAAGCCATCTATTTCCTGACTAGCCAATCTATTCCTAATTGATCAGTCAATTTGTACAATCTTCTCATGTATAAATCCTCTCAACACCATTCAACTATTGATCTTGATCCAACATTGTTGAATCTTGATCGTCGATTCAAAATATATTTCTCTATATAACAAACCTCTTTCCTCACAAAAAAGGATTGGACAATCAACATACCTTATGCAACAAAGTGTTGTCAAGATCACCATTGATAAAGCTTCATCGTTCCTTCGGTCAACCAACATCAAGCATCATTCATCAAAGCTTTGTACACAAACTATGTAGGCTCCACAGTGATAAAAAAAATCCAACATCAAGCGAACACACTCCAATACGAGATGGTAACATTGTGCTTTTTGTTTACATTCAATTTAGTAATCATAGATTTCTTAATGTGTGTTCAAATAGTTTAGTTTCATTTCGTATGTGTAGAATTAGATCTTAGATTAATGTGCTTGATCTTAGCTTATATTCTCATTTTAAGTACATTAAATCTTGTTTAGCATCTAATGATTTTCCCCCTCACGCAATTGGCTCTATACCTCCAAATTAATGAATATTGATCGGGGATGGCGTTGGTCTCTGCAATTTTTCGGGCCGAGCTAGGGCGCCCGAGCCCTAGCTCGTGATTGCTCCTGGTCTGTCTGTGCGTAGAGGGGTGGGTCGTTATGGCACGTCAAGGGGGCTGCTTCTTCTTTCTGCTTTGCATTTGCTGTGTGTGGCTGCGTTCTTCTGCTTGTCTTCGGTGCCTTTGTGCTTCGAGCTTTCGCTGTGTGGTGGGCTTGGGCTGGCTCGAGTGGGAGTGGGGCTTTGTTGTCTTGGGGTGCACGGGGCTCTTCTTTGCTGCTGCCTCCTTTGTTTGGCGTGGGTGTGGTAGGGTTTGGCTGGTTGGTGTGTGTGTGAAGGGTGGGCGAGTGTGGTGGTGTGGGGTTTCCCCACCTTTGTTGGGTTGTGTTCTTGCAGGCCCGTTTAGGGGTTGATGTCTTTGCATGGGGGTGAGGCTTCTGGGGCTTCCCCCGAGATGGATTTTCATGCGGCATTTGGGTCTAAGTCTCCCAACCCAGGGATGAAGTCCTTTGATAATAATCTTTTTGCTTCGGATTCAGGGTTTGTAGGTGCGGGTTCGTCTAATGGTTTGAAGCTCAAAAAGTTTAACGGTTGTCTCGAGCGCTGCCTGGAGAGGCCTAAATTGGTGATCTCGATTGAGATGATTGCTGAGGATGTTGATTATTATACGAACCACTCATTGTATTGCAAGTTTTTGGGGATGAGGGTTTCACTGCAATTTTTGGAATCTTGGGCCCAAAGGACCTGGGCACCTGAGGGAGAAATGGAGATCATGCTGCTGGCCAATAGTTACTTTATGGTTACCTTTAACTGTATCGCTGATCGTAATAGGGTCTTTGAGGGAGGCCCTTATTTCCATAACCAAGTGGGGCTATTTATCAAACCTTGGCATGCAGGCTTTATCCCGTCGGAGGTGCTGCCAAATCGTGTTCCGGTGTGGGTTCGTCTGCCTCGGTTTCTGGTGGAGTGTTGTCGAGAGGATACTTTGTACCTATTGGCTTTGTTGCTTGGAATACCAGTGGGGTCTTCGCTGCAAACACTGGGTAAAAAGGTAATGACCTTTGCTCGTATTTGTGTTGAAATTGATCTTAGTAAGCCTTTGCCCGATGTTGTGGATATGTGTGCGGGATCCTTCTCTTGGGTGCAACAATTGGACTACGAGACTCTCCCTTTTTGTTGTCGCCTGTGTCATGAATATGGTCATTTGCAACGCAAATGTCCCAGATATAAGTTGATGGAATCTCAATCTGCACAACCTCCTCGCAACCCCTTTGTGGCTAATAAGGGGAAGGGCCTTGCCTCTAGTGAGGTGGTTGGTGCTGATGGTTTTGTTTAGGTCAAGGCTCGCAGCAGGAACCGGGGCCAGAAGAGGCCCTTAAAGGAAACCCAGGAGGAGGATACTTTTAATAGGTTTGAAGTTTTGGATGATCTCAGCCAGCAGGAAGTGAACCCGGGTTTGGTGAGTCTGGAGCAGGAGGTTGTGGGTTCAGATCTGGTGGGCAATATCTCGGAAGCCTCTTTGGTGCCACCGGGTGTTGCTTCTTTGCATGTGGTTTTGGACCAACAATTAGTGGTTGCAGAGGTGCCGGTTCTTTCTGCTGAGGCACCGTCAGGTGGTGGGGATTCTTCTCATCCTGGTCGAACTATAAGTTCAATGGCAGCTAAGAGCAACAAGCCTTCTCCTTAGTTGGGCATTTTGCAGAGAGATCTTAAGAAAGTTGGGACGGAGAAATCTGCCAAACTGGGTAGAAAGAAGGATTTAGAAAAGATCAAGTTGATGGGGGAAACTTTGGTGGAGTCAGGGTCGGTTAAGACTCTTGATTCTCATTTTTTGAGCCCCTTGAAATGATTGTTTTATCTTGGAATGTAAGGGGCTTGAACAGCGGCCCTAGACAAAAAGTTGTTCATGATTTGGTTAGAAATCAAGGTCCTGATATTCTTTTTCTGCAGGAAACCAAGCTATCAGTGGAGACTATGTTTAGTTTGGCTCCTAAGTTGTGGAGGAATGGGGAGTGCCAGTGCATTGGTGCTCATGGGTCTTTTGGGGGCATAGCTTGTTTGTGGAACCCGCGGAAGATCCATCCTCTTTGGTGGTTGTCTTCTAAGTTTGCTATGTCTTTGATTGCTTCTAGCTTTGAGACGGGGGAGATTATTCTCCTTTCTAATATCTATGCACCTATTGATCTCCGGGGTAAGCAGTCTATGTGGTCCCATATCAGGTTTGTTCACAGTTTGGCTCCTTTCCATCCTTGGATTCTGGCTGGAGATTTTAATGCTATCACGAAGCTAGCTGAAAAGCATGGTGGTACTGCAAGGCTGGAGCCCTCCGCGCTGCTCCTCTGTGATAACATTGATGCTTTGAATTTATTTGATATTAAACCTAGTAATGGTCAGTTTACTTGGAACAATCGCAAGGCTGGGGTTAACTATATTGCTAAAAGATTGGATCGCTTCCTGGTTTCCTGTTACTGGATCAGTGGTTTGTGGTCTTCTTGTTCTGAAATTTTGGATTGGAGAGGATCCGACCACTGGCCTATTAAGTTGGCTATTGTGTCTTGTCGTGCGCATCGTTCTCCTTCTTTCATATTTCAACTTATGTGGTTGCGGGACCATTCCCTGTATGAATACGTGGTTGATTGGTCGAGGAGGGGTAGACCTGCTTTTGGTACGACAATGTACACCTTTGCAAAACTTCTTCAGTATGTGAAATATCAGCTCAAGCGGTGGAATCGTCATTGCTTTGGGAATATCTTTCATGCTAAGGTGGCAGCTCAGGCTGAATTGGATGGTATCACGAGACTGATAAGGGAGGGTGGGGTGACAGAAGATTTACTTCAGGAAGAGGCTCGGGCTTTGAAAGCTCTGGAGGAGTGTGAGCTGCGGGAGGAAATGTATTGGAAACAAAAGGCTCGGATTGAGTGGCTTCAGGAAGGAGATAAAAATACTGCTTTTTTCTTTAATTCGACAAAAGCCAGGAGGCAAGGAAATTCTATTTCGGTGCTGGTGAATGACCGAGGTGAGTAGCTTTCTTCCTTTCCTGAAATTTTGGGAGAGGCAGTGCATTATTTTTCCTCTCTTTTTACGGAGGTTTCGCAAGGGGGGTCTCCTGAAGAAGCCCAGGTCCTTTCTTGTATCCCTCCTCTGGTGTCTTGTGAAATGAATGAACTTCTTATGAGTGATATCACATTGGAGGAGCTAGAGGGGACTATTTTCTAGATGAAGAAAGGGAAAGCTCCTGGTCCTAATGGCTTCCTGGTTGAGTTTTTCCAGGAGTTCTGGGATATTATCAAAGTGGACCTTTTGGCAGTGGTTTAGGAATCTCAGAGGAATAAGCAAATGCTAAGGTCTTTAAATTCTACCTTTCTTGCCCTCATTCTGAAGTGTGAGGGGGCTGATAGGTTAAGTCAATTTCGCCCCATTTCTCTTTGCAATGTCATTTATAAAATTATCTCTAAGTTAATTGCTGACAGGTTAAAAAAGGGATTTAAAGAGTTGGTCTCTGAGGAGCAGAGTGGTTTTGTGGCGGGTAGGAAAATTTTGGATGGGATTGTTATTGCAACTGAGACCATTTATTCTATGGCCAGCTCCAAAGAGAAGGTGATGTTCATCAAGTTGGATATGGCTAAGGCTTATGACAGGGTCAGGTGGTCCTTCCTTTGGAAGGTTCTTAGTGTTTTTGGTTTCAGGGATGATTGGATTCAGTGGGTTATGAGTTGCGTTACTTTAGCTTCTTTCTCTGTGCTTATTAATGGGGAGCACTCTGAGTTATTTGGTGCTTCTAGAGGGCTACGTCAGGGAGATCCCCTCTCTCCATATTTGTTTCTTCTCTTTGCTAAAGGGCTGGGGCAGTTGATTAGAAGAAATGTGGAGGTTGGTCAGATCATGGGTTGGCGGTGGGGTGGTGACTTGCCTCCATAGTCTCACCTGTAGTTTGTGGATGACACTGCTCTGATGGGAAGGGCTACTATGAGAGAAGCTGCTAATATTCGTAGGGTGTTGGATGTTTACCTGATTGCCTCTGGACAGCTGATTAATGAAGATAAATCTTCCATCTTCTTTTTTAATACTCTGAGGCCCATTCAACAGAGGATTGCTCAGACTTTGAGATTTCAGATTGGGAATCTCCCTTTGACCTATCTCGGTATCCCCATCTCGGATAGGTGATTGCCCAGAGGGTCTTGGCAGAATATTTTAGACAAATTTCGGGTGAGAATTAACCACTGGACTCATCGGTGGTTGTCTTTTGCTGGGCGTGTTCAGTTGATCAATTCCGTGGTGCAGGCTTTGCCCTTTTATAGATGCATGCTCCAGGTTGCCCCGGTGAGCTTTGTTAAGGAGTTGGATTCTATGGCTAGACAGTTCTTATGGGCAGGTTGTTTGGTGTCTTCTAAATGGATTTTGGTTAGATGGGAGGTTGTCTGTAGCCCAAAGCAGTATGTGGGTCTTGGATTACGACAGTCGGCTTTGACTGGGGTGGCGTTGGCTGCAAAGCTGTATTGGCGATGGTGCATTGAGCAGGATAAGATTTGGGCCAGGGTTCTATCTCAAAAGTACTTCTCTGGGATTCCTCACTCTAATATTCCTCGCTACCCCCTTGTGGGGAAGGGTTCGGTGATTTGGGGCACTCTGAAAAAGGGAGCTTCTCTTATTAAGGAAGGTTTATTTTGGATTTGTAAGCAGGGGACAACGGTTCAATTCTGGTCTGATTCTTGGGATGGCTTTCCTCCTCTCATCTCTCAGTATCCTAATCTTCTGATTCTTTGCCAAAGGTTTCTTGAGGCTGGTTGGTCACAGGTGAGTGACTTTAAATCCTTCTCTTCTTGTGGGACGCTGGAGGTGGCTAGATGGAAGTCTCCTAATGTTTGGCCGGATGTTGGTCAGCAAGAGGAGTGTGTTGCGTTGCAAGGTATTCTTTCCAGTCGGCATTGTAGCTCTCTCCAGGAGGAAGATGTGCTTGCCTGGTCTCCTAATCCTATGGGTGTTTATACTGTTTCCTCTAGCTATAAGGTTTTAGTGTCTCACAGGGTGGAAGGGGGGGAAGTCCAGTGGTGGAAGAAGGTCTGGAACAAGTTCTCCTGGCCAAAGTGTAATTGCTTTATCTGGATGTTGACCTGGAATAAGTGTTTAACTTGGGACAATATTCAGAAGAGGGGTTTCCATGGCCCTTCTGTCTGTGTTCTATGTGGGGCTGCTGAGGAGGAGTCTTCTCATTTGTTTTTCTGCTGTCCTTTTGCCATCCAGATTTGGCATTTTTGGTGGGGTGTTTGGTTGAGCCGCTGTGTTCATGCCTCCTCCTTGATTGATTTTTGGAATAGTGTGGGTAGGCCTCCCTCTAGGACTTCTTTCTTACAAGAAGTGTGGTACTTGGGGCCTATCTTTATGCTGTGACAGCTTTGGCTGGAACAGAATAGTCGTATTTTTCGTGGAGAGAAGAAGTTGGTGCAGCAAGTCTGGTAGCGGATTTTGAGCATGATTCAGGAGACGGTGGAGGCTAAGTGTGCTATGAGCTTTCCTTTAGAGAAAAGGGATGCTGAGGTGGTGGAGAGATTGGGGATTCAAGGGCTGTCTGTGAACTCTGCTTGTGTTAGGAGAGGCCGGAAGGTGCAGCAAAAAATTCATAGGGTTGGTAGTTGGCAACTCCCTCCTGATGGAATTCTTAAGATCAATACTGATGGCTCTTCCAGGGGTAATCCTGGGCCTGCGGGTATTGGGGGAATTGGCAGGGATTCTTCTGGCTCGGTTATTTTCCTCTTTTCAGTCCATGAGGGGTTGAAGACTATCAACATTGTGGAAGGATTGGCAATCCTTTGTGCCTTTGAGAGGGCTCATTCTTTGGGCTGGAGAAGGGTTATATGTGAATCTGATTCCCAGGTCTTGATCAATATGCTCATTGCAAGGAAAGTGGTGGGGGTCAGTTGGCATTGGCTAAGATTGTGCATCAAATTTTGCAGGTTAGCTCATTGATGGAAGTGGTGACTTTTGTTCATATTCCGCGGGAATGGAATAGGGCTACTGATTGCTTGGCCAAATGGGCTTCTGAGCATGTTGACGGTTGGCGAATTGAGGAGTGGGAATTTATCCCCCTGGCGCTTCGCCATGATTTGGATGGAATTCTTGCTGACGATAGGGATGGTTATGGAGTTGGTTGACTTTGGTTGCGTTCTGTTCTCCTGTTTTTGATTAGTTCTTGGGACTTCGGTCCTTTGCTTTCTCTGTAATGGTCCTTTCTGACTTTCAATAAAAATTTTACCCTCTTTTTATTAAAAAATGAATATTGATCAGTGTTGCCTCTTCTCTCCTTGTTTATGTTGTGTAATATATATTATCTTCATATTTGAGTGTGTATTTTTCTTTTCCCATGCATAGATGTTGTTTTTCTTACTTTTTAGTTGTTGTTTGTGAATCTTATTTTCCTTCCAACACCTAGTTAAACCTTTAGCCTCCATGTTTTCCCTTGGGAATCGACCAAATGGGGAACTGTATAAGTCTTTTTGAGCCCCTTCTTCGATGTTTTGTGCAATCTTGAGTGGAGAGAAACAATTTAAAGCAAGGTGCATCACCATTTTCCCTTTCTGGTATCCTCCTTCTCCCTTTTCCTCCCATAGTTTGTAGTTTAGGTATAGTGTAGATTTTTTCTATGTTGTGTTAGATTAGTACTGTCACATCTAGTTTTGAAGAGGAATTTGGCCTTCTTTAGAGATTCAACCTCACCTCACAAGGTCTCACACCTTGAGGTGATTTCCATTGTGTCATTGGAATGTTGAAGTCATTTTTAGAAGGGTGCAATTTCATGTGACAACAATAACATCGAGAATGATCTCTCAAGTGTAGGACCTTTCTATCTTGAGATCAAACCTCTATAGTAGGCTAGCTCCTTTATAAGCCTAAGTGAAGGTGTTGATCCAACTCAACAAAGATTAAAACTAATTTCTACTCCTACTCTAACAATTCCCATGAGAACAAGGAGAAAGAAGATAACAAAGTGGGAAATATAGTGATACATCAAGACTTAATTGAGTTCTAGCTTTCCTTAAAATAATAATATAATATTCAAAACTGAAAGTAGATTTCATCGCTTTTATTGTGACACTATTAAGAGGTAAATGAAAAAAAATATAGTTGCAAGAGGGGTGACATGTTTACAATTAACTTGAAATCTAGACATGAAATAAAATAAAACCCATAGAATACAATTTAAACTTAGGAGATCATACATAATATAATAGCCATAAAAATAGGAAAAATATTATTATTTTTTATTTATTACAAGGTTTCACCATACATTTGTACTTCAAATAATAATGAATCTCTTATAGCAAGATGTATTTTTCTACTCTATTATATATCTATTGATACTTAGAACTCCCTTCAAAAATTTGGATGGTTGGGCCCCTTATACTCTAGAATAAAACACTTGAACACTGCAACAGAGTCTATGTACATAGAGAATATATTAGCAATCATCCTCATCAATGCTCTAGAGAAGAATCACCCTTCAAAATAATGGTTTGATCATCTAGAAATGTGGAAAGAATATTATTTGCACCCATGCCATACTAATAGTTATTAAAGGCTTGTGGCTTTGAGTGTATGTACAAGAAACTCACCAAAGAAATCCACTAAAATCATGACCTAGGGATGGTATTTCATAAAATAGCTCTACAAAAATTGCTAAGGCATGTGTGAGAACTATTTTTCTCATTTGAACACATGCCAATCTACATAAAGAATGGATTTTTAGAACCATTGGATTTTATCTACTGATTGGTGGGCATTGAAAATACATTTATAACACTCTTGGGTCATCTTGAGGGAAAGTAGGGTTTTCTACATTCAAACAATAGAGTTTTGGACTTGGCATGCTAGATAGGGAAACTATGACAGTTATGTCCCAAAAAGGAAGTGTTATATTGTCAAGGTCAATTTTTTAGGTAGGGTTTAACATTGTACCAAAATAGGTGACAACCAAAAGTCCAACTCTAAAGGAATTTATAGTGTAATTGGTAAATAAATTTATGTTATAAAAAATATTTGCTAAATCAAATCATAATGGATAATAAAGAGACAATTATAGTTTAACTTTGAACTTAATGTGTTAGATATTAGAGTTCATTTTTCCACTCTTTGAGATTGATCTAAATGAATCTTGCATCCCATGAAAATGATTTGACATGATAAGGTGTTGATTTAACAGTGGAGAATGACTATCTAAGAATTAGTGTGAGTGAGGTGAAATAAAGAACATATATGAGATAATGAGCCAAGTCTAATACACAAATATACTATTTATTGATATATTATTGCACTAAGGAAGTTGTATCAAAATTAACACACAACTAAATATTAAATAATAAAAATAATCCAATTTCACCATTACCCATATATAACTTATTTATTTTATATTTTTTATATTAATAAAAGTTGAAGATAATTCTCTTTCAACCAAAATAGTTAATACCTCTTCACTTTAATAAACATGTGTCTTTATATTGTCCAAGACAATAAAATAAGTTTTAAAAATTTATGTGCAAAAACATTTTTTTAGTTTTTCAAAGACTAAGTTGTTTTCTTTATCAAATTATAAAGAAACATTGTACAATAAGTCACGAGAAACTAGGAGTGAAATGGCAACACACCCTAGAAAGTCAATCCAATAAATCTTATATAAAGTATACAAAACAATCAAACAATTATGTAGAAAACAATATTTTAATGAAGTGAGGAAGCAAATCTCTATTAGAAAAAATTACATCAACAATCAAGATCCAAACTCTAAGAAAGGTTCCTAACCATAATAGTACTATCATTCTCATTTTCCTTTCCTTTTCTATATGTATAAGAATTGTAAAAAGAAGATTTGCATCTATCGAACCTACCAAAAGTATCTCTACCACAAGATTGTGACACAACAAAGAGGGCAAATGTTTACCTAATTCTACTCTTAAGAAATTTCAAATTTTATAAAATAAAACATTGTTTTACTTTTTAAAATTCCTTTTTAACTAAGTTCACATATAGAGAGGTGATTGCCAACTAAATTGAAGTACTAGCGAGACACTTAGTGGGGCTAGTTAGGTGGCATCCACCTAACTAAATTTGAAGATGAAGACCTTATCTAAGCTGATTTCTGCTTAAAGAATCTTCTCCCGATTTGATATAACACGGCTATGCTTCAACTTTCAAAACGTGTAAGCTGCAGATCCATTCAGAGAGCTTGAACTACTTTCCATGGACAACGACAACGAGAAATGCCCACAATTGTTTCTTCCTTTGTACATATTCTTGATGTTCTTTCGAGGTATCTTTTCTTATGTTTACTTCTGTTTTTTGAGCATTTTATATAGGGGAATACCATTGGCTAACATAAATCTTTCATGATACTTTATATGCATTGGTTTTATGGATCTAGAGTTTGTTCCCTTGTTTTTTTAATATATTAGGAAGTTATTAGTAGTTGCCATTAGGCAATACTAGTTACTTGAAAACAATTTTATTTTTTAAATAAATTCAATTTTACAAAGTTAATTTGTAAAATATTTAACTTTATAAATTAGAAAAAATATTTTTTGTAAATATGATTGGCTGAAAAGTTTTGTATGTTATTGACGGATTTTGAGGAAAAGTGAAATGAACTATTATTTTGCCTATTTTTTAGAAAACTGAACTATTATTTTGCCTACTTTTAAAGAGAATAGAACTATTATTTTGCCTATTTTTAAGAAAACAAATCTATTATTTTACCTATATTTAAGAAAATAGAACTATTATTTTGCAACAAATCTATTATTTTGCCTATTGTTAAGTGCATCCCAGACTTAACAAATGGAAAATGACGCCTTCATTCCAAATTTCACAATCCTCGGCAGTAAAATTCAAACAATTTTCTTCCCCATTAAAAAATTTACGATACTTGAAACCACCATCTATTATTGTTAGCAATCTGTTCATCTTTCTTTTCACGCGACATGTTGTACAAAGTAGAACAGGTTTTAAAGTAAAACGAGGGGCGAAGAAAGATGAAAATAAAATAATAAAAATATGAATCAATGTGATCGGCATTAATAATATGAACATATTAACATAAATTATGTACATATTAACTATTATATAAATTTTATGTTTAAATAATTCTTTTTTATAATTATTTTACATAATCATTTCATTTTAATTATATTTTATTTTATATAAAATAATTTTAAAGATTATTATTTAAATTTATATTATCTAATCAATAAATATTATTCAATATAATATAATAAATTTATATCATATTATACATAATTTTATTGTAATATAATTATTAGATAAATTTTATATTTATATAATTATCATTTTTTTCTTCTAATTATATTATATTATCATTTGATATTTATAATATCTTTATATTATTTAAAATTTTAATATATAATTATTTTTATATAATATAACTAAGATAAGATTAATAATTATATAATATAATTAAGATAAGATTAATAATTATTAATACTAATATAAATGCATTTAACTATATTTTATTCCATTAACAAAACTTACATTTATTTTTATTAAATCTAAAATACTATAAAGGAAAGTACTAGCCACTACGTGGTACTTGTTTTTCTTCATAATTTCTTTTAAATTATTTTTGAAATTAGTGGTTTCATGGATCTAGAGTTTTTTTTCTTGAATATTGTTTCTAATTAATTGAGAATTGAGACAAATTGTCATATTCCAAGTGAAAAATGAATATTTCAATTTTAATTTCAAGAAGAAATGAATGTAGATCGTTTTATTTTTAGATGCATATTTTTTTATGAGGTATATGAAAGATTATGGTATTTCTTAAAGGATTTAGGGAAATCTTTGAAAAAAGTTTCCTTCTATATCAATATTATGGGTGCTTGATGTTTATGGTCAATGTAACACAACAATGTTAAAACAAAATATTTCTGTAGACTTCATTTCTCCTGAAAAAGATAAATAACCTAAAGCTACCTATCTTCCAAGGTCTCTGTAGTTGGTTCTCAACTATGTTGATGTTGCTCAGTGGCCTATTGGTAAAGGGTACAAACTGCATAATACAAAATAATCTAACATTTGGGGGGTGTAAATAAACATCAAAAGATAGAACAGAGCTCTGAACAACAAAGGATAAACACAGATTTCCTTTAATTCAGACATACAAACTTCATAATGAACTCATTTCTTTCAAACAACTAAAACCATAAAATGATA
Organism: Sequoia sempervirens; assembly: GCA_007258455.2. NCBI lineage: Eukaryota > Viridiplantae > Streptophyta > Pinopsida > Cupressales > Cupressaceae > Sequoia > Sequoia sempervirens. The sequence goes on from VDFB02075321.1 coordinate 195,167,616, forward strand.
CAATCCACAGAATAATCTATACCATTGCATTCATTCATAGTGCAAGTTCAAGACATACAATCATTCATCATCACTAAAATTTCAAAATCAAACAAGAACATATCACCAACTCATTACTAAAATTCATAGATCAATAAACACAAAGAGATCTCATTCACAAATAACTCAATGAAAATATCCTCAGATTTAGAATCTTCTATTGAATTTCATCAAATAAGAGACATTTACGCACAAAATTCACTAGCATATGAATGACTATTGTTCACCAACATTACCATTAAAAATCATTCTAGAAATAACATAAACTATAGTGAAAACATGTAAAAATGTCTAAGTGTCCTTGCATAAAAAGTTGTAAAAAACTTCTGAAAGTTGTAAAATTATCCTAGATCTCTCTTTAGGTAGTTAATATTTACTTCAATTAGCCGACCTTCACAATATGGAGAGAAATTCTACATATAGATAAGTTTAACACTAATTTCTCTCATCAAAAATTGAGATCAATAAATCAAGGAGCAACTGGAGCTGCATGAGGTAACTATCCATTCTGATCTTCAGTTAATAGTTGATGACTCTATATCAAAATACATATGCAAAAGGAGAAGGTCAAACTATTAGGGATCCTCATTTGATCTTGTGTTATGATCCTGAAAAATAGGAGAGAGTTGCTCAACTAGCCGTATCATCTGGTGCTTCATTCAAAAAGGATATTCCATAGAAACTTCACTCCTCTGTCTTTTGTTCAAGTAAATATTCATCATAATTTTCCAATACTTGTTTAAGTATATCCACATCCAACCCATCTACCCAATTGTCTTCAAATTTTATTATTTTCAATTCAGCAGAGGTGAATTTTTGCATATCATCCAACTTAGCAAGCTCCTTCTGAGCAATCTTCACTACCTCCTTTATATCCATAAACCTATCAATTAACAAATCATCACCATCATCTCCCTTCTGCACTGCTTCTTGGAATCTATTATCTCATTTGTTCCTTAGTTCATCAAGAGGGAAACCATCCTTCACAAGGACATCTTCATTCATAATCATGGCTATAATTGCCTCTAACTCCATAATTTGATCTATCAAATCTTTCCTAGCATGTTGCACTTCATTCCTATGTGCAAAAATAAATGAAGTCCGAAATTTGATAATGTTTTAATAGTTTTATCAATAAAATCATCATTACCTTCTTCAAGAATGGATTGTTTTGGGAGTGTTTGTTGAGGCAGCTTATTAATTTTTGTCAATTTCTTAACATGTTCCCTGTACTCTTCCTCTTGCTTTCAGAGGGTCTTAGCATATGCAGTCATGTCATTGACTTATTCCCATGCACTTTCATGAGCCTTATGGATTTCAACAAGCAATTCCTCCACCTCTTGATTCAACCTATCAATCCACCTATCCGTTGGATGTTGTGATTGTGTTGTTGATATGTGGTTTTCATTGATGTCAACACTATTATCATTATTGTAAATTGAAGGTTGTATATGTCAAGGATATTGAGAAAATTGTTAAATAAAGTATTACAGGTTCCCAATGGAACTGTGAAGGTCATGAAGGTGTCTTGTTTTGTACGTTGAATATCAACTGTTGTGGACTAAAGGGTTTATTGTTGACTGGATCTAGTCAATCCACAGGAAGTTTCAGAGGTCCGCGTAAAGATTTGTTCGAGTTATGAAAATATGTGTTCTGGCAGTATTTATGTGGGTTCTATCAATGTTTTTGATTAAAGTTGGTATAATTCTAGTAATTCTAGTTGTTGTGGATGTTTCTCTGTTGTTTCTTGGTGCTCGTGGATGTTTCTAGATCATGCTCTATCTTTGTTGCACGTTCACGTTGATTAGTGTGCTCATGGTTGAAGATTTTTCTCAGTATGTTCGGGTTTTCATGTTCTTGGCCGACATGATGGTTGTGGCATGTTGTGGATCCTTAAAGATTCAAGATTGAATGTTTGGTGCGGTCGAGGATATTTTTTTGGGTCGCATCATGGTATTCGCCGACGGTGTTTGATCTACATTGAAAATTTATTTGTAAATTTTGGCTGACATTGAAAATATTTTTTATATTTCTGGTTGACTAAGTTGTTGATGTAATTCCATGTTGTGGATATATAAGAGAAATTGTTTGAGTGAATTTAGTGTGTGCATAGGAGCAAATGTATGCCAGAGAAAGTGCAAATGTGTGAATAGTGTCCAAATCATTTGATTGCAAAGTAGAGTGAGAAGAAGATTGAGCGAAGTGTGAAGAAGGTTTTTTGTGATTAACTAGAACTGTAATCAGGCTTGTGAAGAATCTATTTCCTCAGTTCATATCCTATGGATCTAATCTGTATTGTTGTGTATTGTTGGGCAATGAGCCCTCCTGTATTTGAGCAGTGAGCTCTAGGAAGTGTGCCTAAATGCATGTGCATTCCCATTATTTTTCATTATACTTTTAATAGGGTATAATATTGTGGACTAACATCCACCATGGTTTTTCCCCTAACAAGGTTTCCACATAAAAATCTTGGTGTTCTCTATGTTTCTGATGTGTTGTTTGTTCATGGTTTACTATTCATTCATCAAATCTAAGATTAAGTTAAGTTTGAAAAGTTAAATATTTTGGGACAACTGATTCACCCCCCTCTCAGTTGTATGTCCTTGTTTTTCCAACATTATCCAACATCCCCACTTTGCTTCTCATTTCAACAAGGTCGTCAACTTCTTTCTCACTTAACAAAATTGGTGTTGCAGGAGCATAAAATTGTAAACAAATAAGAGAGGATAGGTCCTTCAATAACTTATGCAATTGATCCAATTGAGCTTTGAGCTCATCCTTCCTCTGCTTATCCTTTATCATCCTTGACTTAGTGGAAGATGCTACAATATCAATCAGGTCCATTTGTTGGTTCCTTGTAAGCCTCCCCAAGTTCATAGTGCCCAGTTGATAATCACTCAATTGCATTTCTTGCTTGTCCTTGTCCACCATGGGAATGGAACATTCAGCTACAATTTCTCCAGCATCTATCAACTTGGTGGAATGAAGGACTTGAGCCTTTTTCTCGGGCCTCTCCTCAATTTTTTTGATCATATCATCCTAGTTTAGGGGCTGAGGCTAGACTATCCTTTTCCTCTCTAGGTTAAGCTTTAACCATATTGGGGGAAAAAAAAGGAGTAACCACTTGTTGTGAAGAAGAAGTGGTAGAAGAGAGGGGTTTCCAGAGTGTTACTTTAGGTTAAGAATCAACCTCTTGTTGTTGCTCTTTTTTTGCCATTTCTTTAGCAAGCCTATCAACTTCAAATTTCTCTCTTTCTTCATCCAATCTCCTCTCTTCCAACATGTCATCTCTTTGTTTTCCCAATTTCTTAACCCTCTCCCACATTTTGGAAGCTTCTTGCTCATGTCTATCTTGTTCCTCTGCCTCCTTCAGCAAGAGCTCTTCTTCATCTTTCTTTCTTTGGGCCTCCTCTACAACCTTGGTTTTAGCCTCAAGGTCCTCCTTTTCTCTCCTTTTCCGGGCCTTTTCCTCTTCAAGGTCATGAATCTTTTGCAGGAGAGCCACCTTTTCTCTCTTTGCATTATCTTTCCATTCAATTTCCTTTTATTGCTATAGGAGGTCTTCCTTCTCCTTATGTTGCCTTGCTAGCTCTTCAATCTTTGCTCTAGCTTTAGCTTCTTGTTGTTTTGCAAGTGCATTAGCCTGTGCCTTGGCATCGGCCTCCTTATTTTCATCTTCAAAGAGTTTCCATTTGTCCTCTAGAGTTAGGACATGCCTAGTTCCAACCTCCTCAATAACCTCAACAAATGCAATCACCAAAGGCTCATGCTTTGATTCTGTGGCCTCTGAATCAGTGTCTACATAATGAATTTCAATCTCCTTTTTCTTATCTTTCTCATCTTGCTCATGGAGGCTACGTGCAAGTACTTCTCTAATAGATTCCTCTAGGAGAGAGGGTTGAGATGAGGCTCCTTCTCCAACTGTTGTAGTTTATTCATCATGTGACTCATGGGTTTCTTGAGTAGGTACTCCTGGATCAGTATGTCCTCTAGAGCTAGGAGGATAGCACTCCAATTGTTCCTTAGGGGTTGTCCTCCTCTTTGTTCTTTTATGTCCTTGGGTACCTGCTACTTTCCTTTCCTTTGAGGATTGAGCTTTTGGATCCTTTATCCTCATGACCACCCATTGGATGCTTCTATCCATTACTATGTAAATTTTTTAATTTCAATGAACTCTTCCTCATCCCAGTTTATTGGGTCCAAATTCTTGGTACCTATATTTTATACTTCATACCCGGGGTCCAAAACTACACCATCATCTGATAGTGTATTAGGAATGTCTTCCTTTACCCCATATTCAATCATTTGTGGGATGGTAAGCCTTTCATAGTTCATTTTCCTTACATCATAATCATCTTGAAAATATATTCAAAAATATTCTAGCAAGTTATAATATTTATCAAAATTCGTGGGAGCTAAGCCATTCATCTTATGCTCTGGGTGAAAGTTTTTCCTTGTTGCATACAATCCCAACTTTAGATAACTTAATTCCTCACACACTTCCTTTCCAACCAAATTGTGACCACAACAATATTCTCCCAAATTCATGGGAAATTTGTGGCATCCTGTCTTGTGTTTGTCAAGGAAAACTTTGTATTGACTCCCATAGCCTGATATATAAATTCCATAAGAACAATCCTATCACTGCAACATCTTGGAAGTCGATGAGGATGTCCATCAAAACTTGCCAACCTAAAATAGGAGAACTTGGGGTACTAGATATACCAATGTCCCCATTTAGCAATCAAAGCCATTGCCTCCCTACTCATCCTATATCCAGCATCTCAGGTGTCAACTAGTTGATGATGAAATAAAGGAATGCACCATTAACCCTTCTATAATGTAACTCCGATATTTGTAGGGTCAGCTAATCATAGTGCTCCCATGCCTATTTTATCCAAGAGACTCCCCTAATATTCCCACTACATTCAATCCAAGGAATATGCCCATCCTTGCAGTTGAATATATGACATAAGAGGTCATGAAGAAGTTCTTTGTTTGCCCCACATTGAGCATCTGATTGTGCAGGTTATCCAATAGGACCATGCCCCAATCAAACTACTTCCTACCATCCAAAATGGTTTCAATGAATGGATTCATCCATTCCTTAAAGTATGCAGAGTCTTTCTTTCCAAACACCTTGGAAAGCATCATGATAAGGTCATCAATTTCCTTCTTGAAGTCTCCCCTCTTAGGTTGTTCAGGAACCTTGGTTAAGGACTTCTTGTCAGTTATCAACCACTTCTTATTCATGTGAGGCCTATTAGCTTCCTTGTCCCTATTGAATAACTACAATGCATCTGCTTTAGTCAATTGCTTGGGGTTCTTGGGGGTAGGTACATTGAACAAGAACCTCATCATTTGCAGAGATAGATCAATGATCACATTCCCCTGGAAGTCCATACATTGTCTTGATGAAGGATTGTAAGCCCTTGTTATTGTGAGTATAAGGTCTAGGCATTGGACTAACAGAGGGAAGAGTGTGACATGTGTCAACCCAAATTGGGGCTATTCTTTTAGTCCTCCCAATCACATCCTTTGAGAAAGTATATACAATCTACTCCTTAGTTGAATGGCCCTAGATTAGTGTCTGTGATGTCTGCCCATTCTGAATCTAACTTGCTAGCTGTAAGAGTGACATCATGGTGTTTATATCTTAAAGTGTAAGGCAATTGCTCCACCTTAATCTTCTTTGGTTTTACTCCCTTTGAGCCTTCTACAACTTTCCCTTCCTTTTGTGGAACTTCTTCAGATGCCCCTGACATTGTTTACTCCTACAAAAAAACCTTGGATTATATCAACAAAAGGTATCGAAATCAATATTACAAGTGTTACCTTTCATACTTATCTATTCTTCCCTAGATAACCCTCCATACTTAGTGAAGTTTTAAACCTGTCGAGAGCGAGACTGGAAGAAGATCAGGAACTAGAGAGCTGAAATAGATAACACAATCAGAACCAAAACTAGTATCAGATCAAAAAATGAAACTCTCAAAGTTTCAATACCTCGTATCGTTTGATTACCCGATCTTGCCAAGCTGGCGATATTAGAATCAAAATAAGAACCCATCGGAGGCGGACTCGTTTTCGAAACCGAACTCTGATGTGAAAGTTCATGCAGTGAGTTCATTTCTAGCTTTGGTTCTTCCATGTATTATGAAGACTCGGCGGAATCTCCTCGCATGCCCACATCTATTTGTACCTAGGTTAAAAGAAAGTGCAAGAAGGCAGAATTCAAGCTCGATTTAGCCTGAGAAAACGGGGTTGGGTTCAAGCGAACTAGGGAAACTATGCAAAAAGGAATGACACACAAACCATAATTAGTACGACTCATCAACTTAAATCAAAACTAGGGTATCAAAACCCTATGATCAAAAGCCGTAAGACTAACAAGACATAAGACGGAAGGGTCTAAGGAAAGATTTAAAACAACTTTGAGTACTAGAACTCTTCAAATTGAAGCCCTAATCAAAACTAGGGAATGGTGGAATGGAACTGCCACCAAGAATGGGGAAAATGATAGCAAAAAAACAAAAAAAATGGGGGAAAGAAAACGAAAAATAGAAAAAAAAAATAAAAACACTAGCAAACACAAGGGAAGCATGTGAAGATTCGCGAGAAAATTCCTACAAATGCGTGAAGAACGAACGGAGAAAAAAAAAGAGAAAACACAAAGAGAGAATGAAAGAAACCCACCTACCTTGAAACATAACCAAAAAGGGTTGAAAACTAATAGGAATCTGCTCATGAATGCTCGCCCACAACCAAATCGTGCTCATCTTCAAGTTATTTCAGTTTTGGCTTGTTAAGACGCTTTGGATAATTGTAATGAGCCAAATAACCTTGATTAAGTTTTTAAAAACCATTTCGTGTGTGTGAGGAGGTTGCAATTAATGCAATTAAAGTAGTGGTTCAGGCACAAAATTGGAGTGAAGGTGAGTACACAACCACAGTGCACATCAGAGGTAAAATGGGAGCGGAAGCAGACTCAAGATAGAACTAGGAACTTTGTTAAAGTTCCACATTTCATTCTGGATTCAACTCTAGTCCCACGACAGAGAAAGGACAACAAAGGAATGGGGGTGGGATCAAAACTAAATCTAGATCTAGAACTTGGAAAAGTTCCAGGTTCAGATCCAACTCTGGTTTCCCTGTTGACAAAGAGAAAGAAAAACAAAGGAAAAATGAAAGAACAAAGGGAAGCAAGACCGGAGCGAAGCCCTTCCCAAAGCAGGACACAAAAGGTAAACTAAACACAAGGCAGGCCAATAGGAGTAGGATCAGAACCAAATTTGGATCTGGAACTTTTGCAATAGTTTCCATTCTGGTTTCGCTTCCACAAAAGGAAAAGGAAATGCAAAGAGGAAGAGAACAAAAGAAAACCCAAGGGAGAAAAAAAACCCAAGAGCCCAAGACAAACAAGACAACAAAGAAACTGACAAGGCAATAGATAGGGCTGGGATCAGAACAAAAAGTTAGACCATGAACTTTCTCAAAGTTCTAATTCCGGTTTCAACCCACGTTCGAAACCCGCAAAATCAAAAGAAAAGAAGAATTAGGAGGAAAAAGAACAACTCATAAGACCCAAACAAGAACACCAAGGACAAATAAGCATAAGGGGGGGGGAATTTTGACCAAAAATAAAATGGGGTGGTTATGCAAGCCATAACACTTGGGAGTATACATCAAAGAGATTTGAATTATTAGATAGCATCACATGGGTAAGGGGAAACAAATGGGTGCACTTGCTAATTATAAAAACTATCACCTATTTAGTCCAACCATTTTTTAGTGCCTCAAAACACTATTCTATATCTTTACAAGGAGACAAAAATATTGAAATAGCTTTCAAATAGTGATGACAAGAAGTATAAGGTATCAAAAACTAGGAGACATATAGTGGGGCATATATATACTAAGAGAAACACCCATATTACATACTATTTTCACAACTAATATCATTGTGGACCATCATATTTAGTTTCTTAATCTTTGTATAACATATAGAAATATGTAATAAGTTCTCTCTCTTGATTTGTTATATTAGATTTTATTTTCCATTATTTTTTGTGATTATTATGGGCATTAATAATAATTTCAATTTTAAATTAACATTAGTTGCTATGAGGGTCAAACTTACAACATTTCAGTAATTTTTAGGTTTAACTAGACTATAAATATTACTAGAAAATTCTTGAACATGAAATTAATTTAAAAATCTATTTCTCTTTTTTATTAAGACTCTTTTCAAGTATATACTAGACTTATTCAAATAATGGATAAGGGCTTTGGGATATATGCATGTATGTAAAGGAAAATGAAATCTTCCAATGGAAGATGTAGGCTATTAATGGGATTCACGTAAGGATTAACCTAAATCTAAATGATGATGGTATGTGGGCTAGCACATTATGAAAATGGAAGCATGTAATAAAATAAATATATGTAGCTTGTTGACTAGAGAATGTTTGTCATTTATTAAATATTTTAGAATTGAATATACCTCTATCTTAAAAATGTGATATCTCTTAATGAACTACCTTTGATATTGTGTCAATTATATGTGTTTTTGATTAAATAAACTACATTTACTGGGTGCAGTACCCATTACACAATGAGCTCGAAGGCTAAAACGAGACCAAGTTCAACAAAAAATAATAGAGTCCAAACCAAAAAGATAATAGAAACAACACACACAGCAGAGACCCAACACAGACACACATAACAACCCACTAATTGGCAATACCTTCCCATTTCTGCATTAGGATATTTAAAAAATAATCCCCGACCCAATTAGGACCCTTACCCTCAATCTTCTTGTCTTCCTCCTCCTTGATAACCTCAGAGAGAGTGACGACAAACTTGTCGATGATCTTAATGGTGAAATGAGTCAGCCTAGTGAACTTTTGTTCAAGTTTCTCCACCCGCTCTCGTAGATTGTTGATGCCCTCTTCCTTTTCGCTCTTCCTCTCAATCATCTCTTCCTCTATGGCCCTAGGATCTGAAGAGTGGGTGGAGTCTTCACTAATCATTTTTTTTAGGTCTAAGAAGTGGCTAGGACCTTCCACGAACTCCTCTTCCTCCTCAACAATTTCCTTCTTGCATTCTTCTCTACCACCAGTCCACTCTGAGTTGCTAGAATTTCATCCATCAGTATCTCTTTCTTGTTATTTTCCAACCTATGAGACCTCCTGATGCTTGTTTGCTCCATACCCATGTCAAATCTCATAGCCACAATAGTTTCACCTTTAGAATCCTTTTTCGTAACACTCTTTCCCTTGTTGTCCATGACTAGAAACTCCACCTGGCACGTAGTCTCAATTATATGTATTTTTTAAGGTTGATTCCACTAATATGGGTCATGATCATGACTATGAATTAGTCCTTTCTATCTAAATTTTACCTTTTGCAATTTGTGCCTCTATTCCTTTTTGTAGACACCTAAAAATGACAAACATTTTCTCTAATTCAATATCATTTCTCATGATCATCTCTTATCAGCCCCTTCATCACTAGTAATTAAATAATATTTAATTATTTAATTAAGTTAACATATTTCTCTCTTTAATAAATAATGTTAATCATTTGATTAATTCATCATTTTCTCTCATCACTATTGATTAAATAATTTTAAGTTATTAATTAATTAATCATTTTCCTCTAACCACTTTAATTAAATAATTTTTTAATTTTTTAATTATTTATAATTTTCATCCATCTACATTAATTAAATACTTTTTAATTATTTAATTAAATTTCTAATTATTCTTTCAATCAAATTAATTAAATACAATTTAATTATTTAATGAAATCTTGTATTATCTCATCCAACATTAACTAATATTTCCTCTAAAATTAAATAAATTATTTAATTTGAATTTTTCCTCTAAAAATAAAATAAAATCAAAATTTTATTTATTTCTTAAATATATCATTCTATTTATATTCTTCCACCTCGTAACTCCTCATCTTCACCGTTCATCCTAACACATGTTGCTTGCACATTCATCATGATCTCTCAACCAATCTCATTTACTGATCTATCCCACTATGTAACAATCCTAGTGTTCTTCACAATAAAATTTCCAATGTTTTCACCTCAAGTGAATAAAAAATGATGCCATGACATAGCAATAAAAAAATTTCTTCCAATAATGTGAATTACATGAATACCTGAAATAACTCAAATTCTAATTTGTCATTGCAATCCAAAGTAATTATACAAATCTTCCAAAACATAGATATCATATTGATCATTGATGTCATACAATAATTAGTAGAAATTCCATTCCAATATATAAATTTCACAAATTACAATATTCTTGGAATGTACACAATTAAAAAAATAGCTCCACCGAGCTTCAGAGCATAAGATATAGATGGTCTAGGAATTCTCCTTTCAAAACCTTGGTCTTCTATTGCCTGTTGAGGAGGAGAAGCATCACTCAAGTTCCTTTTTGCCAACCACGGACTCATATGTGGTCCTACACACATCTATCAAATATAGATGGCCCTACCCTTCAATGAAGGTATTGGTTGGGTAACCCCATATGACATAACACTCTAAGCTTAGTGTTGTGTCCTACATGACTAGGATTTATAACCTACACTAGGTAGCCCTCATGCATTTAAATGGAAACGATGAACTGGAAGTGGAGTCTCAGCATTCACACCTCTTCAATGGAGTCAGGCATTCACACTACTTTGGCCAAAGTATTCTCACTCAGTATAATCGAGTGATGGTCTACCATTCACCTACACTATGGCAAGCTCGTTTTGACTTAAGGCCATTATATCCATGCTTAGGAATTCCCTCTCCATGGGAAAGCTACTCCCCAAGATAACCTATGTCTTTAACACAACCTAAGGTATCACAACTCATTAAGCAAAGTACTAGTTCCCTCCCTTCACTAGAAAACAATCCCAAGAGTAACCTACTAGCCATCTAACATAATTAAATGTCTAGCTATGAGTGTTCTTTAAGTTGTCTATGTTTGATCATATCTAGTATAGTAACAATACCTATGACAATCATTCTCTCTTACCCATGTCTAATCATATCTAGTATAAAAACAATACCTATGACAAACATCCCTTCTATCATGGAGTAAATACAAACACAATTCATGGCCTCAATTGAAGAATTATCATAATAATAGATGATTCCATTTGAGAGTATCACCTCTTTGACTAAAAGGGTTTAAGCTATGAGCCTACTCTTGTCACTATGATAACTTCTATTTAAGTGTGCATTTCCACTAACCAAGAAACAACTCTAACTCACTAGGTTTCACTAAACCTCTCAACCCAAAAGTAACCCACTAGTTATCTATTATAAACAAATAACTAGCTACGAGCAACCCATGTTAAAACATATATAGTATAATAATAATACCTATGTAAAATAGTCTATCCTAGCATGTAGTACTTACAAACAATCCACAATAAATTAAACAGTTTCCACTTTTCTTTCAAAGCAAACAATACTTTCCTTTAAGTGCAAGTAACAACAAATACTAGTTTAAAAAATCAAGACATAGCTCATTCAAAAATAGAATAAACAAAAGTAGAATATCCTCATGCCTTTGATAAGATTTCCAATCGACTAGCTATGAACACAACACTTCTAGAACAACTATCTCGATATTGATCCTCCAACAAAGTCTCACAATCCTTAACTCTCAAGTTGGCAATTGCTACTTCTCAAAAGATACTAAACCCTCTCTTTAATACTCAAGGTTCCTCCTCATTGTACTTGGTAGAATTATTGTAGGAAAAATGTAATTAATATACAAAAATTACTCATAAATATTCCATAGAAGAATGCATAAACTTGTATAAAGAAGGCGTCCCAAATAGATGAACTAACTCCTCTATTTATATAGCAAATAGGTGATCACATAGCCCATAGATTAGGCATGAACTTTGACAAAAAAATGCATGCATAGAAACACATCTAACTCAGCCAAAAGGTGTTTAATATGTAAGCACTTACTCAGCTTAAGAAACTATAGATCGACTTGTTTAAACGACAACAAACATAGACTATTTCAAATCTCCACATGATGAAATTTGAATGGAAACTCAAAGCAGACTTCTATAGTTTAAAGGATTCAAAGGTGGTGCCAAGCATTATAATTATTTTACAAAGGTGGCACAGTTTCATGCAATTATAATTAGTCAATTACCAATTTGCAAGACCAAGCATTTATCAATTTAAATATGGAGGTGAGTCAAATAAGATATTTATACTCTTTGACAAAGTCATCGACTATTCCTCATGCTTCAATAGATGTATTAAACATGGAAATTTAAGTTTACCAAGTCAAAGATAATATTTACCAAAGGCATTGACTAAGCCTATGCCATGAATCGACAGAAGGAAACAAACTCTTAATGCAATAAATATGCTCCATAAAGCATGGCAGCAAGAGCAAAGTTTGGCTTCAAAATATACTTACTATGTTGTACACCTTACATACTCCATTCACAGCCCTATTTATAAGGTGTTGAGTAAGCTTTTACATGCCCTCAAGGTGATACGTATATACATGATATATTTATTTAATCATATTTATACAATTCTTCCAATTACTAAATTAGCAAGCATAGAAACATTCGCAGTATATATAATATTACACATATGTTTAAAGATTTCTCCAAATGTACATTATACGCTTAGACCATTATATATATATAATATCATTCATCTTGCATAACGAACTTACACACACACACATATTCAGAAGGCATATAAAGACATCGTTATATATAACATTACTTTCATATATATGCTAGATAATATTATTATATATATCATCGATTATATATATATATGATAATATATATATATATATATATATATATATATATATATATATATATATGTTCAATTGCACCATCAAGCACATACACATACACATATACATTCATATAAATATTTAAAATGTTCACTCATATATCAAGTTACCACTTTCATATCATATCATTGTCGATACATGCATTCGTTTAAGTGCATATATATATTTTTACATAATATATAATTGATCCTCATGTGAGTATGCTTGTAAGTATTTCTACTTGCACATACATGGATATGATTATGCTCTCACACAGATTAATGTATGTATATACTCATATACACACATACTTTTGGTGTAGATACGTATCAATGGAAAGCTCAAAGACGCAACATTATATATAATAACATTTATACACATATATGCATGTCTATACATATATCATCATACTCGTATGGAAATCCTATTATATCCATTGTATGTGAATGTTGACATATGCATATATCCCAATACTCATACAAACAAGCATAACAACATGAAGAAGGACTCAGACTTGCTCAAAAAAATAAACATCATTCAAGCATGCATTCATTAGTAATCAAGATCCTTCCTAATGCAGACACATTACGCTAAGGATGACTTACCTACTTCCCACATTATAACCCAACTCAATTATTCTATTGTGTTGTGTGTAAGCTTAGATAGGTTACGTTATTGATTACCTGACCAAGACCTTCTCCTGAGTGATACTTCCCCTCTTCCTAGAGGAATGAACATATACATGCATCCACATTCTCAAAACATGTCCAAGGTAGTCATCTATTCAACAAAATATGCATTAAACATAATACATCTCCATAGTTAGAATATCAACACAATATTCATCCAATCACACAAATGCATTCCTTCATATAATATTAAATGAGATGACATTCATTCATAAAGAAGTGATAAAAATTTACAAATACAATTTATTCATCCATTGAATTCACATTTTACTGTACATAGTAATAGTAAATAGTAATTACACAATTTGGGGTGTAACATACTTCCCCCCTTGTGAATCATTGTCCTAGATGATCTATAGCACTTTAACATATAGATAAAGTAAAATAAAGTTTTACTTACCATTCTCAAAATATGTAATATTTATAAAGAATTCATCTTATGTAGCATCAGTCCTTACAACTCTATCCTCCTTGGACCTTGCATCGAATGTCCTTGCTATCGCATAGGGAAAACTTGTATGTCTTACACATACTTACTCTCTCAAGAGCTTACATGTATTCACAATAACTCTTATGTACATCCCACGTATAATAATATATGAATAACACATGGCACCTATTCTATAGTGATTGGAAAGCACGTTCTCATTGGCTAACAAGTTTATCTTTAGTATAATCCAAATAGAAAAGGAATAATGACACATTGTACACTATACCATGGGTCCCATCCTTCCCTTTTGTATTTACACTTTTAGATAACTCAGAAGTCGAGTTCACCCATCTCTTACTTTTCTATTTACTTTAGCCAAAATTAATTATTTTGACCACTTGTCTATTTTGAGCACAATATTTCTCTTGGACATCTGTCAATTCGAATATTGCTTCATACTTAAGCTTTGTATAGACAAAGTTTCATTGATCTCTTCAATCTATTACTCCTTTTTTACCAACTATCAAGTCTAAGGTTAACCCTATTCCCTAACCCTATTCCCTAGCTTGTTTCATCCTAATAGAGTTTCCAACCTTCCTTTCCATATAATGGATCAAACCTCGATGTTAGAAGTTTGCAAGTATTCAACAAATCATGTTCAAGATTTGGTTTTCCTCTTTTGCCTATTTGGCTAAAATAATATATTGCACATTTGTTCACTTGAATGTTCATAGTATGATCATGGTCCACACAACCGTATCATTATTTTCTTGCTCTCAACCAAGACAACCTTCTCAGGAATACTAAGCAACTACCTCACACAATATTTTATTTAGGACCAAAATCCCATAAGTCATATTTCCAACCACGTTGGTTACCTTGGTGAGTTTGTCCACCACAACATTATGCTAGTTTTGCTAACATAGATAGGTTAAATTTTCTTGAATTCTACCACTCCCCCTTTGGAATCTCAAGAGAGTACACATTTCCTGCCAATGAAGACATCCTATCTTCATTTTCTAGCACACTAGACTTTATCTTGCTATATACTCATCAACATCTTACTCCATCTTTTTCCAAGTTTTAGTGGTTTCTCACCTAAAAAATAACTGTCACCCCAGTGTCCTACCTTTGACATCAGCTTTCTCATTCCATCCCTTAATTCTCCAAAATTTTGGTAACATAGGCTCTTTTATATCCCATATTAGTCTATTCTTTGACTAAGTGAAAACCTATTTTGTGGTCTCATTCCACATTTAATTCCCAAGTAGTATTGGTTAGGATTTTTAAGGAGATAAATCTCATTTATCTTAGGAAATCCATTCCATGGATTTCTTCTATCCTCATATTATTTTCAAAGATGTAATCCATATTTCAACTCAACCTAACTTTCCTAGTAAGAATTGGTACTAATTTTGAGTATTAATCCTCATTCAATCATGTTGGTTCCTAGAAGATATCAAATTTAATTGCATACAAAATTACCAAGCATGAACTTTTCTCATTAGCTCAAGTGATTCACTTAATCTCATTGGTGAGTCTCAACCTTAGTATACCCTAATCTTTAGATTAAGTCATCAACCAATGGCTAGTCTAATTATATAGGTTACTCTAACCCTATATGTTTCAATCAAGACCAAATGTACGACTCAACCAAATAAGTAATTCCCAACCTATAGGTGTTAATGAGTAGTCCAATACATATTACAACCCAATAGGTAAAGTTAACCTAAGGTTTCTCTTTTTATTCAAATGAATTTCTTGTTCCAAATAGGTTATTCTAAACCTAGGGTTTCTTTTGAGTATAGGGTATTATTAATAATCATTCTAGTAAAGATATTTGATGTGGTTCACATAACGTCACATCCTACCTTATCTTTCATACCATCTCTATGGCTTTATAGCTAGACCTTATCATCCCCAAGGTTTTCTATCATAGTTAGATAATAGTGCCAAGTCGCTTCCTAACATTGACATGTCTTACACTATACACATAGTCTAACTATCTATGACTAGATCAACAATAGCTATTTTCTGTATGGAAAAAGAAGTAGTAAGACACTTTCTTACAATTCATAGAAAACATAAATCTTCCCTTGTCTATCCTATAGAAAATGACCTTCCTTTTTATGACCAAGTTATCTGCCTATCCTTTCCTTAAGGCATCAATGATAATAGCAATTGATTCTAAAATCAATATATATGCAAGGTATGGTGTGATAAAAGGTCACAACTCTTGACCTTTCCACTATTTTTCTTCAAAATTTCCAATACCTTATCCTTGTGATCATGAAGTACATGACTTAATTGTCATCATGACTTACTAAGAATTCAAAATTTCTTCCAAATTGAAAACATACCCATGTTTTTCACTCGGTGGGGTACTTAATTTGAGTCAAATATCTCTCTTCCTTCCCCCCTTAGTGTTTTCACAACATTTTATCAACTTGAAGTTGAACCCCTAGCAAACCTTTTTTTTCTCGAAATGATTTTTCATTCCTTTTTGTTTACTTTCTATTGCCTTTTTGTTGCCTCAATGGCATACCTTGAATATACTTTTTCCCAAATTTTAATTCATCATTGATTTCTATCTCATAGACTCAACATTTTGGATCTTCCAATAGGAGATCTAATGAATAATCAACAACCTTACAAGTTAATAGGTGCTCTAATATTCTGATTCTCTTTCCAATATCATTTTTGGTGGAGGAATATCCATACTCACAAAGCCTCTTTTTCTGATGTACTTTTCAACTTAGAGAGTTGTTTCCCTACAAATTCTATTGATTTGACACATAGCGTCATACTGTGCATTCAATTTCCTTTTGGAACCTCTAATGTATGTTGGTTTTTTTTGACACGTTGGTGAGTTCTTCTTATACTCCAACCTATCTATGTACCATCAAACCTTTGTCAAACCAATACAACTTACATTTTTAGGCTTCTTTCTCACAATATCCTTTCCAAGTGACTATATCCCAACCCTTGGTACATTGTGACCTTAAACACTCTAAGGTTTACTTGGTTTCTTTTTCTTATCTCAATCAAAACTCCAAATTTTTCTCATCAATTTTGGTTGGTGGAACCATCTCCACTTTTTTGATTACTTCATTTCTGACCTTTCGAGTATTTTCCCTTATCCCTAAGGTACTATCTCTTTTCTTACAAGTTCCTAGCCTTGCACAGAAATTTGATTCAATTCAAGATTTCTCCAACCTCTTGGATACCTCCTTTATTTAATTTCTACTTTGATCCTCATTATGCCAACAATGCATAATCATGGATTCATAATATTCTTCCTAAATCCAAGAATTTGTGACTCTTTGTCTATAGGTTGCTATCAATAAGGAAGATTCCCTCACTCTTCTCTATCCCTGGAAGTTTTATATCTAGTTTGTAGGATGAAGGTATATATTGCTTATTCTTCCTAACCTTCCTACATAACCCAATTGCATAATCTTCCACAATCGAAGGGGACATAATAATAAGTTGTTGATTTAGGAGTTTCCACTCCAGGAATGACTCTTATCTAATCTCAATCTTTAAACAAGTTTCAAGGAATCTCATCTTACTTTTAATTTCTCCATCTTCTTTTCTCTTTCCATCTTGATGTAAGAACATTTCAACCATTATCTTCAATAAGGTTTATGTAACACTTACATAATGATCTCATAGGTTTCAGTGCTAAACCTGGATGCTTTGATACCACATGTAACAACCTCGATGTTCTTCACAATCAAATTTCCAATGTTTTCACCTTAATTGAATAAAACATGATTCCATGACATAGCAATAAAAAAATTTCTCCCAATAATGTGAATTATATGCATAACTGAAATAATTCAAATTCCAATTTGTCATTGCAATCCAAAGTAGTTATACAAATCTTCCAAAACATAGATATCATATTGGTCAATGATGTCATATAATAATTAGTAGAGATTCCATTCCAATATATTAATTTCAATAATTACAATATTCGAGGAATGTACACAATTACAAATGCAGCTCCACTAAACTTCAAAGCATAAGATATAGATGGTCCAGGAACCACCTTTCAAGACCTTGGTCTTCTATCTCCTGTTGAGGAGGACAAGCATCACTCAAGTGCTTTCCCACCAACCACAAACTCATATGTGGTCCCCCACACATCTATTAATGATAAATGGCCCTACCCTTTGATGAACGTATTGGTTGGGTAACCCTGTATGACATACCACTCTGAGCTTAGTGTTGTGTCCTACATGACTAGGATTTATAACCTACACTAGGTAGCCCTAATGTATTTAAATGGAAATAGTGAACTAAAAGTGGAGTCTCAACATTTACATGTCTTTAGTGGAGTCATTAGACATTCACATTACTTTGGCCAAAGTGTTCTCACTTAGTATAATCGAGCGATGGTCTACCATTCACCTACACTATGGAAAAATCGTTTTGACTTAAGGCCATTATATCTATGCTTAGGAAATCCCTCTCCACAAGAAAGCTACTCCCCAGGATAACCTATCACTTCAACACAACCTAGGGTATCACAAATCATTAAGAAAAGTACTTGTTCCCTCCCTTCACTAGATAACAACCCCAATTGTAACCTACTAGCCATCTAGCATAATTAAATATCTAGCTATGAATGTTCCTTAAGCTATCTATGTTTGATCATATCTAGTATAGTAACAATACCTATGACAAACATTCTCTCTTACCCATGTCTAATCATATCTAGTATAAAAACAATACCTATGACAAACATACCTTCTATCATGGAGTAAATACAAACTCAATACATGGCCTTAGTTGAAGAATTGTCATAACATTAGATGATTCCATTCGAGAGTATCACCTCTTTGACTAAAAGGGTTTAAGCTATGAGCCTACTCTTGTCACTACAATAACTTATATTTAAGTGTGCATTTACACTAACCAAGCAACAACTCTAACTCACTAGGTTTCATTAAACCTCTCAACCCAAAAGTAACCGACTAGCAATCTATTATAAAAAAATAGCTAGCTATGAGCAACCCATGTTCAAACATATCTAGTCTAATAATAATACCTATGTCAAACAATCTCTCCTAGCATGGAGTACCTACAAACAATGCACAATAAAGTAAATAGCTTCCAATTTCCTCTAAGTGCAAGTAACAACAAAGACTAGTTTAAACAATCAAGACATAGCTCATTCAAAAATAGAATAAAAAAAAGTAGAATATCCTCATGCATGTGATAAGATTTGCAATCGACTAGTTGCGAACATAACACTTCTAGAATAGTAACTATCTTGATATTGATCTTCCAAAAAAGTCTCACAACCCTTAACTCTCAAGTTGGAAATTTCTACTTCTCAAAAGATACTAAACCCTCTCTCTAATACTCAAGGTTCCTCCTCAATGTACTTGGAAGAATTATTGCAAGCAGAATGTAATTAAGATGAAAAACTTGCTCAGAAATATTGCACAAAATAAATTTGTATAAAGAAGGCATCCCAAATAGATGAACTCACTCATCTATTTATACAACAAACGGGTGATCACATAGCCTATAGATTAGGTATGAACTTTGACAAAAAAATGAATGCATAGTAACACATCTAACTCATCCAAAAGGTGGTCAATATGTAAGCACTTACTCAACTTAAGCAGATACAGATCAACTTGTTGAAATGACAACAAACATAGACTATTTCAAATCTCCACATGATGAAATTCGACTGGAAACTCAAAGAAAACTTTGATAGTTTAAAGGATTCAAAGGTGGCACCAAGCATTATAATTATTTTACAAAGGTGACACGGTTTCATGCAATTAGAAACAATCAATTACCAATTTGCAACACCAAGAATTTATCGATTTAAATATGGAGGTGAGTCAACTAAGATATTTATACTCTTTGAAAAAGTCATTGACTATTCCTCATGCTTCAACAAATGTATAAAAAATTGTAGTTTAAGTTTACCAAGTCAAAGATAATCTTTACGAAAGGCATCGACTAAGTATATGCCATGAATCGAGATAAGGAAAAAAATTGTTAATGCAATAAATATGCTCCATAAAGTGTGGCAGCAAGAGAAAATTTTGACCTCAAAATACAATCAACATGTTTCACACCTTACATACTCCATTCGCAGCCCTATTTATAAGGTGTTGAGTAAGTTGTTATGTGCCCTCAAGGTGATACATATATACATGATATATTTATCTAATCATATTTATACAAATTTTCCAATTACTAAATTAGCAAGCATATAAACATCCACAATATATATATATAATATTACACATATCTTTAAATATTTCTCCAAATGTACATTATACACTTAGACCATTATATATATAATAAATTGTTCATCTTGCATAACGAACTTACACACACATGCATATATATTCACAAGGTTAATAAGGAAATCATTATATATAACATTACTTTCATATATACGCTAGATAATATTATTATATATATCATTGATTATATATATATAAATATACATTCAATTGCACCATCAAGCACATACACATGTATTCTTGTTGGAAATATATGTCTCAATCCCACAGGCTGAAACCTCTATTGGAGCCAAGTCGGTGTGACATATTCTATGTCTGGCCGATGAGCAGATTTGTAACCTTAAGTTTTGTACAAGTCGTTGTGACCTTGCAGAAGTCTTCCTGAACTGTTACACATTGGAGTCTTTGGTGTGACTTGTGGTAGTCATTGTAACCTCTCACCACTCGTGGAGATCTCTGGCCGACAGGCCATTTTATCATATATCGAAGAGACTTGGCCGAAAGTTTTAAGGTTTCAGTATGAGGTCTTACCGATATGAATGTCTCACCGAACGCTTATACATTGGAGTCATCGGGATAACCTATGGTGGGTCAGTATGAAGCCTTACCGATATGGATGTGTCACCGTAAGTTTTATCCTAGAGACATTGTGGTGACTTGAACACTCGAAAAGAACTCTTGGCAATAGTTGGGGTGTCTCACCGATGGTATACACTTGGAGCAGCACAAAGGTCTTGATGTGAGGTCTTAGCGATAGACATAAGTCTTGCTAACTGTCGTTTGGTTCTTGGTATGACTTAATACTTTAGAGTAACGTCTCAGTGATAGCGATATGTCTTGGCAATAGATGAGCACTTCGGAGTAACTTTGGACCTCGGTATAAAGTCCTGGCGAAAGCGATGAGTCTAGCCAACTGGTGGATGCACTCAGATTAACTTGAAGGCTCGGTGTGAGGTCCTAGCAAGAGTAGTATGTCCTTCGACAGAATGTCTCTTCGGTGTGACTTAGGATATCGATATGTGGTCTCACCGAAGAGAAATAGTCTTGTCAAAAGGAAAATTGAAGTCTATGTGACATATGCAACTTCGGTATGACGTCTCATCGATAGTGATGAGTCTTGGCAATAGAGATACATGTGAAGAACTTCGGTATGAGGTCTTATCGACACGAGGAAGTGTTAGTGATAGTCTTTTGGACTCGGTATGACATCTTTCCGACAGGTGAACTCTTGGCGATATCGAATGTTAAGTTGTGTGGCATCGAGGAGACACAGTTAGTGTCTCACCGACATGCCAACACATATTGAAGCCTTATGACTGAGTGAAGACTATCCTATGTGGCTCATTGTCGACCAATCAGAGAAGCCGAATGGGAACCGTTGGAAGACAGTTCGTTGTGGTAGTTCTGTGAGGAAGCTCGAAAGACAGGGAACGTCATGAATACATTCTGTAATTTTGCAGATGGTTCGGTTGGTTCAAAGAACAATTGGGTGAACAGTTTGAATTGTATCAGAGTGAATTCTATTCTGTAAAGATTGTAACTTGAAGGTTTCTATACAAGTTTGGTCATTGTGAAAGCTGATGTAATCTGGCATCAGAAAGATAAGTCAGAAATTTGTACGTAATTATTTGTTACTGTAATACAAAGTGACTTCTCTTGGTGTGGTGGGTTTTTCTCTCGTAAGGGTTTTCCCACGTAAATCTAGTGTTCATATGTGTGTGTATATTTCTCTGTTTCTGTTATCTGTTTCAAGTGCATCTTAATTAGACTGTAATTGTAAAATTTAAAAGAGTCTCTACATTCTTCCCTGAGTTTTTGATGTTAGGAGAGTTGTTTCTGCATCTAGCTTTCCTTACAAGTGGTATAAGATCCTGGCCAGTTGTGTTTTACTTGTGGGTACATTGGGTTTTTTGTGTCAATTATGTTCAGTGGGAGTCTTGTAGAAGTTGGTTAATTCTAATTATAGATTGAGATGGCTAGCATGTCTGGAAAGATTGAAATAGAGAAGTTCAATGGAAGCAATTTTGAGTTGTGGAAACTCAAAATGGAGGACCTCTTAGTGGATCGTGATCTTTGGATTTGCTGTGTCTAGAACTAAACATATAGGCATGAAGCAGGAAGATTGGGACCTTGCAGATAGAAAGTCTAAGGGGCTGATAAGGCTCTGTTTGGCAGACTCCGTTCTTCTAAATGTGCATGAGGAGAAGACTGCATCTTCCTTGTGGAAGAGACTGGCGTCTATTTATTAGGGGAAGTCCTTGGTGAATAAACTATTCCTGAGGAAGAAGTTGTATAGTTTGAGAATGCAAGAAGGAGGGTCTGTAGTTGATCATTTGAACGCATTTAATATGCTGATTGCTCAATTAACATTTGTTGGTGTAAAAAATGAAGAAGAGGATCATTGTATGCTTCTATTGTGTTCTTTGCTAGACTCTTGGTATCATCTGGTGATGGCTATTGGGAGTACAATGTCCAGTTTCAAGATGGAAGATGTTGTTGGTTCTTTGCTATCAGAAGAGATGAGAAGGAAGTCTTCTGAGATGGCGAAGGAAGCCCTTGCTGTCAGAGGAAGATCGAACGAGAAAGGCAAGAAGAAGGACAAGAAGTCCAAATCAAAATCAGAGGGGAGATCAAAGTCTCCTGGCAAGAAGTCCAAGGTGAAGTACTGGAACTGTGGGCAACCTGGTCATGTCCGAAAAGGATTGTAAAGAGGAGAAAAAGAAGAAGAAGAAGTGCTCTTCCGATAATGATTCTTCTCAGTGTGATTCAGATGCCTTCATTGCTGCCTTGGCTACACAGGCATCAGATGATGTCTGGCTGATTGATTCTGGAGCATCTTTTCACATGACATCTCATAGAGATTGGTTCACGAAGTATGAAGAATACGATGGTGGAAAGGTGTACTTAGCAAGTGATTCAACTTTGGAAATTGTTGGTCGTGGAAGAGTCAGAATCCAATTTCCTAATGGTAGAACAAAGGGGATCAAGGATGTGATGCATATACCATGTCTAGCTCAAAATCTTCTTTCTATCAGTAAGCTGAATGATTTTGGAGTACAAGTCTCATTCTCTGGAAATGGTTGTAAGATGACTAGAGGCTCTATGGTGCTAGCTAGAGGTGTTCGAATTGGTACACTGTTCAAGCTGGATGCACAGGCTGTTCAATGTAAGAGTGTCTCTGTAAAGTCACAGAAAACTACTCATGGAGGTAAAGAGGGAAATGTTCCTAATTGTGTAAACTCTATGGAAGTAAAACTTCTAGTAGAGAAGACTATGCTCTGGCATCATTGGTTAGGCCACATAGGAGAAAAAGGTATAAAAACCTTGAAGAATAAAAACCTGGTTGAGGGGCTTGAAGATTGTAATCTCGAATTTGAATTTTGTGAGCATTGTATATATGGAAAACAACACCATGTTTCTTTTTACTCAAGTCCTCATAAATCTTCTGATTTGCTAGATTATATTCATTCTAATGTATTTGGTCCAGTGAATGTTCCTTCTTTGTCTAAATCAAGATACTATGTGTCGTTTATTGATGATTATTCAAGAAGAGCATTTGTATATTTTCTGAAAAGTAAATCAGAAGTGTTCAGTCGATTTAAGGAATTTAAGAATCTTGTTGAAAATCAGAATGGTAGAAAAATAAAATGCTTAAGGACTGATAATAGCGGTGAATTTCATTCTGATGAATTTGAAAGATACTGTAAAGACCATGGGATTAAAAGACATAAGACTACACCTTATACTCCATAGCAAAATGGAGTTGCAGAAAGGTTCAATAGGACAATGATGGAGAGAGCACAAAGTATGCTTAGTAGTGCTGGCTTGGAGGAGAAGTTTTGGGTTGAGGCTGTATCTACTACATGTTACCTAATAAATCATTCTCCAAATTCTTCTCTTGTTGAGAAAACACCTTTGGAAGCATGGTCTGGTAAGAAGCCCTCTCTTAGACATATTCGAGTCTTTGGCTGTGAGTCATATGCATATGTGCCGGATGTGAAAAGATCTAAACTAGAGAACAAGGCTGTCAAAAGTATTTTTATTGGCTATAGTGCTAACATAAAAGGATACAAGCTTTGGAATCCTGATACAGAGAAGGTTGTATACAGCAGAAGTGTAATCTTTCGTGAGCTGAAACCTTCTACCTTTGATCTACAGTCAGAGACAAAGTCAGAAAATAATAAGGATGTAGTTGTAATTCCTCCTACACCAGAGAAAGAGGAATTGAAAATTCAAAATGTACCTGAAACTGAGGAGAGCTCAAGCAGTTCTGAAAGGTCTGAAGAAGAAGAACCTCAGCCTCAGCAAGTGATGAGGTCAACTCATGAAAGACAACAAACTGATAGGTATGGGTTCTCTTTGATAGATTCTACTTGTTCCTATGCTTTGATTTCAAGCAATGATGAGCCTAGGACTGTAAAAGAGGCATTTAGAATGTCTGATTCAGACTCTTGGTTGGAAGCCATGAATTAAGAAATGGCATCATTAGAAAAGAATGAAACTTGGAGTTTGGTGCCCTTGCCTAAAGGTAGAAAAACTATGGGCTGCAAATGGGTATTCAAAAAGAAGATAGGTCTGGATGGCAGTGTGGAGAAATATAAGGCGAGGTTGGTTGCGAAAGGTTATTCCCAGGTAGAGGGAATCAATTATGAAGAAAAATTTTCTCCTATAGCTAAGCTGACATCTATCAGATTTCTTTTGTCACTTGCAGTAGTGTATGACTTAGAGGTCGAACAGATGGATGTGAAGACAACATTTCTTCATGGTGATCTTGAAGAAGAAATCTATATGTCCCAGCCTGAACACTTTGTTGAAAAAGGTAAAGAGAAACTAGTTTGCAAGTTAAAAAAGTCTTTGTATGGTTTAAAATAGTCACCTAGAATGTGGTGCCAGAAGTTTGATACTTTTGTATTGTCTTTGGGATTTGTAAGATCAAAATCTGATCATTGTGTCTATTACAAAGCTGAAAGTGATCAAGTTCTTATTATTGCTCTCTATGTTGATGATATGATGTTCATAGGCAATAGTAAGCTAATGATTTCTGATCTTAAGTCTCAGTTGTCTGCGAAGTTCAAAATGAAAGATCTTGGTCCAACAAGGTACATTCTAGGGATGGAGATAAATAGGGATAGGAATAGTAGAAAAATTTGGCTCAGTTAGAGTAATTATATCAAGATTGTTCTAGAGAGATTTTGCATGAATGATTGCAAGTAGTTAGTTGTTCCAGTCTTGTAGGGAACGAAGCTATTTGTTGAAGACTATCCAAAATATCCTATTGAGATGGAGGACATGACCAGTGTACCCTATGCTAGTGCGGTTGGCAGTCTTATGTATGCAATGGTTTGTACAAGGCCAGACATTGCCCAAGCAGTGGGAGTTCTTAGTTGGTTTATGGCTAATCCTGGAAGAATACATTGGGATGCTATGAAGAGAGTGTTTAGATATTTGAAGGGGACTTCAGAATATGCTTTGTGTTACCATGGGAACTTGGTTGAATCACAGAAGACTCTCAGCATTCGTGGTTATGTAGATTCTGATTGGGCAGGGGACATTGACAGCAGGAGGTCCACCAGTGGATACATTTTCATGTTGAATGGTGGTGCAGTTAGCTAGATTAGTAAGCGGCAGGCTGTAGTCGCTTTGTCCACTACAGAAGTTGAGTACATGGTAGCTACTCATGCTTGTAAAGAAGTAGTATGGTTAAAACATTTGTGTTCTAACATTGGTTTTGATGCAGGGCAAATAACTATCTTTTGTGATAGTCAGAGTGCAATTTGTCTGGAAAAGAATCCTACTTTCCATGCTAGGACGAAACATATAGATGTACAGTACCATTTTGTACAAGATATGGTGGAGGATGGAAAGGTTAGTTTGGAAAAGGTTGATACTCTGGAGAATGTTACATATGCATTGACGAAGCCAGTGAGCACAGACAAGTTCAGGTGGTGTGCCAATTCGATGGGCCTCAATTCCCATGAATGTTAGTAATTTTATTGTGCTCTGGAGGTTCCTGTGTGATCTTTGTCAAGTGGAAGACTATTGGAAATATATGTCTCAATCCCATAGGCTGAAACCCCTATTGGAGCCAAGTGGGTGTGACATATTCTATGTCTGGCCGACGAGCAGATTTGTAACCTTATGTTTTGTACAGGTCGTTGTGACCTTGCAGAAGTCTTGCTGAACGGTTACACATTGGAGTATTTGGTGTGACTTGTGGTAGTCATTGTAACCTCTCACCACCCATGGATATCTCTGGCTGACAGGCCATTCTATCATATATCAGAGAGACTTGGCCGAAAGTTTTAAGGTTTCGGTATGAGGTCTTACCGATATGAATGTCTCGCTGAACGCTTATACATTGGAGTCATCGAGATAACCTATGGTGGGTCGGTATGAAGCCTTACGGATATGGATGTCTCGCTGACAGTTTTATCCTAGAGACATCAGGGTGACTTGAACACTCAGAAAGAACTCTTGGCGACAGTTGGGGTGTCTCACCAACGGTATACACTTGGAGCAGCACAAAGGTCTCAGTGTGAGGTCTTAGCGATAGACAGAAGTCTTGCTGACTATCATTTGGTGCTTAGTATGACTTAAGACTTCAGAGTAAAGTCTCAGTGATAGCGATATGTCTTGGCGATAGATGAGCAGTTCAGAGTAACTTTGGACCTTGGTATAAAGTCCTGGCGAAAGCGATTAGTCTCGCCAATTGGTGGATGCACTCAGATTAACTTGAAGGCTCGGCATGAGGTCCTGGCGAGAGCGGTATGTCCTTCCAATAGAATCTCTCTTTGGTGTGACTTAGGATATCGATATGTGGTCTCACCGAAGAGAAATAGTCTTGCCAAAAGGAAAACTGAAGTCTATGTGACTTATGGATCTTCGGTATGACATCTCACCGATAGCGATGAGTCTTGGCGATAGAGATACATGTGAAGAACTTCGGTATGAGGTCTTAGTGACACGAGGAAGTGTTAGCGATAGTCTTTTGGACTTGGTATGACATCTTGCCGACAAGTGAACTCTTGGTGATATCGAATGTTAAGTTGTGTGGCATCGGGGAGACATGGTTAGTGTCTCACCAACATGCCAACACATATTGAAGCCTTTTGACTGAGTGAAGATCGTTGGAAGACATTTCATTGTGGTAGTTCTGTGAGGAAGCTCGATAGATAGGGAACGTCATGAATACATTCTGTAATTTTGCAGATGGTTCAGTTGGTTCAAAGAACAATTGGGTGAATAGTTTGAATTGTATCAGAGTGAATTCTATTATGTAAATATTGTAACTTGAAGGTTCCTATACAAGTTTGGTCATTGTGAAAGCTGATGTAATCTGGCATCAGAAAGATAAGTCAGAAATTTGTACATAATTATTTGTTACTGTAATACAAAGTGACTTCTCTTGGTGTGGTGGGTTTTTCTCCCATAAGGGTTTTCCCACGTAAATCTGGTGTTCATATGTGTGTGTATATTTCTATGTTTCTGTTATCTGTTTCAAGTGCATCTTAATTGGACTGTAATTGTAAAATTTAAAAGAGTCTATGCATTCTTCCCTGATTTTTTGACGTTAGGAGAGTTGTTTCCGCATCTAGATTTCCTTACAATTCCTACATACACATACACATATACATTCATATACATATTTAATATGTTCACACATATATCAGGTTACCCCTTTCATATCATATCCTCATCAATACATACATTTGTTTTAGTGCATATATATATTTTCACATATATATAATTGATCCTCGTGTGAGTATGCTTGTAAATATTTCTACTTGCACATACATGCATACTTTTGATATAGATACCTATTGATGAAAATATAAAAGACACATAGCATTATAATAACATTGATACACATACATGCATACTTTTGATGTAGATACGTATTGATGAAAATCTCAAAGACACATAGCATTATAATAACATTGATACACATACATGCATGTCTATATAGATATCGTCATACTCGCATGTGAATCCTATTATATCCATCATACACGAATGCCAACTTATGCATATATCTCAATACTCATACAAACGAGCACAACAACATGAAGGATTCACACTTGTTCAAACAAATAAACATCATTCAAGCATGCATTCAGTAGTAATCAAGACCCTTACTAATGCAGACACATTACACTAAGGATGACTTACCTACTTCCCACATGATAACCCAACTCAATTATTCTATTGTGGTGTGTGTAAGCTCAGATAGGTTATGTTACTAGTTACCCTACCAAGACCTTCTCCTGAGTGATACTTCCCCTCTGCTTGGAGGAATGAACATATACCTATATCAACATTCTCAAAAAATGTCCAAGGTAGTCAGCTATTCAACAAAATATGCATTACACATAATACATCTCCATAGTTAGAATATCAACACAATATTCATCCAATCACATAAATGCATTCCTTCATATAATATTAAATGACATGACATTCATTCATAAAGAAGTGATAAAAAAGTACAATTACAATTTATTCACCCACTGAGTTCACATTACATTTACATTTTACCATACATAGTAATAGTAAATAGTAAGTACACAATTTGGGGTGTAACACATTATTTATCAAACATCAATAAATGCTATAAAACACTCATCTTTTATCCATTCAATATCCTCCATGAATTTGATGAATCTTGCATCCATACTATACTCATTTGGAATTGATTTCTCTATCTAGGTTATGCTCGTATTATTGAACAATCCACATACTATTGAATAAGCATAATCATGTGAATTTGATTCTCATTTTTTTTTTAATATGTTGAATGAGAATATGTTGGATGGATCCAAATGATAATTGGCTTTGGTGAGTCATCAAATTCTTCAATTTATTTATGTGCTCGATTATGTATCATTTGTTCAACTCTTATGGGAATGGAACAAGGTAGTTGATTTCCTAGAAAATTGTTCTTTTGAGAATGTAAGGGACTAGTAGGTTGAGGAGTGGGAGAATTTATTCCTAGACCAATCCTAGAGTTTAGATAAGATGATTATTGAGGACATGGTTGCATGATGAGCTTTAGTAGACTAGGTTCTTTGAGGTTTAGATGAGGGTTGGTTGTTATTTCTTGGTTTTTGGATGTCTAGCCATTGTGGGGATGGAGATGGGGCCCGGTTTGTCTTGCTTGTAAGATTCTTATTGATTTAATAAATTTTTACCCCTTTTTCTTCAAAAAAATTAGCATAATCACATGAACTATAATAGAGTAAGATGAGGCATGTTGGTGGAGGTAAATTAGGTGGTTTTATTTGATTTTCTTTCATGTTTTTGTGCGTGATTCATTGAGGTGGGTTATTAAATTGGGTTTTTTTATTACATTATTTCCCTTTTAAAATTCATTGATCTTATTTCTCCTTCCACACTTTGTTATCTTGATTTTTACTTTTCTCTACTAATTTTTTTAATATCAAATGATTAATGGTGTTTAATTATACCTTTGGAATAATTTTATTACTATCACATTTAAACATGTGTTCTAGATTAAGTTATGTAAAACTCAATCTAACATGACTAAAGATAATAGGAAAATACCAAAGAATGATACATGTTATTTTATACATTCTTTAGTGGAAAAATCCAAATGTTTTCACTCTTGATTGGTCATTTAATTTACTAGGGTTAGAGGATGTATAGATTCTAAATCTATAAAATAAATTCTAATTAATGAATTTAAATACTATCTTATAATGCATCAAATTTCACAAAACATGCACTTAATCAAATTAGTGTAAGAAAATTAAAGGAAACCATTAGCTATATTTTCAATTTGAGTATTATAAATCTAAGGGTAAAATTTGTAAGCATGAGGTTGATCCTAAGACCAAAAAATTACCCTAGGTGGATAACCCATCAAATCTAAGTGGCTAAAATTATTATATTAAGGTGGGTATATAATGTTGGGATAATGTATCTCAACCTTGCAATTACATAAAGTACTACTAATACATAAAGTATTTTTGATACACCAATGATAGGGGGCATGGGGAGTTTCCACCCTATGAGGAGTCTAGGGGGATCATCCCCCTGACTGGGGGTATGGGGGTGGCGCACCCTAGTGAGGGCTTGCGGGAAACACCCCCAAAGGAACATTTTATTTATATTTTATTATTGTAAATTTGGGTTGGTCATCATTAGGTCTTAGATCTAATAGCCAATATTTTATTAGCTTCACTTTCCCTAGAATTCAACCCTATTTTATGAGGGCATTATATTAAAACTGTGCATTGTGATGTATTCTGAGAGTCTCATAGCAATTATGTTGCCTCTAGCTCTAGTTGGTGATCCTCCTGTGAGAAGCTTGCTTTGCAAGTACATTGTAATCTTCATGATTTCTTAATTATATATTGGGTGGATTTTGGAGTGGGGTTTTTCTCTTGAAAGATTTTTCCCCATGTAAATCATTGTGTTGTGGTATGCATGATATTTATGGTTATTTTTGTTTATATTTTTGTTTTGTTAAAGATTTGTAAAATTTTTGCATTATTCTCCTCTCAAGATTAGTGTAGGAAGTTGTTATACTACACTAGCTCCCTTACAATTGGTATAAGAGCTTGATCACCATTGGTTTCAATTGTGGGTTGGGTTTTTTGAACTAATCCATTTTTGAGTGGGAGCTTGTGTAGAAGACACTTTTTTATCTTGTTGCAGGAATTTTCAAATGAAAAGTTCATCAAGGAGAATAGAGGTGGATAATTTTTTTGGAAATAATTTTGAAATGTGGAAGATAAAGATGGAGAATCTATTGATAGATCAAGATCTATGGGATATTGTTGATGAGAATGTTTCAAGGCCTATAGATCCTACTCAAGATGTTAAATTTGATGTTATGGATCGTAAGGCCAAGGTTTGAATCAGATTGTGCTTGGTAGACTCTCTTTCAATCAATGTCCAAGAAGAGACCTCTACACAAAAACTATGGAAGAGTCTTGGTGACATGTATCAAGCCAAATATTTAGTGAACAAGATCTTTTTGAGGAATAAATTATATTGCTTGAGAATGGCGGAGGGTGGACGAATTACAAACCACCTAGAAGCATTCAATATGTTAGTGGCTCAATTGGCATCAATTGGTGTCAAAATGGATGAGGAGGAGAAATTTCAGATCTTTCTTTATTCTTTTTCTTAATTCATGGTATTCTCTTGTTATGGATATTGGGAGTACTTTTGTTATATTGTGAAGATGTGGTGGGTTATTTTATTTCTAAAGAGATGAGAAGGAAGGTATCCATTAGTGCCAAGGAATCCCTAAGTGTTCATGGAAGACCTAAGGAAAAAGGAAAGAAGAATGAGAAGTGTGATAAATCTAAGTCGAAGGGGAGATCCAAATCTCCTAGAAATTCTAAAGATGTTTTTTGGAACTATAGTAAACCTGGATATGCTTGTAAGGATTGCAAAGAAGAAAAGAAGAAGAAAAAGAATAAATTTGATTTTGATTCTAAGTCTAACAAGGAAAATGGTGATGCATTCATTGCAACTATGGAAACTCGTGTAGGTAATGATGCATGGTTAATTGAATCAGGTGCATCTTTCCATATGACCTTTAATAGATATTGGTTTTCTGAATATGAAGAGTCTGATGAAGAATTTAAATAGTTGGTCGTGGTAAAGTTAGAGTTTTTGGTCAAGTGACAAGCCTTCATTAAGACATCTTAGAGTTTTTGGTTGTGAGGCATACACACATGTGCCAAAGGAGAAGTGAACAAAGTTGGAGAACAAGGCTATGAAATGTATCTTCATCGGATACAATTATGGTGTGAAAGGATACAAGCTTTGGTATCCTATTGCATAGAAGGTAATACATAGTAGAAGTGTTATTTTTAGAGAAACTAAGCCTTCTTCTGTTACATTACATCCAAAACAAAGTAAGTAGGAAGATGTGATTTAATTTCTTTCTACACTTGAGAAAGTTGATTCAAGGTCCATGGATAGACAAGAAGTTGAGCAAAGCTCATCTAGCTCTGAATCTTTAAAAGAGGCAGAAGAACCTCCAACTCAGCTTATTCATAGGTCTACAAGGCATAAACAACCACCTAAAAGGTATTCACTTGATTATTGGAGATGTATTTTTTATTTGAATACTAACATGGATGAACCTAGATTGATAGAAGAGGTATTAGGTATGAAAGATATAGAATCTTGGAAGATTGCTATGGATGAAGAAATGACAACTTTGAAAAAGAATTATACATGGGATCTTGTATCATTTCTTGGTGGAAGAAAACCTGTTGGTTGCAAATGGGTGTTCAATAAAAATATTCGTTTAGATGGAGGTATTGAGAAGTACAAAGAAAGGTTGGTTGTAAAAGGTTACTCTCAAGTTGAGGGTGTTGACTATGGTGAGATATTTTCTCCTACTAAAAAAATGACATCCATTATATTTTTTCTTTCTATTGTTGTTGCTTATGATTTAGAGGTTAAGAAAATGGATGTGAAAACTGCTTCCCTTCATAGTGACTTGGAGGAGGATATTTATATGAAATAGCTAGAGCACTATGTGGTGAAAGGTAAAAGTAAATTGGTTTGAAAATTGAAGAAATATTTGTGCGGCTTAAAATAGAGTCCTAGGATGTGGTACCAAAATTTTGATAAATATGTGTTGAGTTTTGGATTTGAGCATTTTAAATCATATCACTATGTTTATTATAAAATGGATGATCATTGTTTCCTATTTATTGCACTATATCTTGATGATATGTTATTTATTGGTAAAGTGAAAGGTATTATTTTAGAACTAAAATCTCAACTTTCTGGGTATGTGCAGGATCATGGTATGCCAAAAAGTGGCAATATTTGTAGGGTATGTGGCTGATGACTTTTTTTTCACCCAAAGTTAATGAAACGAAAAGGGTTTTTAGAGGAGATTCTCAGCTTTCCAAAAATATAAATTATGATTTAATTTGAATTTAATAAATAATTATTATTCATTTTCTATTAGAATTACGACTAAAGTCCTGATCGATAGGCTGATTGAAAAACATCTATAACTTTCAACGGTATCATATTTTTTGAATCCAGAACATGCGTCACATTCTATGCTTTACATACTATAGGATTAAAAAAAGAAAAATTAAATTTCATGAATTTTTGACCAAGTTAAGGTGGTTAGACAGACGAGTTTTTATATTTTCTAAAAGTTGTAATAAAAATTCATAATTAATTATTTACTTGGAAAAAAATTACAAAAAATATGCATCACATCCAGACATGAGTCCTCTACTTATATATAAAATCTTACAAAAATATTATCATTTTATTATGGTTAGGGTGGTTAGAAAGACACCTACTTCTTATTTTTTCCCTGAAATTTAAGTACTCGCATTGAAATTTCAAATTTTCACCAAATAGATTTTATTTATTTTTAAATAAACCTAGTATTTTAGAAACTAAATTCAATTTTCTACAAATTCTATTCTTACATATTTTTGAAATAATATAGATAACTTATTCAAATATTTACGTCAAGTTGCCTAACACTGATTTTTCTGAATTTTTTGCCACTTAAGGGCCTATTTGGCATACCATGATCCTGCACATGCCCTTCTACTAAATTTGAAATGAAAGATCATGGTGCTACTAAACACATTTGTGGGATGGAAATTAGAAGAGATAGAGTGAAATGAAAGATCATGGTGCTGCCAAATTACAAGAGTGAGAAGTCTACAAGGTGAAAGGTATTTTATGCTTTTGATTGGTGATTACTCTAGGTATACATGGGTTACATTTCTTATAGAAAATTTTGATGCATTAGACAGATTCAAGACATTCAAAACTATGGTTGAAAATGAACTAAATTTGAAGATAAAATGTTTAAGATCTAACAAATATGGTGAATTTACTTCCCATGAGTTTAATATGTTTTATGAAGTTCATGGAATAAAAAGATAGTTATTTTCTTTGAGAACTCCTCAGCAAAATGGAGTTATTGAAAGAAAGAAGAGATCAATTCAAGAAGTAGCCAGATCAATGATTACTGAAGCTATTCAACCAGAAGTTTACTGGAGATAAGCTATTCACACTATTTTTTATGTATTCAATCGAATTCAAGCAAGAGAAAACAACACAAAGACCCCCTATGAGCTATGGTGTGGAAGAATTCCTACTGTTAAGTATTTCAAGGTATTTGGAAGCAAATGTTATATCAAAAGGAATGAAGAAAATTTAGGAAATTTTGATGCAAAAAGTGATGAAGGAATTTTTCTTGGATATTCTACTAAAAGAAAATCCTATAGATGTTTCAATAAACACTGAGGGAAATTGTAGAAAACTCAAATGTCAAGGTTGATGAAGCAATGAAGAATTTAATTGATGTTGATGGATACGTATCTAATGAACCTGATTGCATAAGGATTGAATAAATTGTGGAAGAACAAGAGAAGGGTTAAAAAGAGAAGTAGAATGAAGAAGAAGATGAAGCTCTAGTGGTGTCCCGTAATACACCTAAGTATGTGTAGAAAAATCATTCAGAAAATTAGATCATTGGAGACAAGACAACAGGAGTATTGACATGAAGCAAAGATACTATTGGTGAGATAAATCTATGTTTACTTTCTGAAATTGAACCAGAGACTATAAGTGGAGCATGTAAAGATGAGCATTGGATGGAAGCTATGAAGGAAGAACTTATGCAAATAGAGAAGAATCAAACTTGGGAATTGGTCTCAAAACCAATAGATAAAAACATAATTGGATCAAACTGGGTATTCAAAAATAAATTGAATGAGAATGGAGAAGTGGTAAAAAATAAAGCAAGGTTTGTGTGTAAAGGCTACTCACAAGTAGAAGGCATATATTTTTTAGGATACTTTTGCTTTGGTGGAAAGAATGGAAGCTATTAGGATGTTTTTAGTGTTTTTCTACTCATAAAGATTCTAAGGCCTATGAAATGGATGTTAGGTCTACCTTTTTAATGGTGAGCTAGAAGAAGAGGTCTACATGGAACAACTGGAAGGATTTCAGTTATCAAATCGATCGGATATGGTCTATAGATTGAAGAAAGATTTATATGGATTGACGCAAGCTCCCAAATCTTGGTATGTAAGGTTAGATAGGTATTTGATTCAACAAGGTTTCAACAAAGGTACAATAGATAGTAATCTATATTTTAAAATTGTGAATGAAAAAATCTTGATTGTGGTTGTATATGTTGATGAAATTATTTTTGGAGGAAATGAAACTATGAGTAAGATGTTTCTGAAAGAAATGCAAAAATAATTTGAGATGTCTATGTTTGGAGAGATGAATTTCCTTCTTGTGCTAAAAATTAATCAAACAAAGAAAGAGATTTTTATTTCATAGTCTAAGTATGTAAGAGAGATGTTGAAGAAGTTTGGGATAGATGGTTCCAAATCAGTATGCACTTCTATGGTGACTGGTTGAAAATTAGGTAAAGATGTTGATACACCTAAAGATGATCAAAGCAAATATAGATCTATGATTAGAGGGTTTTTGTATTTGACTGCTACTAGATTGGATATTATGCATGTTGTCTATCTTGTGGCTAGATTTCAAGAAGATCCTAAGGAAACACATGTTAAAAGAATATTTAGATATTTGAATGGAACTCTGGATTATGGCTTATGGTATCCTAGGGATACTAACTTTACACTAAGTGCTTATACAGATGCAAATTGGGTTGGATGTATGGATGACAAAAAAAGTACAAGTGATGGTACATTATTTCCTGGTTGCAGATTGGTGGCATGGTTGAGTAAAAAGCAAGATTTAGTTTCCTTATCTATTGTTAAAGTTGAGTATATTGCTGCTGCATCTTGCTGTACACAAGTTTTATGGATGAAATAGACATTAAAACATATCAAAGTAATATATGAAAATCCTATTTCTATCTTCTGTGATAATACAAGTACAATTAATATTTCAAATAATCCAGTGATGCACTCAAGGACAAAGCATATACCTATCAAGTATTATTTCTTGAGAGAGAAGGTTGTGGAGAATGAAGTAAAGCTTGAGGATGTACCTACGAAGGATCATATTGCTGATATATTTACAAAGGTTCTTCCTAAATATACTTTTGAGTATCTCTAAGAGAAGTTAGGGGTCATTGCCCCTCCTTTCTTGAACTAGATACATATGGAGATGCATAATTCTGATGGGTCTATGGATCTATTTGTCAATTTGAAATATCATTTATGTGTCGAATCACGCTTGATCCATGAAGAATTAAACCATAATGAAGCCACCAATACTTGAATCTCAACAAGATCAATCAATCAAAATTGAAAGTAAATATTTTATCAAGAAAACTAACATGCTAAATTTATGAAAGCTTTAAAGAAAACATCTACTCTAATCTATTGAAACTTTATCTTGTTGTGGAATTGGTGTTGTGTTGATGTGGACCGATGACCCTTTCCCAATCCTATGATAGTGAGCTTGTCTCAATCAAATCTATGGAAGAGAATCAATGAAACCATGGTGTTTGGTGTTTGAAAAACCTAAATCATGCATAAAATGAAAATAATGCAAGCTAAGTTACCATGATTTTATGCTATAAATGATCTAATTGTGCAATTTCTAAGCTAATCTAAGGTAATCTAAGATAATTTAAGCTAAAAATGAGCTAAAAGATGAAAACCCTAATTTATTTACAAACTAGGATGGATGCATGGAAGCCGTTAATGGAAGATTGAAGCTAATATGCAACTAAAAAAACTGAAAATAAGCTAAATGTGTGCAAATTGAGAGTATGGATGTGAGTAAATTTAACAACATAAGTTTTCAATAAAAGATGGATCCATTTGTCTCCAAATAATGATCTATTTATAGGAGAGAAAATGAAGAATGGATGGTTGAGATCAAAAATCTTGATCAATGGTTCAAGATGAAGAGGATGAAAGGCATTGATCATGGTTTCTCATCAATGGATGAGAATACAAAATGGAGATTAATCAAAGGCTCACACTTGCCTCAAACAAAGAAACTTTTGACCTGCTCATATAAGTCAAAGGTAGCTTGCCCAAGAGGTTAAAGGGTTAACTTTCTTTTGAAGCTAAGTGAGTTGATTGGAGGAGAGGGAATATTCCTTTAGGGTGAGGAAAAAGGTTAATTTACAAATTAAAAAAAAAGTTTTAATTGTGGAAAAAAGGGTAAAGAATATTCCATGGGAATATTCCCTTTTATTAGAGGAATAGTTAGTTTAATTGCTAATTAAACAAGGTTTAATTCATGCAATTAGGGAATAGAAGAATTATAAGATATTTATTAAATTAGATGATTTAATAAATAGGGGAGGGGTGAAATGATATGATATTTAATTAAATGACTTAGGGTTATTTAATTAAATAAAGATGACTTAGGAGATTAAATTAAATATTTTGATTTATTTAATTTAATTAGATGAAGTGTTAGTGCAAAAAGAGATGATAAAACCCAATTTAATTAATTAGGCCAAATAGACAAAAATTATGTAATTAATTAATTAGCTAGGATAATTAAATCAATTAAGCGAAAAGATGATGGATAAAGAGGAAATGATGTTAATAAACCTAATTTAAGTGTATGACATCGATTAGGAAATTTTTTAGTGTCTACATTTTTCCCCTCTTTGAAGCGAGGCACCTACTACTTTGGTTCAAAGAACAATGCTTTTCAAATCAAAACTATTGCTTAAATCAAAAAATAAAAAATTTCTAATTTTTTAGATTCCCCTGTAGAAGGATAAAACTGACTCCCTACCCCCTTGAGAAATCGAGCGAAAATTTCAAATTTTGGGTTGATTTCTCGACAAAGGTTCAAAAGCTATCCCAAGGGTTCAAAAAGGTTCTAGGATATAAGAATAATGCCAAAAACGCAAAAAATGATGCAAAATTAGCTCCAAATAGAAAAAAAATGGTGAAAATGATAATAAACCCCATGAAAAAGGTTAAATTAGGGCAAAAAACCCTAATTTTATTGCTTAAATAGGCCAAGAGGGGTCATTTTCAATTCATTTGTGCATTCACACTTAAGAAATTCTTGCAATTTGAGCTTTGACCCTTCAACAAAATGGCGAGCTGTAAGCTTCCCCGAAACATTTCTTATCAAGTTCATGAATTCCAATGGCTTCCAGGCACAAGACCACTGGTATGTGATTTGAAACCTGATTTGAAATTTGAAATTTTGATGCATTTATTAGGTGTTAGAATATAGAATTTGGGGGCGTCGCTATATAGTGACGCCCAAATGATATATAGTGACACATATGTCTAGGGTGATGCTTTTCCAGATTTGATTATAGGGTTTCAAATTTTAAATGGCAACACAGTCGTATATAGCAACACACTTGCTGATTTGAAAGTTAGGGTTAGGTCATGCCAAATTCTAAATCATGATGCCATCTTTTATGGTGACACATTTGTCAATTTGTAATTTGAAATGCATCAGGTGTCGTTGTTTGGATTTTGAATATAGCAACACATTTGTAAACAACAACACATTTGTGATTTCCGAGCCAGAAATTCCAAATAACTTCAAATTTTTGATGATTTCTTGACGTTGTGGGCTCTGTGAGTGCAGGAGGTCTTCCCACCACTGATGTCAAGAGAGCACAAGCCCACAGTACTAGAGAGATTGGGTGATCTATCTGAGTTGCACCAAGAGCACCTGGGAGAGTTTGGATTGTGGTATATCACATATGCACCCGTGATTAGGACCCATTTAGCTACGATGACAGTGTTGTGCGAGAGATGGCACAATGAGACTTTGTCTTTCCAACTTACTACAGGAGAGGTGATAGTGACCTTAGAGGATGTGTGGTGGATATTATGGTTTCCTATCCATGGTGATCATGTGATCTACGATCCTAATGTAGGATTGGATGCTTGCTTTGAGGTGATGGAGATGGACCAAATTCCATTGGTCACATCATAGATTGATCTAAAGACATATAAGGGTTATGTGTTGATGTTCAGATTAATTGTTGCGGCCATCATTTCAGGTTTGGTGGCTCCAAACAGACGCAACTGATTTTTCAATATAGGTTGAGGCTTGGCTTGGCAGAGGATGCTTTATCAGAAGACTTTTTTTCATGGGGGCCC